>RJWH01000026.1:1856234-2224680 GCA_004363575.1 Solenodon paradoxus
CCCCCTCTCTCCCCCTCTCTCATCTGTCATATATACAATATATGTTTATGTTTATTTTTACTTAAGTAGATAATCCTCTCTTGTCCTTAAAATTTCTGGAAGCGTGGAATTCATTAAGATATTTCACTTTGGGCGACTTTAGCCAATTCCGAGTGATTTATTATCAGCTTGAAATCGTTTAACCTATTTATACGGAGGTTCCTGTAGGATTGCACTGTCCTATCCTATAACTACAGGTAAATATTAAGGATGTGAAATGCAGTTAGTCCAAATTGAAATGTGTTGTAGGTTTAAAATACAATTTCGGCGTAGAAAATAAAAATATAGACTTTTTACAATGATTTTAATAATATATTGATTACATGTTTAAATGACATTTTGGATCTATTCGGTTAATAAGAATATATTATTGAAATCAGTTACACCTATTCTCTTTACATTTGAAAAACCGCAAATAGAAATTTAAAAATGACTATGTGCTCAAATATATAATTGATAAGGGGGGATCTAAAGGTCCAGAAGAGGAACAGAGCAGGGCCTATTTTCCTGCCTTTGTTTCCACATAAATTTTGTCTCCTGGTGTACCCTGGTGGACAGTGGTTAGGTCAATCTACATACTCCTGGGTTCCAGACCCAGGTCTAGGGGAAAACAACCAGTGTGAACAACTAAAAATGGAAGTAAAATAATACTTTCTCCTCTCTCTCCTTGCCTGTCTGCTTACTTGCTTTTATTCCTGCCTGCACCTTAAAAAAAATAAATAAAGGGTTTTTTTTTTTTCTTTTAATAGCTGTGCATTCTGCTTTTAAAAGAAATCTAGCTTTCCATCTAACAACACTTTTGAATTTCATTTTCTCTAATTTTGGTTGCAGGATGGTATTTTCCACTGATTTGGTTTTGTTTTCATTTGGAGGAAGGAAGTTGTGGGTCACTGAGCTTTTTTACACTAGTTTTTAAAAATATAAAAATTACGTATTCATGATGTCCCTCAACACAAAGTCGTGAAATGAAAATGAAAAGTTTTCTAAATTCTTCCAGAAATTTTGTCTTAAAAGAAAAGTGTGGTGTGTATGATTACATAAATGTGATGTTACCCTGTGTATGTTTTTGCCACTTGTCTTCTCTCTTGATCACCTTTCCACAGGAGTACAGTAAATGTACTTATTTTTTTAAAGGACTTATGTTACATGCTATGGATATATCATAATTTTTAACTTTTCTTAATATTTATTTGGGATATCTTTAATTGCATTTCTATTGCAATAATTGTAGCTTCACAACCATTGTCAAGAAATAATACAGAAATGTCCTTTGCATACTTTGCACAGTGTCTCCCAATTGTAATATATTGTAAACTACAGTATAATACCACAAGCAGAATATTGATATGGAAACAACCTGTTGATCTTACTCAGTTTTGCTTATACTCATTTGTATGTGTTATGCTTTATATAATTTTTGTCATATGACTATGCTTATCCCTTTACCACAATCAAGATACTGAACAATTTCAACACTAAAAGGATTTCTTATGTTTCCCTTTTATAGCTATAATTAACTTCCTCCAACCCCGTTCACACCTAATTTTTGGTGACTACTAATTTGTTACCTATTTATGCAATTTTGTCATTTCAAAAATATTATATAAATAGAATCTTATAAAGTATGTTACCTTTTGGCTTGTGCTTTTTTACTCATCGTATTTCCATGCAGATTCACTGGTGGTGTGGCAGATTTCAGGTTGGTTTCTCTCTGTTGAGTAATCCATGGTGTAGATATTCTAGGATTTGTTTAACCTTTCACCTGTTGAGGAGCATTGTGGTTCTTCCAGTTTGGTACTATTATGAAAAGAAAAAACAAAAACTGTTGTGAACATTCATGTGCAAGCTTTTGGTGTGTGCATAAATTTTCATTTATTTGAGACAAACTCCCAGAATGTATGCAATACATGGCTATCAGTTCAGTTAAATCATTTATATGTGAAAGGAAAGATATGTGATATCTATTATCAGTATCATATCTAGTATCATTATTTTGAATGTGAGTGAACTGTTTACATAGAGAGAGGCCAGTGGAATGAAATGTATGATGAGTAAAATGGAAGATGTTTAAAAATATATGATGAGAAGGAATGTTGATAGAATCACAGTTCAGTAGGTGAAAAGTTTTCAGATTCAAATCATAAGTAGAGGATTGTGCCTTGTTAGGAAGAGGAGCTCCTGTCTTAGTAAGGTAAGAATATTTTTAAGAAAAGACATAGGAAAATGAAGCTGCTTTATTTTCTGTTGACTAAGCACTAAGCTCCATACGAAAAGGTTTTTTGTCTCATTTAATCAGTGTATTTGTAGAACTTAGCATTGCTGTGACTGTACCTGGTAGACTCTCAAAAGAGTTGATTTTAAGATGAAGGAAAGAGGTAAAAGAAGAAGAGTGGAGGGGAAGGAGACATGAAAGGGAATCAACGGAGCAGTCTAGGACCAAGAAGATAGAGGTGGAAAGGCCTAGAACTTGAGGAAAGAATGGAAATTTGGAATAAACTAGAAAATAAAATGATAAGTAGTAGTACAGTAATTTTCAATTTTTCTTTTACCAAGATAATAAGATAAAAATAGCAAAAAATTGTATTGCAATTCATGCATACATGCATTTATATATGCACACACATTTGTGATAGGAACAAAAGTTTTTCTGAAGCAAATCTTATTTTAGTATATATAGTACTCTTATAGTTTCTTTTTTTACGGAAAGGTTCAGGCAGGAATGAAGGTGAGCAGGCAGGCAGAGAAAGAAGGAAGAAGCATCTTTATTTTGTTTTTATTTAGTTATTGACACTGGTTGTTTCCCTATGGACCTTGGACTAGAATCTAGGGGTATGTGGTTTGCTCCTTTGGAGATGAATGACCTAACTGCTACTCCACAAGGATGTACCATTATAATTTCTTTTCAAGCCTAGCTTAATTTTCCTGTCCTATCATAACACGAAAACTTGCTGATCAAGAGCCACTAAATTGATATATTAATCTACAGATGGATTATGATCTGCAATTTGTTGAATTTTGAGCTAGAGGAGACAGAAAAATTACAAAGTAAATAGAGAATTTGAATTTTCAGAACAATCGATAGTGGTAGAAGCATTGGCTTTGGATTCAGATCTCTGAATTAATGTCCTTCCCCATCTTCTCATTAGCTTATGACCACAGGCAATGAAGTAACCTCATTAAATCTTGGTTTACTCATCTATACAATGAGTATTGTGACCTTTAACTTGTTAAATTACTCTGCAAATAACAACCACTCAAGTGTCTTCTGGTGCCTGCCTTATCACAGGTACTAAATGTATAGAAGCTAATGAGAGTAGTTGTCGATGATGACACTTATGTGCAAATATACTGTAATATACTGCTTGACTCCTCATTACAACTAAAGATTTAAGTGAAATATTGATTTTATATGTCACATATCATTCATCATAATGGAATGTTATTGTTAGTAAAAACATGAACTTCTGGTAAAAGAAAAACAAGTTAACGACTAGAAACTAGCAAAATGATATCCCGTACATAGACACATTGATCTCTTATGGATATTTTAATCAGTGTATTTAAGCTTCTCAAAGGTATTCTGTCATCATTTTCTCAAGAGTGTGAACATTACTATCAAATCTTTGGTTCAGGAAGAAAAATCCAGTCCCTGAATTTTTCCCTTACAGAGAGAAAAGGGGATCATTTTACAGTCGAATAATAAGGAATGAATAAGTAAATGGAGAATGAATCAGTGTCATTTAATAATATGAAGCCAGAATAAGATTTAGTAAAAGTTTTTTACTAAAACATGTTAAAGAGAACATGTTGGATAGGTATAATGCAGCAGCAGCTCAAGTTTTGCTGGTATATTTGCCTCTATTTTTCTCTAAATGTTTCAGTTTTATTATAAAGGGTGATGGAAGACAATGATGATGCTGATGACTCGAAACTCAAAGAAGAAATAGAAGCTGAATTGGATAAAATCAGCATTTCCTCCTTGGAAAAAGATATTGATAGTGATTCAAATTCAGAAACTCAGAGTGATGAGAGTGATGCAGTAAGTGTTAAGTGTGGAACTTTTAAGTCTTTTATGGAGTAGCTTTTCAGGAGCAATATTATACCTTTTAATTATAATATACAGTGTATTTCATTTACTTATTTCATTTTCTTACCTTAGGACCATTTTTAAGCAATGTATTTTATAGATATTTAAATGTAAATTTATATTAAATATATAAATCATGTTATTCCTTGATGTGTGCATTTTTAATAAAATTGACATGTATACCTGCAGTATGTACATATACACATATATATCCTTTTTTCTTAATCATGAACTTTCTGATGTGACTAGACATATGAAAGGCAAAATACATGTGAAATCTTTATACATACAGGATAGTTGCTTTTGGGGAATTAAACATTCTTCATTTGTATATTTTTCCCAATTTTGATGCACTTAGAAAACTCATTCATGGATTCATTATTTTGCACCAGAATATAATAGGACTTATTCAGGTATGTTATGAAATGTAGATCTAATTTGACATTTTCCTGCATTTATTTATTTAGCTAACATTCACAATTTCATTTGTTGTTAGGGTAAGCCAGGGTAGGCTCTCGGATGATTTGTTATATGTCTTTTGCATATATATATTCTTATACCTGTGATCTATCCAAGGCTATCAATTATTTTCCCTTATCTGTTAGTTATTGCCCTTTTATATTTTTAAATATCAAATGGCTTAATTATTTATTTGCTGTTTCAAAGTCTTCTTGTAAGCTTTTCCAAAAAATTCCACATTTGTTTGAAAAATAAGTTTAAAAAAATAGTTCTCTTTCATTATTCACTGGGTTTGCCTTAAAAGTACATAGTATTTTTAGGAAAATTATTATTTTTACAATATTTCATTTTTTATTCACTGCCAATTTGTTAGAAAATAATTTTGAAGTTCTTCATTTGAATCTGAAATTCAAAAAAATAATTGATGTAATCATAACCACCTGAAAAGGAAAGATGAATTTTAGCCAAATTTGTCTATACTCTTTATATAGAGTCCCTTTACTTTATTTATTTATTTTGTTCATTTTTGTGCTGTAGAATGAAGCAGGGAATACTGATGTTAGTATTAATATTAAACACCTTTAAATTTTTTGTTACATAAAATTTTAGGATTTGGAAGAATTACCTGAGTCAGTTCTTCATTGTATTAACATCATAAAGAATAAGAGTAAAACTGTTGAAGAGCTCATTCTTCAAGACTTGGAAGATACTGACGTTTTAAGTAAGTACAGTTTTCATCTACTTCCCAGATATATTGTCTGTAAATATAATTTAAAGTTCAGAAAATTGAATTATTTGAGATTATCTCTTGTTGCATACATATATATGCATTTATCTCTAATATAATATCTGTAATATATTGGACTGTTCAATTTAACTCATTTGTTTTTCTTACTACCTTCTTATGTCTCCAGTAGTTAATAACTACCAATAGTTTGTTTTAGCAGGTCTTATTAAAATCAGGCATTTATTGCTTTACATTAAAAAAGACTAATCATAGGAATATTTTAGAAGTATGTTTACATCAATTTAAAGAAAAATAGTAATTTATATCAAAAACCTAACAAATTTTATTTCCTTCGACTAAGAAACTGTACTTATTGGAATTATTCTAATCATATGATGATTAAATAGTTAACTGGAATAAATCATTCCTTGATTTATAATGAAAAATGGCCACTTCCTAAATCTTTAATAGGACCTTAGTATTTCCAGCAATACACTAATTAAAGAAGATTACTTAGGCAAATATTTATGGCTTTAAAACATTCATGATATATGATTAAAAACTCTTATAATATTCAATGTCATTTCAGCAAATAAAAATGTAGATTATAATGTGGATATTCATATATCATTCAGCTAATGTGGGAAGATTCATTCTAGATACTGAGAATACAAAACAAACATCTTTTCTCTTGCTGTAATGTTACAGGGTAGGGAGAAAGACAATAAACAAATATGTAGTATTTTAATAATTATAACTTCTATAAAGGAAAAAAATCAAGATAAGGGGATAGAGATTGTAGATTGCTATATTAGACTAAGTCAGGGAATGCTTCTGTGAGATGATATTTGAGAATGCCTGAGAAGATAAACCACATGGATATCTTAATGAATGAGAAAGTCATATGGCTATCTAGAAAACCAATATTCCAAAACAAGAGAAGTGTAAAGGTCATTGCACACTGAGTAGTCTTAATATTTTTGAAGAACAGAAAAATTTTGTGTTGTTTTCAAGAAGACAAAGGCTAAGATCCTTATAGGGTTCTTATAAATCATGGTGTGGACTTTGGATTCTGTTTATGAAGGTTTTGAGTAAGGAATGACAGTATCTGACTTACATTTGAAACAATTTTTCTACTGACCATATAGCGAAGACGTCTTTTGAAGTAAAAAGAGTTTTATTACAAGGCCATTGCAATATTATTTTTAGAGATGTGAGTTATTTGAGTAGAAGTTATGAAAAATGACTATATTTTAAAACCATTTTTATGGTAGAAAGAGCCAAAATGACTTGCTTATTGAATGAATGAAAGGGAAAAAAGGAAGTTGGCTGCAAATATTTTATCCTGAGTACTTGTGTGAATACCAATATAAATATACTATATGTTGTTCAAATTTTATGTTGTTAACTGTAGGTGCATTATGGGGAATCTAAAGGTATATTTTTTACTAAGGTTTATTGAATGAAAATATATTGTAAAGTCTAATTATGAAAAAAACCAAAAATACAATTATAGAAAATTAGTTACATGAAACTACAATTATACTATAATTGTGTATGTTTATTTCTGTATATATTTCTGTACATATTTATATAAAAATATATATTTATTTTTATGTTTTTTCAATTTTTTTAAAGTAAAGATGCAGGCAGAAATGAAATGGTTTTTGTGTATTATTATTTAGTTGTTCATCTTGTTGTTCTATACCCCTACTCCCCAAATGCAAACCCGGGTCCTTAGGATATATGTGGACTGCACTCAAGTAAAGGTGACAAGACTAACGAACCACTACACCACCACATATAGAGCAATTATTAAAAAATTATGAAATATTATGATTATGTACATCTCTAATCAAATAAGTTGATAGCCTCAATAGAACAGTTTACAAGGAAATTAAAGTCATTGAATTCTTACAATCCTGAAAGTAAAAAATCTGAAGATTATTTAGTAATTCATTATAGAAGGTCACATATTAGAATATTTTTATAATTCTGTGGGGTTACTGGGCTTAGTGGGCAGTTTTTGCTTAGATTTCTTATATTTACAGTCAAGATATTACGACTGCAATTATCTGGATTGGTTTGGAGTGTAGTCTTTTGAAGACTATTGGATTGGAACAAAGATGGCACACTCAAATGGTGAGCAGTTTTGATGCTAATTGTTGGCCAGAAGTCATGTGGGACCCAAATTCTGTGCAAGATGGAATTTCACTGACTGTGCATACGAAGAAATGTGGAAGAGTCATCTTTAGAGCCCAACTACTGCAATAAATGACAGGATTGATATGGAATTGAGGAAGTATATTGTAGGCTGAACACAAAGTGTAAAAGAATGCACATACATGTACATTAAATAACTAGACTGCTGCAGGAACTACTAATATAATAAATTCAGAGATATTGAACATCTACTGTATATTCCTATACTCAACCCAAAGCATCCTCTATCATGTTCTGAGCCAAAAAAAAGAAAGAAAATATTGCTCCCTGTCTGTCTTCACACATATTTTGTGCAAATGAAGATACAAATGTATCAATTGTCACAACATAAATCACCCTCAGACCTAGCTTCAGAGGAATCTGGAGAATGTTATATTTTTCTTTTCAGTGTCTCATATCAGAAAGCATGCCAGAAGAATAGATGCTGAAGATGAGAATTTATATTATTTACCAAAATGTTTGAAGAGTTAGATAAGCAAAGCAATAGAAGAGTTCGCTGTAAAGTAACTTGCTATTAGTAAACATTGCCAAGATATAATTCTTTAACTGAATAAAAAAGAAACATAAAAAGATCTGAATAGATGATAGAGACAATAAAATTCAGCAAAAATACATAAAATATGGAATTAAAATTCACTAAATTGACATGTTAGTAACTTTTAACTTTTAAGCTAATATTTTTATTGAAGTCATTCCAATATTTTGCATAAGGTTGTATTGCTAGTCTGGCAGGTATAATTGAGCCTTTGTCATTAAAGCATCAAACAAAACATAGTTCTGTGTACATGGGGAAAAAAAAACAGTTTAAAATGTGAAAAGTGGTAAAAATTTAAGTGTGCATTACAAATTTGATATTTTTAGAATAAATATTGAAGGTTTCTGTTTACTATTTTTCTGTTGTCAAGTTATTTATCAAAAATATACTATGGTAGAATTTGTGATTAAAGGGTAGTGAAAGTGGTAGTTTAGCATGTTGTGCCCTACTCTAATATGTAAAATTGCATTCTTTTCTTTCTTTAGGCTTTAGCTATGGAGAAGTTTCTAATGATCATATGCATTTAAGGATAAAATTATCAACTGAACATAAAGAAAACCCAGAACAATTAATCAAGGTATATGTCCAACATTTGACCAAAAGTAGTCAGTATTACAGTTAGAAATTTAATGTTCTCTGATAAATAGGATAATAGTTCAGTAATTTAAAGTTGAATGATTTAATTTTTTAACTTGATTATTTTTAAGTAAATAATCTTTTTAATTTTATGTTCCTGTGGCATAGAATATAATCAACTTTGAATCTTTTGAAATATTAGACATAGTGATTTGAACTGTCAATACTTGGAAATTTAATGTGCATATAGATAAAAAATAGGACTGTATTGCTTGATATTTGTTCATAACATCTCTTAGGAAAACAATGAATAAACTCTATTGTTTATTACCTTGCATAGGAATGTATTGTTTCAGCAGAAACTTCAAATACTCTATAGAAACTTTAAATGTAGGACACTGTCTGTTTAATTTTTAAAAAAGGTAAACTAAAAAAATCCCTAAATATTAAGAATAAGAGAGCCTGGCCTTTTTAGTTTATACTCACAGAAATGTATTTAAGAGAATGTCTCTTATACAAATTCAGCATCTTTAACTAATTTTTGCTTTTCATTTTGCCTAATTCTCTTTCCTAAAATATTTAACATAATTTAAAATTGCTTGTTTGTTTATCTTCTACTCACTTTTGATAATATTGAAATTTGAAACATTAATTTTAGTTATCATACCACTACTTTATTTGAATATATATCCTACAGCTTTCTAACTATTGTGTGATGAAACTCCATTGAGGAAAAATATTACTCAAAATTAGGACTTATTCATATTCAAGTTAAAGTGGCAAATAGTTCTGTTTGAAGACATTGACATATCACTACAGTCAATAGAGAGAAATATATTATGCAAACTAAGATAATGGAAACATATTGAAATGAAATGTTTAATTGAATATTATGGATTAACATTAGAGAGTTAGTAGAATTCCAAAAAATTACAGGATAAAATATAGTCTGCTTGCATGATAAAAACAAAAAAAAACAAAAAAACATTATTATTCTTCTTTTTATACTAAAAAAGAGAATAACTATCAATGCCATCTAAAATTGTATTTGAGAGAGATTTGAAGTAAATATATTTCTAAATATGTGTTTATTAAATTATAACTTAATTCTCTCTTTTGGATTTCTTTAATCATTGGTAATCTTTCAACTTATTAGATATTATCTGAAATAGAAAAAGAAGAATTTATGAGAAGTAAAATTCCTTGTGACAGTCCTGATTCTGTTCCAGAACATGGTTCTCATGACCTGCCTGTGGATGAACATCTCTTGCTAGGTAGACTAATGATGTTTTTGAAAATTTTTATGTGATTGACATAGTTTTTTGAAACAATATAGAAAAATATAATCAAAATATTTGAAAATATTATGACTTTACTACGCTTGTTTAATTATATAGTTCATAGTTTTATTTATTCCTCCTAAATTAACTTGATTTAATATATTTAAGATTTTCTACATTTATAACTGTCTGCAATAGATATTCTCATCCACTGATTTATTAAGTATCCCTTAACTATATCCCTAGTTATTCTTTAATTATACATATACTATATGCACATATACATTTTAATATTAAGCTTTGTGCAATAGTTTAAGAAAAGTCATGTGATTTCTTATTGACTGCAATAGAATTTCCATATATAGGAATATATTTTCAGTTTGTATATCATCACTTTTATTTTGGTGTAATATTTTGGCATTTTTTCATTTCAGAATTTAAAAAAAACATTTTAATATAATTTATTTAAGAAAAATGCAAGGAAGTAAAAATGAAGGCAAAAAGGCAGGCAGACAGAGAGAGGAGGAAGAAGCATATTTATTTACTTAGTTTTTCATTTCAGTTGTAACCCACCCCTACCCCTGCCTTGGGTCAGAAACCTTTACATAGTCTATGACCCAATAGAAGCCTGCTTAAAGCCTGACTACCAGGGTATGCCTGGAATTACTTTAATACTTAATATTCAATTACTTTTGAAGGTTTGTTTTTAAGATGAATAATAAATATTGTTTCTCTTCGTAAATGCAGATGACACTAATATAAATTTTGAGTACTGTCAAGTAGAAGAAAGATGTAGACAGTCTTTTGAGGCTTGGAAAGGCAAACAGAAAGCATTAGAAGACCAAGAAAAAGAAGCTCTCAAAGCTCAGAGGGATAGAGAAGAAAAGCAGTTTCAAGAAGAAGAAGAAAAGAGAAATTTCTGGATGAGACAATTTGAAGTTGAAAAGAATAAATTAGAGACTATTCAGAAGGTAAGTTGTTGTTGTTGTTTTTTCCCATCCATTTTGAGTACTCCTGAAGAGTTTTGATGTTTTGGTGTATGGTATGAATTGATTCTGTTCTATGGCTTTTAATTACTCCTTAGAATGGAAGCAATTTACTATATATTAACTATTTCATGTGTTTTCATTGAAATTTATTCAAATTTCAAATAACACTTAGATCTTGGGGCCCCTGAGAACCTATGAAGTTTTGAAGATCTTCCTAGGCAGGCTGACATTGGCAATATAAACTTTTCATATTCTGTATGTGCTTTTAAATACCCTTCTATTTATAAGAAAAGATAACAATTTTCTGGATCACACAATATCCTTGTTATGCAATCTGATATATAGTACATTACGTAAAACTTACTTGATTGAAGTGGGTCAACCATGTAGGTTATGGTCTGTTTCATACATCTCCATCCCACCCTCCATAATTAAATTAATTCCTTGAACTAGGACTTTTTTTTTTGGTGTAGAGTTTTGTATTGTTGCTATTCCTGTTCTCCTACACCCACCTCAAACCATGGGAGTAGCGTATTGGTAGACTGTTGGATTTTAGGACCCCGCTTGTAGACCATCAATATCCTTAGAATGTCTGGATATTAGGCAGGACTAACTTCTCTATCATACATTACTAAAATTGACTTGCATATTATCCAGACTTGCTAGATTTAGAATATTCCACGCAGAGGAAATTAACATATATGTGGCCATTCAGGCAGTGGAGACAAGTCTAGCCTTCCATGTGAGTACATTGCATATTCTGATTTTGCAGAAAATAGACAAATTAAAAGCAATGATAATATCGTAGAATCTATTTAGCCATGGCTTTGCCTAATTGTAAGCTATGAAACTCTAGTTTTCCTTCAGTTATATTTTCCTTCTTATAGTATAGTCATTTTCACAAATCAGAAGCTTTTTAAACTACTCTAGAATTAGGTTAGATATTATGTAGACTCTAAGAAAGGTGTTTACTGACTTTGCTGAAATGCATTATTGCTGTTGTTAGTGAGTTTTATTTTAAGATATAGAAAAAACTTAATTTTTAAATTGTGTTCAGCTAGTTTGTAATTTTTATTGATTTACAACAAAATTTTACTTTCTGCCTCCAGGGCAAAGTATTCAGCTACGTGCTTAGATAATACAAATGAAATATAACATCTGAACCCTACATTAAAAGAATTGTTAGTTTTTGAAATAATTTGTACTTTATCATAAGATTATGAAATTTTAGAAAAATACAGCATTGAGAGGTTTAATTTCTTGTGTCTTGTTATGCTTTGGAATTTAAAAATTTTCCAGTGAGACTGACCATTCTCTAATATTATAATGAAGGCTTTTAAGTATGTAATTTACCTTCAGTAATTCTTTTCTTTTCTTTTTAAGCTTCCTCATCTATTCCCCCAAAGAGTTATATGTATCTCTTTCCTATTCTTGCATCAATTACTAACTTTATCTTATCTTTTCAATTCTGTATGTAGTTAGCATCAACCTCTGTATTACTGTCCCCACCCAGTGGTTTCTTATACCAGTTTGGCTTTTCCTCCTTTGTTCTGTATTATCATCTTACCTCTGCTTTTTTGTATAACCAAAACACTCCTATTAACTTCTTTCTTTCTTATTGTTTATAAGTACATTCAGTTTTCTTCCATCCAGAAACAAATAAAATCATGAGATGACATTTGTCCACATGTGTATCTGCTGTTTACCTGTGCTTTTACTTATAGTTCTTAAAGAGTAGTTATTTTTGCTATATCCATTTTCTTATCTCTCTTGTCTTAAATGTGTAGGTGTCTATCATTGCTCCACAAAATGAGAAAAATGACCAATAATTCTACATCACCATACTCACAGATTCTTTTTCATTTCATAATTTTGCCTCTGTAGCATTTTATGCCAGTTAATATTCGATTGTTGGTTATGTCTCTTTCCCTTGGTTTCTGTGGGACCATACCACCTTGGTTCTTCCATGTTTGCCTTCCTTCTTGATATACCCCCTTTAAGCTTTCCTTTTTCTTTCCTAGAAGATGGTGCTACCAAGGATACCATCTTTTGTACTTTCTTTACTTACTCTTTATACTTATATTGTTTTTCCTGATAATCACATCCAGTCTTGACTGTTGATAAACAAATCTATATTTATTATAAAAGTAGTGCAATATTTAACTCTTTTTCATACTTCAATCTCAAAATTTAGTGTATCTAAAACTGAAAGCATTGTCCTTTTTTTCTGAATCATGCTCCTTCTCTTGTATTATATTTTGGCAAGCCACTCTATCATAATATAACCCAGAAAAGTGAGAACCATTTTTCCAACTCCTCTCCCTCTTTTATTATTCTCTTCCTTCTAATAGTTGTAGTATCTCTCTTCTCATTCATATATCTACAGCTACTCCATAATTCAGGCTTATGATATTTACAAAATTATCCACTTGGTCTCCTGCAAATTAATCGACCATAGAAAAGTCAGAAGGTTTTCTTTTGTTATTTCCCTGCTTAAATCCTTTCAGGAGTTCCCACATGGCAAATTAAGATAATGTCTAAAGAAATTTTCTCACTTTTTTTATGTTAAGTCAATTGACAGTTTATGCAATTTCATGTTTATATTAAATTTACATCTGTTTTTACTCTTTCCACTCTGTAGAAGGTTCCCATTGATTCTTACATAGACTTCTCTAAGATCTATCCCACCGTTGACTTTCTGGCCTCTTTATCTCTGATCTATTCAATGTTACTTTATGATTTTCCTAGAAAAAGAGCTATAATCATTTTCCTAGTTCAAAATAATTATTTCTAACTTATCTGTTTAGCATCTTGAAAGCCTGAATACATTCTGTATGAAATCTTTCATGAGTCTCCAAATTTAGCACCTATACCTACTATTACCCTTTATTTTCTTCTCTTCTAATAAATTTACTCAGTTGAATTTGAGGTCATATATGAATTTATGATAATATTACCATATTAAAGGTAAAGTCTCAGAGGATAAAGATTATATTTTATTGATCTTCTTTATAGAGTCTTAAAAAATAAGTGCTAATAAAGGGTTTTTAAAAGAAAACTATTACCCACTGAACTGATTTATTATGCAAATTAAATAATGGGCTAGTGTGGAGAGAAAACAATTACAGTGCAAAACTCAACTCAAAGACATTATTTGTGTTACTGTATTGTCCAGTAGTATTTCTGGCCAATCAATCATTGCATTATGTGAATTAACATTCAAATAAATAAAACAACTTTCTGAGTTTGCAAACATCTCTGTGTTCAGAATGGTAACTATGGGTATCATTTATATGACACTTTAAATAAAAGTTAAAATTGTTATCAACATTAAAAAGTGAGGGCCATTGGGTGAGTCTTTAACCAGTTTACAAATGTGTGTTTTGAAAATCACGTATAGTGAACATGATATTGATATTTAAATACAGTATTTCAATATTACCATATGTTTAGCAAGAACAGGACAAGATGAATGAGGAACTGCATAAAGAAGAGAAAATGTGGGAAGAGAAATTTAAACAACATGAGGTATCTACTGTTTTTAATCAACATGATAATCATTCATTTGGAATAAATGACTATAATTGAGGTGAATAGTTAAAAATGATAGTGTCTAGCACATGTAGAATTTAAAGCTTTAAAAATACATTAATCATCAGAAACTCTCCTTGAAATAATGTCCTGAAAATGAAAATAAATTTGTTCAAAGAATAAACATGTCTTTATAAAATTTAATTCTAAGAATTCTTTGAAGCTATTATATTATTTACAAAAACACACTATTATGAACATTTCTTTTATGATTGAAAATTGCTATGAAAGTTTACTGAATTTCTTGAACACAAATTAATTGAATTTGTAAAGCATCCCCTTTGAATTTAAGATGATTCTGATAATATGTTTAGGAGGTTTTAATTCTTTGCTGTTTTATATAAAATTATTTCAAGTATAATATAAATAGATAAAATTTTCTATAATTCTATCCTCTAGATAAACATATTACTTCTCTTTTATTTCCTTCAGGTCATCTTTATATAAACATACTTCTGAAAAAGTTATTTTCTACTGTACATATTTTTCTTAATTGAAATATACTTGACATATAACATGTAAGCCTGGGGTGTATAACATGTTGATCTGATTGTTCTATGTTATAATAAGATTGTCTTTACTACCCATATTAAAGTTAAAAAGTTGGTTAGTTATATAAAGAGACCCAGTCATATGAATGACGGGGAAAAAAAGTCAGTACAGCTTCTCTGTAGGTATCCCAAATGTTGGAGTTAGGACAGTCATTAAAATACATAAAAGCTATCTTGCAATAGCAAAAATAGTTAAATATATAGGTGATATGAAAAGATAATTAGAATCTGCAGTGGTATATCAAGTGTTGATTTAGAGTTGAAAATTCAGTATATAAAATAAAAGAATTAGTTGATAAGTTGGACAATAAATTTGATAAAGCAAATGAACACAATAGTGAATCTAAAGCAAGTTCAATAGAAGGTATCCAGATTTAAAAAGAGAAAGGAAAATGGGGGAAAAACAGAAACCAGCACAAGCAATACATGATCAACAGTAAAAAGATGTAAAGATATGTGTAGTAGTAATGTTGGAAGTAGTGGAGGGAGAGAATGGAACAGAAACAATGAGTGAAGAGGTAATTGTGAAATGATTCAAATTATTTAAAAAATCAGTCGGATCATTCAAAAATAGTGATCCCCAGGAAGAATTAATGTAAAGAAAATCACACCTGGGAACGCAATACTATAACTATTGAAATTCAAGACAAGGGAAAAATATCTTAGAAGTAGCCAGAGAAAAAATGCACATTACCTAAAAAAAGGAATTAACAGTAATATATCAGCTAATTTTTTATGTGAAATGGTGAAAGGAAGAAGATAGAAGAACAAAAATATTAGGTGTTAAGTATTGATGACTTCTTTGACCATTAGTATTTTTAAAATTCCAAGTCTTCTACTTTCTGAGCTCAATTGCATCTCCTAAACTTCTTTTCTAAATTCTTGACAAAATAAAACATTTTTGGATGGCATTTTTTTTTCAATTTTTGCACACTTGAAATTGGTTGTTTCGCCTTTTAAAAGTGAATGGTTAGTTTCCTTGAGTCTAAAATCCAGATTCATTACATTTAGTTTCGGCAATTTAAAGATGTAACTTTATAGTGAGTTCATTTATCTTTGCCTATGCTGTGATTGTAAATTTGATATTTATTCATTACATTCTTTTGAAGCTTCAGGATATTTTGCTTTTTACCTTCATACACACAGATTTACTGGTTTTATATTGTGTGCAAGCCACTTTTCTGTGCTCAAGATGTAGCAGTGAGTAAAATAGAAAATAACCTTTTATGAAACTTACATTCCTTATGATTCTGAAATATTACCAGCATCTAAATGAGTGACGTATGTGATTGTGTATGTGTGTGGTGTCCGTGTGTGTGTGTGTGTGTGTGTGTGTGTGTGTGTGTGTGTGTGTGTGTGAAGCCAACTCAGTTCTTCATCTTTTTCCCATGTTATGGGTAATAACACATTTCTTTTCCTTCTCTTCATGTCAGTTTTTTTCAGCTCTTTTTTTTTCTGCAGCTACTAACTCATCATGCTGGAGTTTCTGTGTTCATCCTCTGCAGTAAACATTCTCTGTCATATGTTTAGTATCTTTTTAATTTTGTATATTGTTTAGGGAAAACACATAATTTTGAATATTTTCTTGACTTTTTAAGACTTTTTTGAGCACTTACATCTCCTGTTTTATGAAATTATTCTTGTTTAAATTATTTTTGTAATTTTTCATTTCAGTTTTTATTTAGTTTAATCTCTTTTTCATAAACTGTTTCTTCCTTCTTATTGTTCTGTTTTTTATGGACTCATTTATTTTGTGTTATTATTCCCTGAGTACTTGCTGAATTTTGTCAATCTGTTTAACTTTTGATTTAGGACTCTCTTAATAAAGATATTTTTTCACCTAACTCCAAATTATTCATTACATTTAATACAATATGTGCTTGTCAATTCTATTTATAGTTGAGAAATGGTAAGATCCATAATTAAACTAATTTTTCATATTACTTACATGTATTTTTTATCTGTCCTTCATGATATCATAAGTATCATAAAATAGCTCCCTGCTTCTGCAGTCCTGATGCTAGCTTTAAGAATCTCCTTTATCAGAATTCCTGCCTCAGATATTTGAAGACTTTTTTTTTCCTACACAGATTTTAGCTTGCCTTTTCTCTTGCTTTTTTCTGTGTCATCTGATTTCAAATACTTTGCTTCAAGAAAGTTTTTAATTTATATCTGAATGTCTTAGTATAGCCATAATGTTAGAACGTTACAGTTACTTATTTAATGGAAGCTCCTATGCATTTAAAGAACTAGTACTGATTAAAATAAATAATTTTAGCTAAGCAAATTTTAAACTTCATTTTGACTTCAGATTTTGTATTTGCTCTTGATCTATATTTTAGATATTCTAATATCACCCATTTAATTTATACAAACTACCATTATTTTTAATTTATTTTAGGAGTTTATTAGAAACTTGCAGATGCAAATGGAAGAAGAAAGGAAAAAATTTAAAGACCAACAGGAAAAAGAAAAAATGCGTTTGTTAAAACTGCAGCATAATGCAGCTGTAAAAATTCAAGCTAAATATAAAGCATTTGTGGTCTACCAAAAATATGGCCCAATCATAAAAGGACAAATAGAAAGTAAGAAAAGGAAAGAACAAGAGTGGAAAGAAAAGGAAGCAAAAATACGACAAATAGAAGAAGAAAAACAAAAAAGATTAGAGGAAGAAAAAAGGATAGAAGAAGAGACAAAAAAACAAAAGCAAGAGGAAAAAGAAAGGAGAGACAAAGAATATGAAGAAAAAAAGAACATTCTGAGACAAGAAAAAGAACGGTTACTAAGCCAGACAAAATTAAGATTGAAAGAAGATGCAAGCAAACCGTTAATAATAGATAGAGCACTGAAAAAGGAAGAGTCTAAAGCCAAACATTTAACTGTTGAGGATACATCAAAAAGTAAGGGTGATACAGCCAAAAAGCTAGTGGATGAGAAGTCAATGAAATGGGAAGATGTTTCCTTTTTGCTAACTGAGGAATCAAATAAGAGTGAAAATGTAGGTACACAGCCTGTGCTAAAAGAATCAATGCAACTAAAATTAAAACAATCGACATTAAGCCAAGAGATTTGGGTAAAATTTAAAAAGGAGGAAGAAAATGAAATCTTAGCAAAAACACAGTGCTCAGAAAAAGTGGTCAAGCAAGAATTAAAACATGAATATATAGTTCAGAAAAATGAATTGGAAAACTCAGGTCTCAAAGAAAAGGTGATAGAACAGTGTCAGCTGCAAGAATTGAAATCTCAAATCCAGAGAAAGGAAAACATGAAACCTGCTAAAAATGAGAATATGAGAAAAGAAACCCAAATACTATTAAGTTGTAATGAGGCAATGTGTGAATTGAAAAACAGTGAAGCACAGAAAATAGTCAAAGATAACCAGCAGAGTAAAATTCAAGCAGGAAATGAAGAGATATCAGGAAAAAATGGAGCATTAAATGAAGAGAATAACATTTCACTGAAACAAAAACTACCACTAAAATTAGAAAAATTTGAAGATGCGGAGGAAAATGTAATACTACAAGAAAAAGAAATTTATTTAAAATCCAAAGAAATTGAGGAGAACCCAAAAGGCAATGCTCCGAATAATGATGTGATTTTGAACATCACTGATGCCAGGGTAAATTTGGAAGGTAAAATAAAAAAGCAAGATTATATTTTAGGTAGAAATACTCCTTTTGAAGACTTGGGTGACTGTAATGCAAAAAGCTTCTTAGTTTTTAAAGAGAGAAACTCTCTTACATCTCAGAGTAAAGAAATTCCAAAAGAATATTATGAAAATGGAGCTGAATGTGAAAGTATTTTGACTTGTTCTTTACCACAGTCAACACTTCTATCTTCTCTTGAAGCAAAGAGGCTTTCGTGGATAAAATCATACAAACCCTGGTTTGAAATTTTCAAGCAAAATCAACAAAAGAAAATTGTTAAGAGAAAGAGACCTTTAAAATGCCCAGTCAACACGATGCCCCCTTTGAATACATTAGAAATTCTTCAGTGTGGTCCGTGGAGTAATTTACAACAGGTATTTTATAATTTTATAAATATTTTTTCATATTTAATGGCAATTGGTTCTCTAAAATGTAACTTTAAATATCGTAGTAGACTTAGTTTTGTATCTAGTAGTTTTCTCTCAATCAGTAATTTTAGAAAAAACATTGACTCATATGAAATGGGTATGTATTTAAAAAATCTGAATTAACATTATTCAGTACATCTTTCCTAGTAAAGAGCTTTGATTTTTAACTTGCAGACTGTGTTCAAGTCCCTATAGCCATTATTAAACTTCTAAAGTGGAGGCATCTGGGAATTTCGGGATTAGCCTAGGAAGATCTTTGGTCTTGGGAACACCACCACCTAGTGGCTTCTTTCAGAATAATGTGGATTTCCTAGTTCTTGACAGTGCTGTGGAAAAAAGTGCTTATTATAGAAGATTCTAGAATTTTATGTAGGAACATAGTCATTGTACTATATAAACATGATACATATATACCTAACATTAAAAATAATTATCCTCAAATGTTTATGGATACCTTATTTTCAAAAACAGAAACACCTATGTGTAGAAAAAAAGGAAATGACTCAAACATAAGATAAATCATAATCATAGGCTCATGTTTTTAATCATAAGATTCATTCACAGGTATCCCCTGCTTTGATTTATGAAACACTTATATTAGTAACCGTTTTCACTGACCAAAAGAAATCCCAAAGATTTTTGCTTTTAAGACAAAAGGCAAAAAAGTGAAAATAGTGATCACATTTTATTTTGCAGCAGGTTGTTATAGTCAGAGCACATCCTGAGATGGAGATGGGCACCACCAGGCTCCTTCCCCAGAAAGTACTTTATACAGGCTGTTTATTTATCAAATCATTCCTACTTCAACTGTACATTAGTGATTCAAGGTTTTACGTGGTTTGGGTTTTGTTTTGCTTGTGTAATTTGTTAGGTTATTTGGGGGTTCTGGGAATGCTCAGAAGTTATTCCATGTAAATTAATGGTAAGTGCTTCTTTATGTTATTTCTGTTAACAAAAGGTTTCACAGGAGCATTCTACTTCCAAATGGTGGGGGGAACCTGTATTTAGTTAGAACTAAAGCTATTATGTATTCACTAAGATTTATTTTCTTTCTTGTTATACAGATACATGGGAAAGGAAACATATGTATTAATATAGATTGAATTATTTTATTTATTTATTCCACAACTATTCATTGGTCCAATATCATTGCTCAATGTTTGTTGTACTAAAGGGGCAGAAACAAATTCCAATCTTTGCCCTTATGCAGCTTACTTTGGTGGACAAAATGGCATTAAACAAATAAATGCATTAATGAGATCTTGATAATTGCTCTAAATAGATTTTAGGGCATTCAGTAAGAGGATAATAATATATAAAGCTCTGAAGAGCTCTCTGGAATGCAGAAGAGTATTATAAGGAATAAGAACTACTTAAAAGTGTCCACTAGGTAATGAACTTATCATATCCATCATATCTATAGAGTTACATATAGAATCTCTCATTAGCTTTTCTAAAATGAACAACTAAATAAATAAAAATTCCTCTTCTTCTTCCCTCTTCCTTCCTTCTTGCTGCCTGCCTGCTTTAATTTCTGCCTGCGTTCCTTCCCTTTAAAATAATAAATAAATAACCTAAAGATTGAGATTAAAGATTGTTTATGGCTTTATTCCTTTCATGAATGATAACATTTTAGCACTAACTTATATTTGAATGTCTTGCTTCCCTTTTATATTTTATATTTTATACAAGGGAAATTGTAAATATTAGTGGTATGAATGGTATGTAATTTCCTCAAGTTAAATTCTCCTTCATTTAAGCCACTAATAATACCTCAGATTCATTTTCTTTGCAGTAGATTTGTTAAACAACATTATTTCACCACATAAAATAGATTTGAGACTGTGACACTGAGCAGATGATCAACAAAAAGTAAAATATAGTTACTGCTTTTGTAATTATAGTTTACCATAGATGACTGATTCTCCTTGCATTTAACTCAAGAATAATTGTGAATGCTCTTTAAACCATGTAGCTTTTTAAGTCATTATGTGTAGTAAGTTGTCAAGGATTTGGGGAAATACAGAAGATTAAAAACAAAATTAATTTTTGATTTTTTTATTAAAATAAAATGAACGAGTCATAGATTCTATGCTTAAAGCAACAAGTAGACTAAATTCCTTATTTATATCTCCATGAGCATATGGTCTTCCCATTCACTTTCATAAAAATATAAATTTAAAACTTGTGCTTAAATTTAATGCACAGGAAATGTTCCATATGAAAAGGAGTTACTGCGCTTAAGAATTTTATACTTTTTTCAACTTTTGCTGAAGCAACATTGCATTCAATTTCAATAGAACATTTTTGGAATTTCTGTTTTGAGTATGATATGTACTGGGCTAGTCTTATAAAGCTAGCATTTAAAAAAAATCATTCAGTACATAGGAAACCAGGTCTTAGGATTGTTGATGTAGCAATGTGGAAGTATCTTACTGTAAAGTAATTTAAGCTTATGTAATTATTTTGCCGAATGGACTGAATTATAGTGAAGAATGGACATATTATACTAGTCCTCTGCCATTTTATTTAAGTGAGAGTTCTTGAGTTTAATAAGTTTAATGCTTTCTAGTAATCTGAAAATAATTATCTGATGTATTCTTATATTAACTTAGTGTAGTCCTTAATATACATATCATCAAGTTAAATACATTTCTCAAAATTGAATTATCATTAGTTATAAAGAACTAAAGCCAATTAGTAATTTAGTGGTAGGCTTGCCATGATAGCATATATTTGATGAAGAGTAAACCTGTATTCCTAGAAATTATATAATGTTAAAAAATGTTACTTCATTAAACTACATACACACATATGTATATAAAGCAAGAACCAAAACGATAGGGAAGTTTAGGGAAAAAAAAAAAAAAAACTTTACGAAGTTTTGAGTCCGTAACAGCAATATCACGATAATCACAAAGTGCTGTAAATACCCAGTCCTCAAAATATTTGAAAAACGCAGAAAAAACTTCCTAATTTTTATACCTCATATTTTATATTCTCTAGGTATACTGTATTATTCATAGTAAGGATTAATTCCCACCTTTATAATTCACAAGACTTGTAGTATAGAGTTTTTGTGTTTCATGGTTCAATTATTCTTACATACATCTACGTATTACATGTTCTGTAATATCTCTTCTCAAACTTCTAACTTTTTTGAAGATGACTGAACTATTCTAGTTGAAGCATGACAAGTTGCACACAAAAAACAGGTCCCTGACCTGTGGTGTTTTTTATTCTATCCAGGTGTCCCTAGGATCTGTCAAACACAGATCTTAAACATTTTTGTAAACTATTCCTAAGAATGTGAAGAACGTGAAAAACAAGGAAAAGTGATTTTGGTGTATTATCAAGGAGTGAACTAATAATAATATTAATGCTTCTAGGCATGTTATTTTGAACTTGAATTGGTCATAAACTATTGCATTATTTTGTCTTTATGTGGGGGAAGAAAAGAGATCAGATAGTTTACTTAGATTTTTAAAAAGAAGTTCAAAGCTAATAGTTTTATATTCTTTATTGTTAAATAATATTTTATGTTGAATTCTTTAGGTTACAACAATTACATTTCAAGATTTGCCAGGTTGTAGTCTCTACACGCTGCTAGAATGTACAAATCTTCAGTTTTTGTCTCTTCAACGCTGTGGATTAACTAATTTGCATAGTCTAAGTAACTGCAAAAAACTGAAGTACATTGATGCACAGGTATGTCATTTGTTCTCTTCATTATTCATGTTATAATAAAATACAAAATGGATTCAGGTTTCTATTTTAGAAGTGACAATTTAGAAAAAAAAAAAATTTACTAAAATAAACGTCTAAAGATATCACCAAGTGTCTTTTGAGAACCACCAAGGCAAGATGATTAGATAATATGGAATTGCTGGAATTGCTTATCATTATTTATTGGCAGATAATGTTATTGTTTTTTATTTTTTTTATTGTGCAACAAATGACCACGTAGTAAATTAAAACAGTAACTCTTAGACTTGCTCATGATTCTGTGTCTGTGAATTGAGGTCTCCTCTCTCCTCTCTCTCCTGCTCCCTCTCCTCCTCCCCTCCCCTCCCCTCTTTGGCTTCTTTACAGGGTAGATCCCAAATGTGGCTTTCCAAAATAACAGCAAATACTTAACAAATGTGTTATTATAGTGCTAGCTAAATTCTGTTTGCCAAGCTCTGAATTCATTTGGGAGGGAGGGGACAGCATGAATGTATGAACATTGAGCTATGAGGTTTATCAGGGGTTACCAAATCACAGACTATCACAATCTATCCTCTGACTTCTAAAGAATCACATCCTTCCCACATGAAAAATTGATTCATGTTCCAAAGACCTAAAATTTCATCAACTTGTGTCGTTAGACTGAGGCTTGAAGCACAGAATCTTCTCATTCAGTTAGATCTAAGAGGAGATAATATCCTCAGGCAGTGTTCTCTCAACTCAAAACTGTGAGTGAAACAAAAACTTATTCCCCCCCACCACACCCCCACACGCATACAATGGTGAGACAAGGTTTGGTTAACTACAACAGGAGTTCTCATTCAAAATGAGAGAAAAATAAGTCTTTATCAGTCTGTGATCCACAGCTGAGCATATACTATCAATTTCAGGGACTGAGTTCTTTTCCTTGGGAGTGGTATTCTGTGACCCTTTGTTCTCTCCTCTGGGCTTTTAATTTCAACCTCAAGGCATACTTCCTTTTTCATAAGAAGTGCCCTGTTTTGAAGCTGAAAATTTTTCTCCTCCTGGAGTGGTGGGGTTGAAGGCTAGAGGCTAATTTTCATTTTTATATTTTTTCAGTGTCAGTATTTTTAGCAAAACAATTTTCTTTTAAAACATTTTCAGTTTTTTTTTTATATATATATATACTTCTTAGAATGTTCACACCATTGAAAGGTGTGCTATGGAATTATAGCCTTTATATTCTTAAAAAGCCCATTAAACACTCCGAAGTATTAAAAAAAAAGGAATTGTTGTTGCATCTTTGACGCACAGTTTAGACACTGGGACTAATATATTGCAGAGAAGTGGCTCTGTAGTAAAAGTATAAACCTGTATACACACTTAATTTATGAGATTGGTATTTGGAGTGGAAGGGAGTAAAAGGATCCAAGGATGGGGAAGACAGGAGATTTCAACTTTTTGGTATTTATTTATTTAAATAACACTTTTATAAGGAATTATGACCAAATGCTTACTCTTGTTAATTTATACTACCTGAAATATTTCGTTATATTTTTTCTCTGTATTTTGTATATTTAATGGATACAAAATCAGTTAATTCTTTATTAGTGTTACTTATTTTTTTTCCGAATAGTGTAATAGTTTGCATATTTTTCTTAACAGATATTAAGATACTCATTTGGAGATCAGATCTCATCCTTCCACTTTTGTGAGCTTTAAATGTCATTAATAAGCTATTGAAATAATACTAATTACCTTTGTTCTTTATCTTAGGAAAACCACATTGAGACTATCAACTGTGAAAATTTGGAAAATCTCTGCATTGTTCTTCTTAATAAAAATCAACTGAGTTCTTTTCATGGTCTGGATGGCTGCACTAATATACAAAACCTTGAAGTGTCACACAATAAAATCACTCGAATTGGTAAGAAAAATGGAATTTGATTATATAGACATTTATTTCTCATTATTATATTTTGTTTCATTTACTCCTTTTAAAGAATAGACCACCAGAATATATTTCTATCCTCCCTCATACCTTATCATCCCTATAATTTAACAATAAAAAATACCATCTTGTTCTAAGCCAATTTTTCTTCTTTCTAAAAATATGCCTGTACATCCCCTGTGTGGCTTTCCTTATTCCATAATTTATCATGCCCTGTGTCACATTGTTCATTGTCAGTTATGCTGTTGCATCATCTTTCTTACCACTTACTGTCAAGTTTTTTTTGAAGAATATATTATTCTTGCTCTCATTTTTTATCATCCAACTTTCCTCTTTTAATCACTGACATTTGACTTCAACTTACTTCTATATTATTTACAGTTTGATAATTCTAACAAAGTTTTGTATATTTTTCACTACCTTTCTTAAAATCTGATTATTATTTTATTAGTTAACTTGTGAGATTCTCAAGACACTTGATAAAGACTTAAATAATGGTTAATAAAGTCATGTTTGCCCTCAAATCAGAAACTATATAAAAACTACTAATGGCTTAAATTTTGGAATTCCCCAAAGCAACCATATTTTCTAATGCTTACTATCATTAAGAAACCTGTTCAGGAATGAAATAACAGAAAATGAGGGAGTCTAAATAAACTTACTTTCTGTGTTAGAGTCTGGTTCTACTTGTACTCTCTTTGGCAATTTTGTTTATTGCTCATATTTTGTTTTTTCTTACTTTTTACTGTGGAAAAATTTAAACATTTACAAAATAAATACATGGAGATTTCATATAATCATTTAACATTTCATCTTTGCTTTTATATATTTTTGTAAATCAGATCCCCAAATCATGGTTTCATCACATCATACTTCAGATGATTTTTCATATGGTGCTTTTAACTTAAACACAATGCATTGTGCTATAATAAAATAATGTCATTTCTTGTATCAGTTGAGTATAACCCAATTTTCCTTATATTCTCAAAATTATTTGAGTTTGTTTGAGTCGTAACACATGCAATGAACAATTATACATTTACATAGGTCTTGTAAATCTCTTTAAAAATTGTAGCAGTCATCTAGCTTTTTCCACCCCTGTGCTCTTGATTTGTTGCAGAATCTGTGTTAAATGTCTTCTATAGTGTCTCACATTCTAGGATTGTTTGTTAAGAATCTTTCATTACATTCTACATTTCCTGTAAATGTAAATTAGTTTATAAGACTTCATTACATTCAAATTCATTGGTTTTAGAAGGAATTCTTGATAGTTCTCTGTGCTCCATATGATAGTACATCAAGAGTCATTTAGTGTTTGTTTTTCTTTAAGGAAATTAGCATTTATTTATTTATTTTTATTCCTTTTAAATTTTTTCACCCCCAGACCAGGTCTCAAACCCAGGTCTGTGGACTTTATATGGGCTGCACTGGAGCAGCCTGAGCCACAGGGGTGAAATATGCTTATTAGTATAATTTATTTTTTCCCAGTCTCAACTTTAAATGACATTTAATTGATTTTGGTAATGTACTGGTACTTGTGAATAGAAGTATATGTGGATTTAATGTTAGCACCATTAAGAGAATTGAGGTTGCTTTGTTTCTCCAAGAAGTCTCTTTATGCATAACCCTATGCACTAATTCTTTTTCAGTATTTTATTGCAGTAACTTTGTTTTAAAAATTAAAATAAAAACATATATATATTATATATATATATGTTCCCGATTTGTGCTGATTCCCCATTCCTTTGATATAATCAACACGCTATTATCGTGTTGCTGTCAGTGTCTCTCATCAGTTCTAATACTTGCTTAATTTTCATGCTCCTACATTTGGTACAAATATGTTAATAAGTTTTATGTGTTCTAACTGAATTGACCACTTCGTTATTATATAATGTCCATCACCTATCTTTTGTTATGGTTTTTAGTGGAAGTCGGTTGTATCCAATATAAGTGTAGCTATTCCTACTGCTTCTTTTTTTTTTTTTGGTTGCCATTCAACTAGATTGTCTTCTAGCGATTGACTTTGAGCCTATATTTATCTTTTCAAAGAAAGTAGTTTCCTGAATGCATCAGAAGGTTGGGTTATGCTTTTTAATCCATTTGGCTACTCTTTGTCATTTGATTGGTGTGCTCAGTCCATTAATGTTTAGGGTGATTATTGCAATGTAACTTTATTGTCATTTTGTAATTCGTCTTCCGGGCATCATTCCGGACCATGCTGTGCCTTCCTTCTTTCCTTTATCTTCTAAGGTGGGTTGGGTGTAGTTATGTTTTGGTTGTTTTCCCTTTTTATTTTCTTTGCTATTTCCCTGGAGATATATTTTGAGATTATCCTGAAGTTGGCTTTAAGAAGTCTATGTTTATTTCCAATTTTTGTTTGAAAGTGGATTAATCTTACACTCATTCTAACCATCCACATTTGTATTCTCCTCTCCTCCTACCCACTTTTTATTTTTGCTGTCTTACTGTTTTTAAGTGGGGTTTCTTTATACTTTATGGAGTGTTCTTAAGTATTTTTTGTAGAACTAATTTTGTGGTGATAAATTCCTTTAAATTTTGTTTATCAGAAAAGCTTTTGTCATTTGTTCAATTTTGAATGATAATCTTGCAGGGTATATATCCTAGGTTGAAAATCCTACTCTTTCAACACTTTTACTATATCATGGCATTCCCTTCTGACCTGTAGAGTTTCAGTTGAGAAATCCACTGAAAATCTTATGGGCTACTCATTTGTAAGTGGTTCACTTTTCTCTGGCTACTTTTAGGTTTCTTTCTTTATCTTGTATTTTTAACATTTTGATGACAATGTGTCTGGGCAAAGGTCTGTTTGGGTTTATTTTGTTTGGAATTCTTTGAACTTCCTGATTCTGGAAGCTTGCTTCATTCCTCAGGGTAGGGAAATTCTTAGCTATTAGTTCTTCAAATACAGTTTCTGCCCCCTTTTCTCTCTTCTCTCCCTGGGACCCCTATGATGTGAATGTTGTTCCTTTTGATGTTATTCCACAGGTCAAGAATGCTTTCTTAATTTATTTTTGTTCTCTTTTCTCTTCCTGGTTTGGTTGAGTACATTCCTTTGCCCTGTCTTTTAGTTCACTGATTCTATTGAAAGCTTCATCCAAACTACTCCTGAGTCCCTCTGTTGAGTTCTTTAGTTCAGCTATTGTGTTCTTCAGTTCTTTGATACCTGTTTCATTTCTTCTTTCTTTTGTTGTTCTCTTTTTCTTCCAGTATTGTTTTCTTGATTTCCATTATTATGTTTATCACTGTTGCCCTAAATTCATCCTCAGGTAATTTGTTCATGTCTGTTGTATTCAGATTTTTCCCCTGGGGCTTTAATTTGATCCATAATTTTGCATATATTTCTCTGTGCCTTCATTCTGTTTGATATTCTATTTATGTTTCTGTAGTTTCAGTTTCCCTGTAGTAATGACATTGTGGAGGGTATCAGCTTGTACAAGAGAAGCCTGGATCTTGGTTTGAACACTGGCGTCACCACTGCTTGAATTTGTTGACATTCCTAGTTGATCCCTATGTTGGGGCCCAAGAGTTCAGCCTATGGCTTGGAGTTTGTGTGTAGGTTCAGAGCCTTTGGCCAATGTCCCATCTTTGAATGATGATAACCACCTTGTCACTGGCCCAGAATCAGCAATCAGGCTGCATTTCCGCCTCACCCCACAGGGTGGTGCTAGTGGGTATTATTGAAATTTCCTACCTTCTGGGAGTCTCTCTTCTCTCTTTAAGCCCAGGGGCAGGGTTTCCAGTGGGCAGATCCTGCCGATCCAGAGCAATATGGTGGGATGGGTTGGGGATGGGTGATTCCCCAGCTGTCTTCTGGATATGGTGGCACCCTCTGTAATTTTTTTCAGGGCCTCTCACTCAGACCACTGGGAGTGCTGCTCCTTCTTCATCGCTGCACCAAGATCCTCTCTCCTGGCTCCATGCCCGGGTCCCAGTGGGTGGGCTTTCTGCTGCCTGTTAGCCATCTGTATATCCTCTTCAGAAAAATGTCTCTCCAATTCCTCTTCCCATTTTTTGACTGAGTTGCCTGTTTTTCTGTTATTGAGTTTTATGAGTTCTTTTTATATTTTAGTTATTAAGCTCTTGTCAGATTGGAATATAAATATTTTCTCCCAGTTATTTGCTTTTTGTGTTTTGGTGATGTTTTCTTTTGCTCTGAAGAAGCTCTTTAGTTTGATGTAGTCTCAGTTGTTTATTTTCTTTTGATGATGAATTTGAGTACCCAAAGAGCTCTCTATGGTTGATGTCTCTTCTATGTTGTCTTCCAAGAATTTTATTTGTTTGCTTTTTAATAATGCTGCAATTGAGTGTAGGGTACATGTCAGGATAGACAAAATCTTCCATTATATACTTCTCCTTTAACTTTTCTTTTCATGCTTTTATATATTAATATGGCCTGAATCAATTAATACAATGGATGCAAAAGATGAAATTTCCTTTCCTTTTTTTAAATTTAACTTTTTTGAAAGCAAATTACATCATAACATTATGTAGGTTTAAGGTGTGCATCATTTCAAATCAATATCTGTATGTAATAAATTTAGTTCACCACCAAGTCTAATTATATCATTTGACATATAATTAACCCCTTTTACCCAGTTTGCTAACCCTCCTCCGTTCCATTCTGGTAACCATTAATGTGATTCTATAGACTGAAAGTCTATTTTTATGTGACTTGGTTCATTTGTTCGTTTGGTTCCTCTATATATCACATATAAGTATAATCATACAATGTTTGTCCTACTCCGTCTGACTTATTAAGCATGATTTCTGCTTGGTTCATTTCCCCTGCACCCTATTTTTTTTTAATGTCAGGATTTCTTCATTTTAAACAGCTGAATAGTATTCCACTGTAGATAGTTCACATTTTCTTTGTCCACTCTCTGTTGATGAGCATTTAGTTGTTTCAGCACTTGACTATTGGAAATAATTCTGCAATCAACACGAAGGTACATATATTTCTTTGAATTAGTGTTTTTTGTTTTTCAGATAAATATTCAGATAATAGGCTTATGGAATTTATATTTTGAATTTTTTTAGGAATTCCTATACTGCTTTCCATGATGTTTGCATCCATTTACACTACCACCAGCATGGTATAAGGGTTCCCTTTTATCCACATCCTTGCCCACACTCATTTCCAGTCTTTTGGATAATAGCCATTGTCACATGGGTGAGATCGTATATCATTGTTTTGCTTATAACCTATTTCATATTGAAAGCAAATTAATCTCCAGAACATTATAATAGTCCACGATTTTATTCTCTTCCCCACATTTTGTATGAAAAGAGGGATTTCTTTTTATTTTTTAGAAATTCCTGTAGTATTTCTTTCAAGGATGGTTTAGTGGTGGTTAATTCCTTTAACTTTTTTTTTTGAAAAATCTATTTTTCCTGCTTGAGTAGATTATTATTTGTTAGAAGTCCTTTTCTTTCAGCACTTTGACTATATTCTACTTTTCCTTTCTGGCTCGTAAATTTTCTGCTGAGAAATCTAAAGAGTCTTTTGGGTGTTCCCTCATATGTGACTTGTTTTTCTCTAACTACTTTTAAGATTCTTTTTGTCTTTAATTTTTGTCATTGTAATTACAATATCCTGGTGTGTTTCTGTTTTGGTTATTGTTTTTGGAACTCTTTGAACTTCTTTGAGCATTCCTTCTGGATGTCTATTTCCTTCTCCAAGTTATGGAAGTTTTTGGATATTATTCCTTCAGATATGTTTTCTTATTTTCTCTCTCTCTCCTTCTGGAAACCCTGTGCTGTAAATGTTGACCCTCTTCATGTTATCTCATAGGTATATTATGCTGTCTTCATTTGTTAAAATTCTTTTTTTCTCTTTGAGTGCTTTCTGCAACTTTATCTTCTTAGATTTTATTGGATGCTTCTTACAGTCTACTGTTGAACCACTGTATTTTTTTTTTTCCCCAGATAGTGTGTTCCTTTACTCTGTGATTTCTGTTTGGAACTTTCTCATGTTATCTGTTTGTGGTAGTTTGCAACTTGTTTATCCATTTTTCTCATAATTTCAGTAAATATCATTAAGGTGTGACCTTAAATCTTCAGGGAATTTATTCAATTACATTGCATTAGAATTTCTCCCTGAGATTTTATTTTTTTTAATCAATCATTGAGGTAACTTTCTCTGTCTATTCAATCTTTTTGGCACTCTGTTTAATGGCCTTGTGGTAGGACTTCATGTTACCTTTAGCATAGTCTTAGGTGGTTTGGGATGCTGGGTTTTCTGTTGCTATACAGGCTGAAGTCTCTGCACCAGTCAGAAACAGTAGGTTATTTCTCTTGCCTCAGCTCTAGCCTGCCTGTGACCTCAATATGTTCTACAAGCAAATTTTCTCTCAGAGGAAATTACCTCCCTCTAAGAATGTCTCTCAATAATCTAGCTTGGCTGCAGACCCAGGAGTGAGCTGTGTTCAGAGTCCTCTCCCATTGGACCCTGGAGACCAGAGGAAAGAAGTTTAATTCTCAGTGCTAGACTCTTTAGACTGACTGCAAGTTGGCAGATGGATGTGCAAGTGCTTTTTAGCCAGGGTCTAAGTTGGAACTGAGGCAGTTCTTTTGTGGGCCTGCTTGAACTTCTTGAGATCTTCCCTGAGGGAGCCACCCAAAACTTCTACAAAATTAGTTATTCATTTAAACACTTAGTTTAGCTGTATGTCCCAGGGATTACAGGCAAATCCTGTCCTGATAGTATGAGAACCACAACCATGAGAACTGTCTGACACTGTAAGCATCTCTGATGGCAGAGGGATAGGGTGTTTTGCCCCCCAATCCTATTCTAATATGGCATTCACCAGTGCCAGAACCATGCAGAAAAAGAGAACTTGATGAGGACACCCAGCCATGCCTCTGGCCATTTTTTCTTATATCCTCTTGCTGGTGCTTTGGTTCAACAAAAGAACATCCTTCAGTTAGGTCTGAATGTCATTTGTCACCGGCCCTTGCACTGTGTCCTCAAATCTCTGCTCCCCAGAATCCTTTTGTTTTCTAGAGAAAATCATTTCTCTTTTCCACACCAGAATGTATTCATTCCTCTCGGGTGCGTTTTCAAGGTGTTGGGGCGCCCAATGTGGGAGTCAGCGCCTCAGCTCCTGGAAAGAGGCTCTGTATCATTGGTACCCTCAGAACCCGGAGTCAGTGCCTGGGTAGCTTTTTTAGAGGAACAGTGTAATTTTTTCCCCTATACTTCTTGATGTATTTCATTACTTTTCCTTGTGGAGACACTGGCCCCTGATCTTCAGTTCTCCTTTTGAAGCCCTTAGTTTGTATCTAGATGCAGTTTTGTTATGTCTGTAAGGAGGAGGTGAGCTCAAAATCTTGATAGTCTGCCGTTTTGGGTGGAGTCTCCTTGAGTTTTCTGTTTTGATCATTACACTTTAAAAATAAAACAAAAACTGGAATCCTTTATTTAATAAGAACTTCTGGGTTATTTTGAAATTGTTTGTAGAGGAAAAACAGAGGTAAACGTTTACCTTTGTATTGACAGATTTTTAAAGTAAGTTTTGACTTACCCTAGTTTTATATATTTTGCTTAGTTTGTCATTCTTTTCTCTCTCTCCTTCTCCCCTCCCTTCCCCCACACTGTGCTTCCTCCATCTTTCCTTCCCTACATTCAGGTATTCTCATGAACTCACAAATTTTTATTTTATTTAGTTAACTCATTATGCTTTTTAATGCAAATTGTTTTGTCTTATAATTTTATTGCAGTTACTTTCTTTTTGTTTTACTGTAATCCTTGGTTGATAATGACATTAGCATAATTACTTGCTATACCTTTTAATGCCCATAAAATAGCTTCAAAATAATACCACTATTACTACTAAGAATAAAACTACTAAATAAATTTTAAGATTTCTTTGCCTAATTTTTCTTTTTGTACTTTGTCCCCCAAAGTTATTTAAACACCCAAAGATGATATCTTTGTGATTATGCTATGAATATAACAATGCCACTTTTTCTCTTTTGACTCATTTTTTTAATATATAGAACAGATGTTTTCAAAAGCAAACTACATTAAAAAAAGATATACTTAAATATTCTCCTTCCATTCCTGTCCTTTTCACTCTCGTCTCCTATCTAAACTTTTATCTATACTTATTATAGATTTACATTATGTACATAATATATTTGTATTATGTATGTTGTAAAAATATGTGCATACATGCAAATAAATATGTATATACACATATAAATAAATATGTATATACATGCTAATACTCTTATACAAAATATAGCTTATATTTAGTACTATTCTTTATCTTGCTTTTTTTATTTAATACAATAGAGTTCATAGCATTCTTTTTCTCTGGCTTTGTAATATTCAGTTATGTGAATGGCCTAGAGTTTTTTCCATTGGTCCCTGGACGATAAATATTGGATGTTTCCAATCTTCCATATTGCCATAACTTGATCCCAGTATCATTTATTTCCTGCTTTATAAGATATATTATTATGTTAATTTCCTGCAGGTTATATCATTGTAGCAAAGGACATCTGTAAATTAGACAGTGTCAGAGACCCTTGATGTTGGTTATAGTGTTTTGCACTCCCATGACTAGTATATGTTACTCCCAGTTTCTTCTGCTTTTCTTCTGTATATTGTTACTATTTTCTATTTTTGGGTTAATTATTTAATTCAATTATTTTTTTCTGCCTCATTAAGGTGAATAGAGTCTACAGTTTGTAGAAAGAGAAGGAAGGTCTACCTGGAGTACTTTGGATATGGAGGTGTTATGTGCTTGGGGTGTGTAGGTAGGGGGAATTAGAACCTGCTGGAAGGGTGTCCCAAGAAAAACTAAAAAATACATAATGCATAATATTCTTTAATGTGTTTATTTAATTATTTTTTTCTGTCTGCCTCGGTACCATTCATGACTTCTCACGTGGAAATACTAAGATTTTTTAAATAAATTTTTCATTTGAAATTTTAAGTTAAAATACGTATAGAAATAAATAAAGGCAATGCCCTGACAGTGTTTGTTTCTCTGTTGGCACAAGCTGAAACGAGTTTAAAAAAAAATGTAAGAAGGAATGCTTGCACTCCTATTCACTTCATCTCCATTGCCAGCAGTGCTATATGGGATTTTTTTGTGGTCCATGGATTTCCTGGGGCAGGATATCTACAAGATTTATGTGAAAACTGTCACAGTATTAATTGATATACCTGAGGTATCTCTAGGTAGTACAGAGCAAACAAAGTAAAAAATGTCCTGCTGTCTGTTGAGTACAATGAATACACTGTATTTATTGAGTGTGAGAAGAGTATACATGAGAAAGTAAATTTTCTGAAGATCATTTGGAGTCTGTTTTTCATCTTCAGAAATTGCTTGCTAGAGATTCTGGTTGAGCTAAATGAAAAACATAGATTTTGTCTTTCAATGATATATTGATGCTAAGAACATTTATGGAGGGGAACAAAGATTTGTATTTATAAGTTACTAAGTCACTATTCTGTGGTATAAGGAGGTGAAATAAAATTGGAAGCAATACCACATATTCCATATTTGTAGTTTCATGTTTAATTGGTTTCTGATACTTGCTAGGCTTATTATATCAGTAGTTAATGTATAATTTTAGCTCTAATTATTTGTTTTTACTGGAAAACATGAATACACATTTTTTGTAATTTTCTTTGCATTTTAGTGAATGAGAATGCCAACTGTGATGATCTCTTTAAATGGAATTCATTTGAAATTAGGAATACTAAATGATTTCAGTTCAATTAAGTAGTTTGATTGTAGAAATAAGAATAATATGAATATATATTTTTACAAAAGTGATATTTCAAAATTCAATGTTATAAATTAAAAGTTACAAAATGAATGGTATATATTTGTTAATGTTTTTAATTTTTAAACATTGTCTACTTTGATTATGAGAATAGATGGTTTATTATTATTAATTGAAATATAAACTAAAATACAATTTAAATAGAATCTCTAGGATGTATTACTCACTGAGGTACAGATTATTTTCTGAAAAAAGTGGCAATTATAAAATATTATATAGTATCTGTGTTCATACAAATTTATAAACAACTTAAAGAATGTTCATTTTCTATATTGTTTCTGTAATTCAGTCTATTTTAGCAGTCAGTTATTAACTATAGAACATTTTGACTTGATGTGGAGGTATTCTTGCATATTTTGAATGCACAGAGAAATTGCTTTAAATTTATTAAGTTCTCTTTAGGTTGATGATTTTAAAGATGTATTTATTTTAATCAGGCAAGAAATTTTGTTATCCTTTTTATTAATTCAAATATCTTTTTCTTGAAGTCGTATTCCTCTTTATCTTTTATAACTCAGTTTAATTTGGGTGGATTGCAGTTTAAATGTTAAAATTTGTTATATCATTAACACTTCATACTTTCTTTTACCTGAGATTTACTTAGGAGATATTTGGTAAAACATTCTGTTTTACCAAATAATTTGGAAGAACCTTTCTTGAGTGAATATTGTCATAATGATCACTGAAGTTCATGAGATTGGTTTTGGGAAATCTTTTGTATTTTGAGTGAGTATTCTTCATTTAGTTTTTTAATTAAAACTAAAGTATGTTATACTTCCATTTTTATGTTGGTTTATTGACTTACTAAAAAATAATGATAATACATTCATTTTTAAAAAGTTCATGATGCATTACAAAAAAGTTTAATTAAATTTAAAGAAAAATATAATAATGATACTGCAATACTTTTTTTAACCACCAGGCATACATATTAAGTGTTTTATACATATTAACTTATTTGCTTTTTTACATTCATACTATTAGTTAGATACTGTTAAGTTCCTCATCTCCCCTCTAGGTAAGAAAATGGAAGCACAGAGAAGTTAAGTAAGTTGTCTAATATCACACAACTGATAAATGATGGAGCCAGATTTTAAACTCAGCAATATACTCCCAGTGCCTAATTTTTTAATTGCCTCATTTAATTGCCTAATGCATATATGTTAAATACTTAGGATTATTACTGTTTTGTTTACTATGTTGCAGCTTTTTATACTGAAAAATGATTTTGAATTTTATACATTAATACACTTATTAATGTAAAACTTATTAAGTGCTTACTATGCATAAGCACTCTTCTAGGCACTGGAATGCAATACTAGAATATTGCTGGTGATGAAGCAATATACAAAACTAATGACTGTCCTTACTTTTTCAGAGCATATATCATAGCAATATATACAAATGTATACATATCCATATATATATATATATATATATATATACACACACACATAAGGAGTAAATACCTTTATTTTAGAGTAAGGTATCTATTTTTGTATTTTGCTTATAAATTATATAATTGGAATTGATTGGTATATTTAATTTACTATTAGGCAATAATAAAATAAATATGTTATAAATATGTATGAGGAAATAACTTTGTTTTTCGGTTGTGAAATTTTTGTCTCTGCTATTTAAAGAAAACTTTAATCTGGAAAAACTATTTCTTTAGTGCCAATGATATGTTAATTTATAGATTTCAAGTAATACATTTTTAGAAAATATCATTGAAAATCGCATACAAACAGTTATTTTTCTGTTGCTTTATTTTCAGACAGTAATGCTTTAGAAAATACTCATTGGTATTAAAAGCATGAAATATATTGAAATACCTCATAATTTTCATAAAAGCTTGATTATGATAAGATTGATTGGATTATAGACAAATATGCTTAGGAAAATTCAATCAAGTGTTGTCTTGGGAATATTAAAAAAAAAATAATGAAATAATGCCTCTATTTTGCCTATAGAAATCATTGTATACTTTGTGATTTCCTTGGATTCCACTAGATGGTGCTATCTTACACTTCTTTTTGAAATGCAACGCAGTGTCTAATACAAAACTGAAAGGGATTTAATAGATCTGCTAGTCTAAGTTTTTTTAGTTTACGTATGAAAAAAGACCCACTTAATTTTCATCTGATTTCTGGAAGAGGTGGGGCTAGAATCCAAGTTTCCACATTCCTGTTTCGGTGTCCTTTTTTTTTTTTTTTTTTCCATTCAACATGTAGAATCCTGAAATTTAAAATCTAAAGCACAACTCAGCATATTTGTATGAAACTACCAGACATAGTAATCATTGAACACTTGAAGGAGACAGACATTTACCAAAACTTATTTGGTAAAACCCTCTAGTCTAATCTTAGTTTTGTTGTTTCTTATAGGAAGTTTCTCCGCACCCTGTGGCAGGAATGTTTTATTAGACCATTGGCTCATTTCTGTGGAGGAATTCTTTGAAATAGATATTTGTAGCAAGTATAGCCAAATTCTAGTTTTGCCATGGGCAAGGGCCCTTTGAGGGGTAAACACACTTGGCTTCAGTTTTATTTTGTGGGACCATAGAAGCTTTCAAAGAGCTAATGAAGAATATATTGAAGCAGTAAATGCAAGAATATTTAGCAATCCTATATCTCTTTTATTATTATATTTAAGTGCTTTGCACATGACTTGATTATTTTTGTGGTTATTTCTTCTTTTTTTTTGGATGGGGCATGTGGAATAAATAGAAATTTTGACTAGGAGAGAGTAATTTTCTTAGAAATGGTGAGGAAGTAATGTTATTGTAAGGTTAGGCTTGCTTTGAGATTATTTCTCTCACTTCTCATCCTTGGACAACAAAGACTTTGTAAGATTGAAAGAAAGGTGGCAATTTTCTCTAACTTCCTTCCCATCTAGATTACCCTTTGGATCCAAATTCATTGACTAGTTCAAACTACTGTTTAATCAGTTGCATATAGACATTTTTGAATGTGAATTAGTATCCTAGTCCTTTTTCAAGGTTTTGCTGAGACATCTCTTCAATTACATTTTTTGTCACTACGGTTTTGTGGTTTTTAATTCCTTTTTTTACTGAGAATAATTACTGGGAAATGACAATGGCTATCAAAGTTTTAGTAACCAATGTGAAAGTGTTATACGGCTGCTTTAAAACATTGATATACACATTGACTGAAATGTAAATCTTTTCTCATGAAATTTATATGGTAAACTTATAAAATATTAATATAAAAAACTAAGCATGAATAAATATAAAAGAAAATACTGTGTTTTAAGACTCACAGTAACATGAAATCACCACCCAATCCACAATAAAGGGACCAAGGATCAAAGAAGTTAGATAATTTGCTTATTTCACACAGCTATCGGAACAGGCATGCTTTATTGAAATTCAGAACTCCCTGCCTCAGAGCCTATTTTTTCATTGACGCCATGTTGCCTAAGAGTACTGATCATATTAAAAGAGTCATGAATAAAATGTTATATTCATTTCTCCTGTGATGATTGTAAATTAATCTAATATCTTTATACTTACAACTTTGTTTTGTTTCATATTAAGGTCATACTAATTGGTGCATGCAGATACATGTCATATATTTTTGTTGTATTGACTAATTCAGTCATTTTCAAATGTTCATTTTCATCTGTAGTAAAGTTTTCTGTCTTGGTTTTCTGTTTCTCTTATAACTAAACATCTTTCTTTTGGATGCTGTCCCCTTTTCACTCTGAAGAATTATCAAGGTTTTCTCTCAAACATCTTTCTTTTTAAATTGTTATTATTTTATTCATTTTAAAGTTCTATGTAAGTTTCAGGAGGGTAGATTTCCACCTCAGTCAATGTGTATATAACATGACACCAACCACTAGAGTTTTAGTGCCCATCACCACTGTCAGTTTTACTCTTTAAACCTCACTTTCCTTCCCCGCTCCCTAACACACTCCTTCTCCACAAACAACTTTCATGATGTGGGTTATAGCTATCAATATTATATTATATATAGCTATCAATATTATAGCTATCAATATTAACTTTTTAAGAAAAAAAAACAATAATTTTATTACTTCATTTAGAGTTTAAGATAATAAAGACACTGTATTCGTAAGTTCTATAAATATATTTTTAAACTGAAAAATAGTGTAAAGAGGGATATTTACACATACTTGCAAATCTCTTAATATCTAGCTTAATAAAAGGGAGCTGAATTCCTGTATATTTTGCTACAATATCATGTTGCCTCTGAAAAACTTAGTAAACACTGTTGACCAAATGAAAGTGTTAAAAGTAAAATAATACCCTAGAATCATTATGGAAATTGTTTTGACTGTGGAAGCTTTAAGTCTATCTCTAGAAGGGCCATCTCTGGACCCATCAAGAATCACTCGTTTGGTCTTTACGTGATAAATCTTTTTCTTTTTTCTTTTGACATTTCTACAAGTTCTGTTTTTGGTATTCATCTTTTTTGTAAAATGAAAAGTTTTTGTTTCGTTATTCTTTTATCTAGATTGCTTGACAAATATGAGTTTTGATACATACCCTTTAATTCAAAATAATTAAGTTAATCAATAATTAAGTGCAATTATTGACATATTTGAGTTTAAATCTACTACCTTAATGTTTGATTCTATTTGTTCTGCCTATTCTGTTTTTTCTTCTCTTTACCTGACTTTTTGGGGTTTAGATGTTTTAAATTATTCCTTTTTTTATTTACATTTGTTTTATAAAATCTGCAACATTTCTATTCACCCACATTTTAAAGTACTTGTATTATTTTTTATTCAATCTTTCATCTATGATGCTTCTTTTATCTGAAAAATATGCTATGCATCACTATTTTTCTTTAGTGTAGGTCTACTAATGATTAATTTTTTCAGATTTTATTTCTTCACGTAATTTTTTTAACATACACACATGTATATTAATTTTAAGGTATCAACTTACTAATTAGCATACATTATTTTCCAACTTTCTGTACTGGGATGATATACACGAACCTAGTAGTTGATCCTTTTAAGATAATTTATTTTCTTTTTTAATAGCTTTCTTGTTGTTGTTGCTCCCTGGTGGGGCAGCAGTTAGGTCAGTTGCCAACAAAGGAGCAAGTCACATACTCCTCTGTTCAAGTCCCCACCCAGGGGGAAGCAACAAATGTAAATAATTAAATAAAAATAAACTAAATATATTGTTCCTCATCTCTCTTTCTTGCCTGCCTGCCTTCTTGCCTTCATTCCTGCCTGCACCTTTCCATTAAAAAAATAATAATTTTCTTGTTTATTATTTAAACTTGTTTACTCAAATGTTGCTATTTTTGTGGTTAACTTAATATACAACCTGTGTTTATTCATTGTGCCTCTTAAATCTATGACTGGGTATCTTTATTCAGTGTTGAAAATTTCCTATCATCATTTTTAACATGTGGATCAATACTTATATATATGATATAATAGTCCATCATTTATTTTGATTTATAAATATATGTCATATAGATATATTTATATCTATACATCTCTATCATTCAATATCTAATTATATTATAAATCTATAGCTCTAAATTGATATCTGTAGCACCCTATATCCTGTCTCTTATACTCTTAAAATATTCTCATATAGATATATTTATAGTATCTTTGCGCTTCACTTGATGTTTTCTTGTAACTCAAAGTTTATCAATTCTCTCTGTAGTTATGTTTCATATAATGTCCAATTCATCCATGAAAGTCTTGTTTGTAGTTATTATAGTTTTCACTTTTTAGTTTTAAAATTTCTTTTGTTTCCTTTAACATTTGATTCACATTTTGTAGTATCTAGTATATACGTTTTTTAATTTTAACTTTGATTTTATTCAATGTGTTAAACACATTTTTAATTTCTGTGTATGGTTTTATCATCTGTTGTTTCTCTTGGTATTTGTTCATGTTATATATCCTTGCTTAGTTTTTTGTTACTTGGTAGTTAGAGAATACACAGAAAACATAAAACAATGTAGTCAATTTGAAGCTATCATGTTGCTCTCTTCTTCCCAAGATCTTTATTTTGGAGAGAACCAACCTCAGCAATCTGTGCAACTAACTACATATATTGATATTGGAGTATTTATAGCTGAACTTTAGTACCATACGTTCCACTATATATTTAGATTAATGAATAATGTGGAGATCCAAACCTGGATCCTGTATTTAGTGGTCACCATAGAAATTCTAATATGTGATTTTTCTTATGTTAATTGATACCTTTAGCACAACTCTCCTGGCTTATATATGCTTTTGTTTAGGATTTTAAATGTGTTTTAGTTAACTTTTAAAAGATATGGGTATTTCATTATTATCTGCCACTATTTATTGATTATATGCCATTCAGCTTTTCATCCTTTTAAAATCTTGCATAATTTTTCTTTTCCCTCATTTAGATCCTTTAAAAATTTTCCTACTGGTAAAATACCCAACTAAAGGGAAATTCTGCCTGATTTTGTTTGTCTGTAAATGTCTTTGTTTGACATTTCATATTTTAATCATAATTTAGCTGAATGTATTTTTCTAAGTTTATATTTAATTTTGTCTTTGATTTTATTTCCTGCCGATATCATTCCATTACTTTTTTTCTTTCACTATTCCTGTTAAGAAGTAAGTTGTTGGTGAAATATGTGGAAATTTGAGGGTATTTTATACATCTTTTTCAGGTTTTTTTTTTTTTTTTTTTTAATTTCTGTGTATGCTTTTACTCTGATGTATCTAGACATGGATTTATTTTTAACTCATTACCCTTGAGATTTGATGCAGTTATTGAATGTGTGGCTTAAATGTAAGAAATAATTACATGGCTGTTTTTCAGCCATTACCTCTTCAACTGTTTTTTCTTCTTCATTATATTGCCACTTTTGGTTTTCTATCTATCTGTCTATCTATCTATAAGATCATCTTATTCTAGCCCCACTTTATCTTATATTCTTTTTATCTACCTTTGCCTCTAGATAATTTCAATAATATTTATAGTCCAGTTGACAAATTCTGAGTTTCTATTCATCCTGATTTTGAATTTTGAATTTCAACTAATTCCAATTTCCTTGTGAATCTGATTTTGCTGAATTTTATTGTTTTGGATAACTCTTAATTGTGGCACCTTTTTTTACTGTCATATGATTACTTTTCTGTGGTTCTCAACCATTTATTTCTCTTAAAACTTAGATTTTGTGATTATTCTTAGATTTGGGATGAAAGTTGGCTCTTTAGGGAGGATTTTTCAGGCGCTGGGAGTATCTAAGAGCATTTATGTTGCATTTTTTTTTTTTGGTGGAAGTTTTCTGATCACAATTAGTGGGAGTTTGAGCTACTATGGGAAAGTCAGCTTGTCTTTATTATTTTAAAGGGAATTTTTTTCTTCTCACTGAATACTGAGATTTGAGGCAACCATTTTCATTTCCTGTTCCTGATTTGGTATATGTGACTTGGGATATCAGATTGGGTTCCAGATTTATATGGAATTGTCTGTTATACTTGCCTGCCTTAGTTGAATTTTGAGTTTAGTCTCCTCAAGCTGTGAGAATATAGAAAATAGTCTTCATATTCAGTTACTTTCTTAACACAGAAAGCTAATTTTACTGTACTGTTTACTTGTTGCCTACTATATTTATTTAGGTTCTGAACTGAAAATTCTTTGCTTTCTTAAGAGCTCATTTGAAAACATTTAAAAATGTAATACATATTGTTTTGTTTTTTTAGCGATAAAGATTATTAGGCTATTTGAACACAATTTCTGAAAATATATTTTTTTATTTTTGAAGTGATTTATTTTGCATAGCTAATATATGCTTAGTGTCTAAAAATTATAATGTAAATCTAGATATAGTCAATTTGATGAACTTTCAGATTGTTTTGCATTATTTAAAAATCACTACTGTAATTTGCTTTATAATTTATTCATTTAATAACTTGTGAATACCTTTACGTGTCATAATTTACATTTTTTTCATGTCATAGTTTACATTTTCAAATATGAGGTACTTGAACACAGATTCTGTCTCTATTATTTTTCCATTTTCATGGGGACAGTTCTGGGACTGGTAGAACAAGTCACTGATGTATGAAATACTGATGTATTTTTTTCCAATTCTGTAACAGCAATGTGGAGAATATAAATGTTTTAGATAAGCTACTCTATGCCTATTATTGGCACATATCACAGAAAATAAAATTGTAACAAACAGAAAATATGTGAGTAGGAGTTCAAAACTATTTGAAGAATAACAATAGTAAATGGTAATGGAAATGTCCTCCAATAGGAAGGAATAATATTAGATGAAAAAAGTCGACTAAATTAAGAAATGAGCAGTGTTTACAGCTTATTATATATGTAATGCTTGCTTTCCTATATATAAATGTACTTAGGCTAAAAGTTTAATAAAGCGATATGTAGATAATTAATTAAGTTTAAACATTAGAAAAAGTTTAATACCTGTGATTGTTACACATAAAGTGATCTATTCTATACATGTTTTATATTGTTATTTAAAAATAACATTTTAATTCTGCTTTTGAAAATATGCAGCCAGAAAATTACTAAATGGTATATTAATTTGATTTATAAAATAAGTTATTGTTGAAATAGAGTTTTATGGAATAATCTTTTGTCCACAAAGCATACACATGTAAATTGCTGTTTAGAAACATTCACTTTAAACCAGCTTTCCTGCAAACAACTTTTTAAGCAGGAACATGCTTAAAATCAGTGATGAAATATTAAGCATTAGAACAATAAATTATATGACCTGTTTTGATTTTGAAAGTTTAAATTCTACCTGTTGGCTTCCTTACACTAGAAATAATAAAATTATCTTCCATATTTCCTTCTCTCCCTCTGCATTTTTCCCTTTATAATATCATTTTGTTTAGTAATTATTAAAATATGCATTTAATCTATTTTATTTCACAATATTATCTCTTTAAGAGAATAGAATATATTTGATTATTTATATTTTATTTCTTGTCTATTTTCCTCGTTCATAATTTTTATTATTCATATCAGGATTTACAAATTTATTATATGTCCTCTAGCAACATTAGATCTGAATGAAATGGATAAATATCTGTCTTTTATATGACACCTGCTCCTTTCATATTTTGCTTGTATGGATTGCATAGCATATTAGCTCTTTTATATTTTTTTTCTAAGAAGAGCTAATGGGTGAAACATACCCTGAATTTATTCATGTTTGAGGTTATCTGTAAATTACCGTGTATACAAATGATAACATAGCTGTGTATTCTATTTTTAGTTCATACTTTCTCTTTGTAGTTTGTGGACATTGCTTCATTGCATGTATATTATTGTGTGTTAATGTGGTAAACCTCAAATCTAACTTGATTTTTCTCCCCTCATAACTGATTTCTGTTTAGATACCAAAAAACGTTTTCTTCATTCTTAATTAGTTTGAACAGTAGCTTAACTAAGAAACATCTTACTTTCAATAAGTTCACGTAAGTCTTTTTTAGAATGTAGTTTTCTTTTTAAACCACAGACAAGTTATTTCGTCTTTTCTAGGAAGTTTTATTTTAAAATATGGTGTCAAGTATTTTCACTTGGTTTATTTTTCAGTCATAGATGATCCATATTTTGATTGACTTCGTCTCTCTGATTTTTATTAATATTCAATTAATTTACCTCATGTTCATTTAACTAATTATTTTTTTAACCTTTACTTTGCATTTTATTCTCCGTGTGATCATCTCTTCTTGATGGAAAACTCAGTCTACGCTCTTTAATCTGGACAGTGATGTCTCTAAATTATTAGTTCTAACATAATGTTATTTCGCCCCATTTGTTTACCTATATATATTGTTTTTATTTTTTTTGAACTGTTACATTATTTTTTTAAATATTCTTTCAGAGCGCAAAGCATTTTCAACTTATTTTATTATTTCGTGTTTTTCAGAATAGAATCCTTCCCATATTAAAAAATTTTATATTGTTGTGAAGTGATGTACACCAAAACTTATCAACTTAAAACTACAAATATTTATCACCTCACATTTCTATGACTCACATATCTGGAGTGATTTTATTTGGGGGAATTCTGGCACAGGGCTTTTCATGAGGTTGCAGTCAAGCTGTCAACCAGGATTGCTATCATCTCAACACACAATGGGACTGAAAGATCTGCTTTCAAGCTTACTTACATGATGGTTGGCACACCTCAGTTCCATCTGTTTTTTCAGATGATTTCCTTTACATTTTTCTAACTTGGCTAATTTTTTGATTATGTAATCAATATTTACTTTTTTAAAATGTACATTCTACTTCACCATTGTAGTTAGATTAGTGTTTTAGAGATTCTTTTGACTCTTCTTTTTATCATTTTATTGAATTTCCTTTGCATCTTTCATCTTAAAATGTAAGAGATATACCTTCTTGACTATGCTGTTTTCTCCCACTTTGGCAATCTAACGAGTCCTTATGATGATGTCAGCATCAGTTTTTACCAAGTTTTTCTTTAGTTCAGGAGCTAGTGTTTATTATGGTTTGTCAAGGTTACATAATACTATTCAATACTTGCTCTATATTTTTCCAAATAATTTTTTTAAGAGAAGGTACAAGCAGGTGAAGGTGAGTAGGCAGGCAGTCAGGAGAGAGATGAGGAAGAGCATTTATTTTTATTTAGTTGTTCTCAATGGTTGTTCTTCCCCATGTGGGTTGCAAACCCAGATACTTGGGATGTAGATGGACTGTGCTCCTCTGAGGGCTGCTGATCTAACCACTGCATTGCCAGGGCACACCAAATAGCAATGTTTTAAAATATGTTGCAAAATAAATGTATTCTCATTATATTTTAAGTAGGGAATTATACAATATAAGTGGTGTGATTTTCTCTCTCTGCTTAGTCCTTTTCTCTCTTTTGTAGAGGTAATCACTATTAGCAGTTGCTCATGAATCAATTCAGTTTTTGTCCTATGCAATACATTACAGATATGTGGATTTAGATTGGTTTATTCAATAGTTTAAAAAGCTTAAATATTCACTTTAGCTTTTACTTTCAATAGTGTATGGTGTCCATGTCAGTCTACACTATATTTAAGATTATGCGTATTAATTTTATGGGTGCTCAATAATTCATTTGCCTCTTTCCTTACAGATATGCATTAAGCTTGTTTCCATTGTTTGGGTTTTTTTGAATAATATGACAAGGAATTTCTATATATTCATTTATAGTTGTGTGCAAATTACTATATAATGGATTCCTCAGAGTAGAAATGCTTGAATATTTCTTAGGTATTAAAATTTGAGATCTTGGTAACATCATAAATTGAAATCTCTAAAAGATTGTTAAAAAGACTAATTGTATCTTTTCTGTCTATTGATTGACAATTGTGATGTCTTTTAATATTTGAAATGAGCCGATAAGGTTTAATTCTCCCTTGACTAAGACAGTGCATACTGATAGTTCTTTCTACACCTAGGATGAGTTCAGAGAGGCAATGAGCAACAGATTCAATAGGGTTTATGAATCATTTTATGGACTTTGGAGACTCTTCGCTCCACTATCAAAAATCTAAGAAGTCATCTGTAATTGTTATTTCCACTTCTACTGCACTGTGATTTTCATCCTGACTACCCTTTACCTTTCCTCTATGTATTATTATGTTTCCTCTGTTTATTCTTTGTCCTCTTCTTGGGTGACTTTTGAATAGTTTTGAATGTTTTTTGCATTCTAAATGCGATAATAGGAAATTCTACTCCTGACTGACTCTGAAAAGCTTAACAACAATGTGCATAACTTTAGTAACTCTTAAGTTTATGAGAGTTCTTGCTTAAGACAATTAAATAATTAATGAGAGAATTGCAAATCTCTATTAGCATTTCCTTTTCTTTAGATACCATTTATCTGCTTGCAGAGGAGTTAATTGCGGTTTATTAGATGATATAAAGGACTACAGTCAAGTTATTTTCTGTTTGAGCAGACTTTACATTGTAGATAATATATGTTTACTATTATATGTAACATGCTATTTCTAACCCCTTGGAATTGATAATACATTATTGATATTTAGTTAAAACTTAGTTAAACATCTTAAAAGACTGGAGAATGCATCCCTGATAACATCAGGTAATATTTTTCTAAGTCATAATAGCTATTTTATAATAAAATAAAACACTAGTACCTTGATTGTAGATAAAAACTTTAAAATGTAAGATTACAGGGAAATTTAAATTTCATTATCTTATGGGTTTTCTATGCATTTTTCTACTTCTGTTAGATATTACATAATTATTTCTCATTATAAGAAACTTTGTTTTTTGCATAAAACATATTTGATAATCATCCATAATAAGCTACTTAATTTTACTCAAACTGCTAGATACTATTTATGAAATATAATTTTCCTTAAAATGAATCTCTACAAAATATTTTGACATATACTCATGATTCTATTATGTTTTTTTTAATTTGATTCACAATTGACTTTTTAAATCTGGTTAACATTACTTGATTCTTCCTTATATTTCTCCATTTATAACATAAGCAGGTTGTTTGCTCTTCATATAAATCATAGTATATAATAAAAAGAACCAATATTAGGTTAAATTCCTCTGGGATAAGTTACATGAATTCCAGATATTGGTTTTTATCCAGTGTAGTATTTTTTCAACAATTATCTCTCAATTTTTGGATCAAGTAACGTTTTTGATAGAAAAGCTCATGTCTATTCAAATGTTTAATTGAATCAATATTATTGTGGTTTGACAAGAAAATCAGAATGAAACTCAATTCTCTTAGCATCATCCTCAATGACTGCTGTATGTACAATGCTCACGGAAGACATTCTTCTTATCAGTACTTAGTTCAGACCTTTAATGATATTTCAGTTTTCAGAATTGCTTATTTTATTTAATATAGCTGTACTCACTATATATAGTCCAATATTCTAAGTAACGTTATCTAAATTTGTATTATCATCCATGAAACATCTACAAAATTCTTCAACATCTCTTTTCCAAAGTTAATTCCCAATAGCTTAACAACCCTCTCATTATTTTTTATATTACCACTGAGCTATAGTCCCTCATCCATTATTTTCATATTATATAATACCAATTTTAAGTTTGTATGGGCAACAGGGAGGCTAGTTGTAGAAATCTTGATATATCTGAAAAATATGCTAAAATTTTATTAGTTCTAAATTCATTGTATTTACTCTGGGAGAATATAACATGCGTATCTCTGTAGTAGGGAATTGGCATTCTAATGTTACATATTCTAGCAGAAACAAGGATCAGAATTTGAGACCATGAAACTGAATGGAAAACTATCATTTTTTTTTTCTTTAAAAAAAAAGAACAGACACGTACTTCTATTTCCACTTGTTTCATTGCCTTCTGATAATAAAACATCAGAGTCCAATGTCTGGCTCTTATTATTTTGCTTAATTTTCAATTGATATATAAACAATAATATTCAAAAATATATCTGTGCAAATTTAAATAATAACGCATTTTATAAGATAAGTGTCTCAGGAAATTTGGACTGTCTTTACTTGCAATTAGAAACATTGGGAAATACAAACGTGCAATTATTTAGAAAAAAATGTATGATGCAAGTGATTTTGGTAAATTTTTCTTCCAGGTGGCTTAGAATCTCTGAAAAATCTTCAGCAACTAACTGTTGACCACAACCAGTTAATTAGTACAAAAGGTCTTAGTGATACTCCTACCATTATTTACCTGGATTGCTCTTATAATCATCTTACTAAAGTAGAGGGCATTGAAAACTGTGGATTACTTCAAATACTGAAGCTAGAGGGAAATTATCTAAGTGAGGTAATTGCTTTGAATTAATTTCTCTGATTAATGCAGTTTTTTTCTTGAAGAAATATTTGCACATTTTAAAAGTAATTTTGAGTAATTTGGCTTATTTTTGCTTATCTGTAGTATTTGATTTCCAGTTTACTTTGAACTACAGCATACTTTTCTATAAATTTTTTCAATATAAAATATTTTATATAGAAATCCAAGTTAACATTAAATTTTCATACTAAAATATAAATAAATAATAGCTTTTCAGTTATATTTCAGTGTTAAGGGAGAAATTTATCTATCATGAAATTTTAAAATCTGTCATGCAGTAACTTAATAAAATATAATTATGTAGTTAGCTATTAGAAATTTTAATGCTAAAATTCTTACAGTATTATACCTTTATTTATGATATGGTGGTTTAACAGAGCTGTTGTTAGTTTTGGTAGGCTTCATATATTTTTAATTTGGTTAAATTATAAAAAAAAAATTTGCTTAATGTAAACTAATGACAATATTTGATTATAGCTTCCATCTTTGGTGAATCATGTTCTACTAAGGGAATTACACTTGGATGATAACAGTATTTCAACTATGGAAGCATTTTCTTCATATTGGCTGCCTTTACTTCAAAACCTCACTATCTCTCAAAACAGGTAAAGACACTTTTAAGCAATAAAGTTGTGATCTGCAAAAACAAATTAAAAAACCTTAGGGTTTACCATTAATTCAATGGAACTGCATCCCAATAGATAGCTGCATATAGTGTAAAATTTTTTAATTGAAGTAATATATTGACATATCCTCAAAACTTTAGTAGAATTTTGACAAATCATTTTGTCCTATTCATTTTGTTTCTTCTCAAAGATGTACTTGTAGGAATCTCTGAGAGAAAGTTTGTTTATATTTGGAAAGAATATAGTCCTTAGAAAACAGGGGAGGTTAGTTAATTTAATTCAGAAAGATGTCTCATTCTCTCAAATGGTACTTATTAAGGCCTGGAAGAATGATTTTTAATCTGCTCTCAACTTGCATGTCTTTTTGTAACTGTTAAGATTGATTTAAATTCCATTTCCCTAAGGATATAAAGTAACACTTAAAAAAATACCTTTATATTAAATTGGAATGGGTACCTGCCACAGAAGATCCATTTGAAAACACCAAACATCTGGATCTTTGCAGGGAATAACTGAAAAACTAAAACAGGAGCACAATATGTGTGTGTCTCCCTCTGCTTAATATTTCATTGAGTCCTATTCACTCTAATATGATTAATTTGTTCATCAAAGGCACATGGAGAAGGGAAAGGAACCACTTTTTAGAAGACAATTGCTCCTTTTAATTATAAAATATTGCAAACAAGTGAACATGGACAAAATCTTTTTAATATATATACCCATTTTCGCCCAAAAACCAAAATTTTAATCTTAGTTTCTGCCATGACAGTGCTATTCTGTGAACATGTATGTCCCAAATATATTTAACTTATATCTATTAAATGATTCCTTTGTTTCACAAATCAAACACTGAATCTGTATTCAAAAATTACCTCAAATTGTTTTAATCAATTATATCTAAAACATGAAATTTGATTTGTCTTGAAAAGAATCTTATTTCACAAGAACTCTATCAGAACATTAAGTAATTCAGGCCATCCACAAAATGGAACTTTTTGCCCACTGGCCCCTTTCACAGTATTTTCCAGGTAAAAAAATACAGTTTCAATAGAAATATTCAGCAATCCTTGGACATGTGCAGCAATTGATATATCTAGATTATTTTATACAAATGGGTCTCAACCTACATTAATGGGTATAATAATACTTCTAAAGTTTAGAAAATATTAAAATAGGACATTCTTTGAAAATTTATTTGGATTATTTTTATCATAAAATTAAGTATTTAAAAAATTAAAATTAATTATAGCTAATAGACAACAGTGATTTTGATACATAATACAAAAATCCTTATTTATAATTTGTTTGCTTAGCCATTTCACACTTGGTTATTGTGGCTATATTTGCTGTTTTCTGAGATATGAAACTGAGTAATATATGTCCTTACCCACAAAAAATTCATGTATAAAATAATATTATCTTTTGAATATAAATACATTTTTGAAACGAAGTAAAATTATAATACATGATGTTTTGAATTTTTTACTAATACTGCCATTTATCTTTGAATATATTATTTGAGGGTCTCTCAAAGCTCTGTCAACAACTAATATTTCACCATTTCTGAGAATAGAGAAGGTTTAAAGGTACCATGGTAATGTGATAGTAATGCATTAACTACTACTATGGAATAGTAACATTATTTCCTAAAAGCATAGTGTAAAAATAATCTTCAACCTAGAATTTTTCATAATAAGTTAATACCAGTAGCCATAGAAATTACCCTTTTTATATTAAGCCTTTACATGTACATGGATTTTTTCAGAACCACATGAAGTTTGATAAAACTAGGGCAAACAGATCTAGGTTTGAACTCTTAAGTCTATGGCTCATCTGTCAGGCGACGTTGAACATGTCTCTTCTCATGACCTGAACCACAGTTTTATTCACATGTAAAAAATAGTAATACCAATTTTACCTACTTTATGAAATTTTAATGCTAATTTGAAAGGAAATATGCATTGATACATTTTCACACCTGAGAACTTTATAAATGTGATATTGTGGTTAGTGTGTACTTTAAATTATGTACATATACATAAGTACATTATGTACATATATACATATATAATGTATATGAATTTATTTAATTTTTGATAAATATTTTCATCACAAGGAAGACATTATGAGTCCATATGTTTTTCCCCAATGAATGAAATACATATAAAGAATGATACTTGGTATATATTGTTTGAAATACTTGTTTCATCCTGACTTCTGTTTTAAATTTTCATTAGGATATGTGAGTGTTTTAAGTTTGACTCAGCGGAGATCTAACTGGAAGACTCTGGCTTCACAAGCCTTTCTACTTCTAGTGAGACCTAAGTAAGAGCAGAAAGTGGAAACTATTACCCATTGGCTGCTCATTGTACAAATCTTTTGCTTTTTGTCGTCTTTGAAATTTATATCTTTTTTATGCCCAGGGCTAATGTGACAAGGTCAAATGGTATTAAGTTTTCACTAATGTCCTTTGTCTTTCTGGTTTGAATTTTCTTGGAAAAAATATACACAGACTGTCAGAAAAAGGAAAAGTTCTAGAGGTTTTTAAAAAAGGATTCTATTATTAGGCTTCTCCACCCTAATGAATAGTCATAAAGTTGAATGAATAGCTAGTTTTCCTGATTAAAATTTCTAGAAAAGCAAAAAAAAGGATTCTTAAAGCATGGTTATCTGAAAAGTTAAATTTTCAAAACTATAAAAATATGTGGTTAAACCAAATATTTCTTTACTTGGACTAATTTTCATAAAGGGAATTTTTATGTTTAATTCTAAAATTTATTGGTTATTTTTCCTTGATGTCTTTATATATTCTATATGTTTACCTGTATTTATGTTTTTGACCACATAACTTATTGGTTAAAAACATGAGATATTATGAAAAAAGGGACTCATTATCTATTAATCCTTCAAAACCCTTTAATAAAAGGACAGTGTTAAAGTACTAGAAATAAAGATAAAAACAAAAATGAATTTTCTTGTTAATACATTCATGAAAATTATTTTTTCACTATAAGAACTTAAATTTTTGACTTATAATAATGATCCATAACATGCCTGAGGAATAAATGTCATAAAATTAGAACTGATAACACTAATGATAAATTAGCAATGTTTTAAGTTTCTCTCTTTTTCTCTTGCTCTCTCTGTCTCTCAAATTTGTGACATTTCAGTACACTTTACTCTTAAGGTTTATGTGTACAAATAATGAAGTGTATATATAAATGTAATGATCAATAATTTATTGGTTTTTTCTTTAATTACCTTGGATTTCTACCCTGGAAAATGTTTTTTAAGATGTACTGTTGCATAGCTTTAACATAAGTAGTAAAGTTGTCATTAGAATGGGCTGCATTCAGAGAGATATTCTTCCAGCCTCACTTTTAATCTTTTTTTTTTATCAGTGGTATCTTCTGTCTCTCTGCTAATGCAGAACAGGATAGTACAAGAGGTCAGTACAAGGGTTAGTTTTGTGCCAGACCCTTTGAGAGATCCAGTCACAGTATTCTGTAAGCTTCTGACCTTACAATAATAGTATTTTTAATTCCATGGCAAGGAGTGGGTAGAAATAAAGATGTAGAACTCTCTACCAGGACAATGGGAAGGGGAGTTTAAACAAGAAAATAAAGAAAGTGGAAATTAATGCACCCCACTTTTTTGTACACATAAACATTCCTTTAGTTGTAGTATATTTTGCTCAGTTACAGAGTTCCAACATTTATCAAGGGCAATTAATTCAGAAGACTTGTATTCGTGATAAGAATGTATTATATACAAGGGAATTTTTGTTTTATTTAAATGTTTAGATGAACTGGCTTAATTTTCATTTTTTAAAATGGCTAGGGTAATATGATATGTTATAGAATAACTGGAGACTTAGCCTACTTGAAAATGCAAACCAACTAAATTTTTCCTACCTAACTACGATTTCCAATTATGTAAATATTCTGCATATCACTTATGTTGCCAGCTTTGGTTCTTAATGGCAATTATAACTTATAAAATGGTAGAAACTATTAAAATGAGAAAATTAATTATTATTAGGATTTAGATATGCATGCGTTAAAGAGTATTCATTTTTAACATTAGTGGATTTCTGCCAAAAGTAAGTCTATTCTATTGATGAAAAACATTTTCATTTATTGTGTTCATTGAATTCATTGTCTATGTGTTGATCATATTTCCATTTTAGAAATAACCCCAGTGTAACTTTGAATAATTGCAATGTTTACAGTATTTTCAATCTAATAAACACTTTAAAAAACAAGATCATAACTGATCAGTTATTCTGCTGAAAAGAAAAAATAATTTTTTTTTAGCATTTAATGTTTCATTTTATATGTCTGTACCAGGAAAATATATAAAGAGGTGACTGCTATCTCTGTAAATCTGAAAACATCTCAGTAATAACAAAGAATAACATTTTTATTTATAAACTAAGTGCAGATAAAATTTCATCATATTTGCAATTGACATTCACAGTTCCAATTGCATTATTTTTTCTCTTTATAAATTAATAACAAATGTTCCATTGTAGAACCAATACTTAGAATTTATAAATATATTTTAATAAATTACTATTAGCAAATTTTTATTGTATTGTACAAATAAAATTAGTAATTACATAGAAATGTCTTATATAAATAGTATATAGCTACTTTGATTATATTAAAGACATTCCATTTAAACTTTCTTATGTTTTTCTATATTTTTTTCAGTTTGACAAAAATCATACCACTTTTTCATTTTATTTCTTTGGAAAAACTAGATATCAGCAACAATTGCCTTTCTGGTAAGTTTAGAAATTTATTTTTAATTTTGCTGAATGAGCATTGTGTTATAACATTATGTAGGTTTAAGGTGTGCATAACCTTAAATTTACCTCTTTATATAATACACTACATTTACCACCAAGATCCAATTTTCTCTACTTTTTAATAAGCTTTTGAAATATTTTGATAATAGTTTGTTTAAAAAATGATAATGAATTGTTTTGAATACATGTGCTTATGAAATTTACAAATTTACTATACAAAAGTCATACTGGAAAGAAGTTAAACTAATTAGTTTTTGTAAATGATATGAAGTAGGATTGATTTCACTTTTTGCTAGGGTTATCCATTTCCAACAACAGTTGCTAAATAAGCTTTTTTCACCATTCAATAAAACTTTGGTGTTTTTGTTAATATTAATTTACATTTGGTTTACTTTGTTTTTATTAGCTGTTTTATTCTTATTGATGTCATATTTTCTTTTCTTTACCTGTTAATAATTTTTAACTGAATGTTGAACTTTATGATAATACAGTTCAGTGAGTCTGAATGCTTTTTTAAGATGTTAAGTTTAAGTGTGACAGGCAGTTGAACTACTGAAGGATAAATTTATCTTGATCATCCTTAATTTCATTCTCTCAGTGCAAATTATTTTAGTTTTCAACTTTTACTGTATGACCCTAAGTGCAGAGTATTGTCTTCACCCTATAGCAGGTGGTCTCTACTAGGTTTTGTAGGCTTAAAAACACATGCTTCATCCATATTGTCTAGTTGTATGATTTTCTGTGTGAGAGCATTTTAATTACAAATTACTCTGTAAGGTACCTTAGATTGACCTACAACTTTTACTTTTGAAAGGGTAATAGTTTCATAGAATTCTATATAGTCGTATATTCAATTTCACCACTTATTCTATTACTTCAGATGTTATTTCTTCAAATTTGTGCTTACAGTCTAGCACAAATTGTTCTAAGACTTTATGTACATTATGTTATTTAATCTTTATTATGTGAGATCAAAATGAACCTGAATTGTAAAGCCTGGATTGTAAAGCAGTTGTATGATTTGAATAAATTCACACAGCTGCTAAATGGTAGAAATGATATATTTTGACAGCAGAATCTATAGTCTTAAAACAATCACCTTTTAAAGAATAAATACTTGTTGCTTTTCTCTAATAACTAATCAATAAATAAAATGGTCATTGATGTATCATGATTTTTTTTGTCTTTGATAACTTTCATAATGATTTTTATTGTTTGTTTTCTATAGATCTTACAAGTGCCATCAGGTGGTTTGAGGCATGCTATTCTCTTCGTGAATTGTTTCTCAATGGAAACCCGCTTCTTCAAGAAATAAACTGGAGGTGAAAAAAATGCAATTTTTCATTCAATGTACATTCTTTATTACAGTTACAGAAATCACAGTTGATGAAAACTGTTCTGTGTGTACCAATTGCTTGGAAAAATTTAATTAAAAATTATCAAAAAGTTATTTTTGAAAGTTTTATAAAAATAGTTTGTAATGATCTTTAGCCTGAAATATTTTTACATATGTGTAAGCTAAAGCAAATTTGAAAATATAATTCTGTTTCATACAATAGATTATATGAAAACTTTAGGATTTTTCCATTGTTTTTTATATTTATGAAAAATATTTTTGGTGAGAAGTACTTTTTGGGAGTCATCTAAGGCATGTAATTTGCTACTGAAAGTATTTAATTTCTGCTAGTAATTTGGTTTTGTCTTTTTTTTAAAGATAACTTTGGTATCTGTTAAAAATATGTATTGCAGGCATGGAATATTACAGTACATAGATATAAGTGAGGAAACATTGTGAAATATTTTAAAATAAGTTTTCTTAAAATAAGGTGGTTTTTGATTGTTTTATTATCTTTTGCTTACATTGCTGTATGCTTTTTAGGTTATTGAATTTGCATGTTAACCTATGTGCATTTCACACCACATGGTGCAGATTTTTTTTTTGATTAGAGTTTTTGTGTTCTCTAGGTTTGTGCCTAGAAGAGGGCTTGATGGATCAAATGATAGATCCATCTTTCTTTTGTTGAAGTAACTCAATACTGTTTTCCAAAAAGGTTGCACTTACTTGCATTTTTGCCAACTGTGTAGGAGAGTTCTTTTTCTCCAGATCCTCTCTCGCACTTGTCTCTAGTTTTTTCTTAAGAGAAGGCTTTAAGCTGAAACTCATATTTTGTAATGGTTTTCTCAAAATTGACCAGAAAATTGTTCACGATTATTTTTTAAGGTAATTTACATATAATAAATTAATTAACCTTTTTATGAATATTTATATTGTATAAAAGCTACCACAATCAAGATATTGAATATCCTTATAAGAAATATTCCTCATATCTCTTTGCAGTCAGTCTCATTTCCCGGTACTTTAAAAATGTCTCTTCACTGCTTAGGGCTTTTATTGTTTCCTGTGAAAACTTTGCTGACATTCTTTGTTCTCTGAATGCTTGTAAGGTTTTGTCTTTAGCAGTGTTATCTTAGCAGTTTGATTTGATATTATTTGCTGTGGTTGTATATAGGATTATTCTGCTAAGAGTTTTTTCAACCTCTTTAATCTTATGTTTTTATTTTTTCATAAAAATTGGAAAACATTTTGGCTGTTAATTTTTCAAATATTTTATGCCTCTTCTGACTTTTGTTATACTAGACTTTTAACTTTCATCAGTATAAAGATCAGTATTGCTCTGTTCTTATATTATACATTTCTCTAATTATACTTTACCTATAATAGTCATTGGTATATGTCAAGATGCTGTGTCTGATATTTTCAAGTATGTATTTTCAGTTTAATTAAGATACTATATTTCATTCTAGAAGTTCCATTTATGGTTTGTTTTTTTTTTGACATTCATAATTTCTCCTAATTTTGCTCATGTTTTCCTGAACTTTCTTAAACATATGGGATATATTTACATTACTATTTTTACTTGTTTGTTTTTTTATTTGTTTCTTTTTCTAAAGGAAAGGTTAAGGCAGGAATGAAGACAAACTCAGGAAGGCAAGCAGGAAAATTGAGGAGTTAGAAACATTATTTTATTTAGTTGTTCATGCTGGTTTTTCCCATTGTTCCTTGGCCATTAACCTGTGGCTTTGGGATGTATGTGGATTGAACCCACCCCTACTCTACCAGGGTGTGTGTTTTATTTATTTTTAAAAATGAACTGAAGAAATATTGCAACATAATATCAAATAAATTTAGGGGATATGTCATTGTAAATTGATATTGTATATAATACATTAAGTTAACCACCAACAGTCCAATTCTTTCACCATATAATTGCTATAATGTTTTTGCATTCTTTTTTTTGCTGTTAGTTTCATCATCTCTATTATTCTGAGATCAATTTCTGTGATTCTTCTTAGGACTTTGGGTCATATTTCCCTGCTTCTTGCCTGTCTCGTGAATGTTGGTTATATACTGGACATTTTAATTTTATGGTGTTGATTCTTAAATTTCTTTGTATTCCTTTAAATAGTATCAATTTAATTTCCGAAATGCAGCAACTATGTTCCTTAAAATTAGTATGATGTTTTCAAAGCTTGTTTTTAAGTTATATTACAGAAGTCCCAAAGAAATCTTTACATTTGTGCTAATTCAGCCCTACTAATAATGGTGGCGACTTTCTGAGTATTTTCTTATATGCATCTTTCAACAGTGGGTGATCAGAATTATTCCCATCCATGTGGGTTTCTATAATTTTTCTGCCTTTGACCTAAATTGTCTTTCTACTTTACATTCGTAGAATGTTACTTACCCACATCCAGGTGAATTACATAGTGAAATAATCTGCAGTAGATACTTGGAACTTTCTAGTACTGGTGATGATTATGACCCAAACTGTCATCTCTTTTTATGCACATAATTATTCATTTGTTAAGTTTTTTAATATGATTTATTATACATTTGACATTTATGTTGTATCAAGTTATGGGTATATTAAGGCAGATCAAGCCAAATAGACAGAACCAGTAACTCAATTTCACACAATGAATTTTGTCAGTATGCTAAGTATAAGGAAAGACAAACATTTATTAAAATCCATGTTAGAAAATATATTTCAGGACCCTCAGAGTCTGGATTTACCAATTTGGTCAGGTAACAAAATTGCATTTTGAACAAAGTATAGACAGGAGGAATGGGTAATTGAAGGAAATAAATGTTGTTGTGACAGCTTACCGTAGTGCAGAAATGGTTGAATCTTTGCCTTGATTTGATTTCACTATGATGTGTGGCCATAGCTAGAGAAATTCTGATTCTGATGATTTCTGAAGGATATATGATAATTTAAGGAAGAATTAATAACCTGAATATGTTTAAAATTTTTATATCTGATTTACTCCACCTGTAAAACAAGCTAAGAGAATCTAGGGAGTAGTCTATTTCCTCCCATGTCTGAGCCACTTGAAACTTTGATGATCTCTTTACAAGTGTATTGGTTTCCTGAGTTTGTTCACTGGTCTTTGATTAAGGAAATAGTGGCATTTTTATACCAAGTTAACACCTCTTCAATTTGCAACTCTCTGATAAGTTGTGTGTCACAGAAGAATAGTTATTTTTGGCCAGAGAGTATATGTCTTTCTCTTTCCCTTAAAGTTCAATTTCTACATAAGATTATAGTACTATACTTTTTTTGTTGTTGTTGTTGTTGTTGCTTTTAGTAAACCTAGTATGTTTCCACATATTTTAGATCAGAGCTTATCAAGTTCTAGATTAGAAATACCTGTTTCCAAGTATAGTTTAAGCTGTGTAATGTGGAGAAATGCATGTAATTCATGTAGTGGTCTCAAAAGTGTATACTGAGATCACCAGCAGCAGCCCCCAAAAACCTGTTAGAGTTGCAAACTCTTTGACACCATCCAAACCTACTGATCAGAAAGTAGGGGAAGATGCCCAATAACTTGTGTTTTAAAAAGCCCTTTTGGTGATTCAATAAGCACAAAAGTTTGAAAAATAACTGTATTTTTTAAACAAAATCCTGTCCACTGTCCCATACCATGTGATCCTGAGCAAGTAACTTTCCTATGTCTTTAACTACTCTGCCCTCAAAAATGGCAGTGATGTGGCCCACCCTGGTGACTCAGGGGTTAAGCCCATGCTTAGGACGCATTCTACATAGGATCTAGGTTGATAGCCCAAAGATCTGGATTCATGGCACAGGACAGCAGGGCAAAGAAGCAACTAACGAGAACAACTAAATAATTAAACTGCTTCATTATCCTCTCACTTCCTTCCTTCCTTCCTGCTGTCTTCCTGCTTTCATTCCCGCTTTCCATGAAAGAGAGAGAAGAAAAAAATGTGGTAGTGATCACCTCTCTCACATTGTATGACTATAACTTGTCATATTCCAAAAATAATGGCAAAAGAAGCCAGGCCCCTTCCGTGACGCAGGTCAACGAAGTGCAGGTTTTAAAAGCTGTGGACTTTGGTTCAAGATCAGGGCTCAGATGGGAAAGAAAAAAAAAAAAGAAGCTGGGAAATGTAGAGAGGAACATGAGTATCAGACAGAGTACACTGTTTCTCCGAGGACTAAATATGTTATTGCATGATATCATTTTACAGTTTTGTGTAGTATGTAACACACTTTATAAGTGGAGTCATTATTTTTAAAAGGCTATGGAAAATTTTCAGATTGTTTTGAAAAGGAAAAACATATTTGGGAAAGATTTTTTAGCAGCAAAGTGATATGAAATTAGAAAAGACTGTACAAATTAAATGTTGTTAGGGGTAAGTGATTAAAAAGAGGTTAAGTAGTAGAAGTGGCCATGGATTATTGTACAGATCCTTCTAATTACAGCAGAACACACACATGTGTATATGAATATATATAAATACACTAAAGAATTTAATTATAATGTGTAGAATCTTTAAAAAATGCAAGTTTCAACTCTGCTAATTTTTCTATTTATTTTAGTGATTGAAAGTGTTATTCCCTATAAATTGATATTGTTGATTTGTATCAATTTTCATTATCAGGAGTTCTAACACTGGATTCATCAGACTTCTTGGGAGCCATATTGTTTGATTCTCAGTATTTTCTAAGAAACTATCTTAAGGCAAATTACTATAGGAAGCATCAATTATTAGCGTCAAATTAGAAGAGGGTCAGAAATTGCAACTTAATTTGTGTGTGTGTATGTGCAACACTCATCTAAATATGTTTCTAGACCTTGCTCAGGCTGGGTGAAAGACCCCTCCATCTGAAGTAGAAGCTGTACAGTTCCCCATTGACTGTCCGGTACCTCAAGTTCTCTGGCTGGGCTGCCCTTACATTGAATTCTAAGTCACTTAGCCCTAAGTTTTAGGTCTGCCTTTCTAGGATCCAGATTTGAGAAAGAAGCATCCCATGACAAAAGAGAAGTGTACTTATATTCAGAAAACTTTTCTTGGGAAATGTCATTGTTTATAATGAAAACATCTGATGGGTTGCTTTCAGATAGCTTTATTTTCCCGAGTAACCATACAAAGCAAGTCTGTGATGACAAATAAAAATAGGTAATGGTACTCACCATTCCAAACAAACTCTTTAAGTGACTATGATTTTCCTATTAGGTGTTTGGCAAATAAGATCTGATTTATCTTGTTTATCTGTTATCAGTTTTCTTCTGGACAACTGATATAGTGCTAGTTATAACAAATAGAAACAAACCTATATCCCGAATAATGTTTGGATTTACTTTTTTCTCATTACTTTGTTTATATGAAACATAAACTCTTATTTTGGTGATAAAATATGCTTGTTTTAAAATATATTGATCTATAAATGTAAATATCCGTATTTCACTATATGTATATGTACATTTTAAAAGACATTTAAGATGCTAAAATAGGAAGTATTTATTATATTATTTAACTACTTCGTCATTATAATTTCTGTGTTTTATATGAACTTTATGGCCTTGAATAATACCAAGTTGAAAATTTTACCTATCAAATTTCACTTAGCTCTGATAGCTTAATACATCTTTCATAATTTTAAGAAGAAATTCATTTATCTAAAAGATTTGAAATCTAGTAATACATAAAATATGGATTTGTTAATGAAGGGTTCAACTCAAACTTTAAGCAGTTTGTTCCAATGAACTTTATATAACCTCTTGATACCAACAAAAGGATTAGTTATAGATTTTTCCCATTCATTTCTTACTTTCATGTCTAGCCAATGATAATACTGACAAAACTGATGTGCTAAAAAAAAATCTCCTTTAAAACTTTATCCACAGACTCAGTTTAGAATCTCCTTTGGGAATGTGCTTCATTCATTAATGATTAATAGAGCTTTATAAGTGACAGAATATTCACCAAGAAGTTTTCACTAAATGAAATATTGATTCAGCCCTTCTCTAGGAGGAACCCAGCTGGAAAAACTAATGCTGAGATCTCACAGTATTCTTATACTTAATTTCCAACATGAATCAACTTCCTACAGAACTTTCTAATATGTTCATTTTAGATGTATAAAGCTGCATTTGAACTTAAGGACCAACTGTGCACTATGAATTAATGTAGATTATACCTTTAAAATTATTAGAAAAAATGTTTTATTTTAAAACATTAACTCCAGTCTAAGTATTTTTTATGTAAATCACAAATTCCAAGATATTATCAAAGTCTTGTAGATACAAGCAAACTAAGTTTTTATATCCAAAATAGTTCAAAATATTGTGATAAAATAAGCCAGTTAGGAATTTATTTTCCTTTAAAGATGATAAATGCAATGCAATCAGAATATTCCAAATATAGAATTTAAATCCCTATTGACCCACATTCTTTAGAATTATTCCCTGTAGTAAGATATTAGTCTTAATGATATCTGTATTAATAATGATGTTCACAATATAGTATTTGATTATAGGATTAACATTTTGCGCGTTGCTGATCTGCTTTCCCTTATACCCAAACAGCTTCCATATAAAGCTAATTGCAACACCTTAGATATAACCCAGTGTCCTGTATTTTATTGAAATTTATTACTTACTCAATATTTTCATTTTCTAAAGCAGAAATATTTTGTTTTATTAGATAAAATAAGTTTATGGTAAATTTTTAATATGTCCATTAATCTGACAATGCAAATTATTTTATTTTTGCTTACATGACCAGACTATTTGGTTTAAATGTTTATTTATTTTATCATCAGTTATTTCTGAATAGTAAGTTAGTCTCCTTATACATTTGATATGTACTCTCTAACTACAATGTTATAAGAATACTTTTTTCCCAAACTAAACTTTCATACCATTTGTATAAAACCAGTGGCAATGTTAATCAGAAAACAAATCATTGAACTACTACTACCCAGGCCTACAGATCTCTTATTTAGAAAAGTCTTTTTGCATTTATAGGTATAATACAGGTTTCAAAGGAGCTATGTTTTTAAGAAACATACAACATTTATCATTTCGAAAATGATTAGAATATCAATGGGCTTTTTTTAAAGTTTATACCTAAGCCTCTCTGATTTTATAATAACATGTTAGTCTCTGTTTTCCCAAGTATTGTGATTCAGTTCTTCAAGGTGCACAGGAAAGAATGTATTTTAAAAACACAGATTTCTCTGTACTGACCAGTGTAACTCTTTGGTATAAATGAAAACTCTTAATTAAAAAAAAAGCTCTAACTCTACTGATATAATATCAAGTACATTCAGAAAGACTACCCTTCGGGGATGAAGGCACACAGAGGGATCTAGCCTTGAATTTCAGTAAGTAAGATAAAAAGTAGGTGCTTTAGACCTTGTGCTTCTCAGAAAAACAGCATGAGTATTGCCTTTCTTTTTTTATACCTCCTCATTGGTCAAACTGAGACATACTGTATCTGTACTACCACTGAGGGGGCAGAATCCTGGTGAAAACTTTTGTACATCGAACAACTTGCTGTTATTTGTTTAATCACAAATGATTAATGCCCTATAAGAAAAAAAAAGAAATTAAGTTTAGCAAACTCCTAAGAAATTCAACTTCTAATAAGAAATCCATTTATTTTTCATGTTCCTTATAAGATATATCTATTTCAAAGACTACAGCCTATTATTGGCACACCTTATTCCTTCTGAAGACCAGGTTCTCTCTGGAGCAGTACTAGAAATCCATCAAGTTTTTAAAGCCTTATGTTTGCTTTGTGTAATTTAGGAAATTCAATCCTAAGAGGACCAGCAATAGAACATCTTTTTAAGCTAAATGAGCATTGAATCAGTTTTAACTTTTAATTCCGTGTATTAAAAACACATCTCGCATCTCAAAAACAGTATCTCATATCTGGCAGTTATAATTCCAACTAAATAAATTACTTTAACATTACAATCATGTCTTGAAAGCTTTGTAACTTGAATACAATGCAGCTTTATTAGTAATGTAATAAGTAATGTAAAATATTTTGGTAGGGTAGAATACAGATAATCTCCATTATTTTTTATTGTTAACAGCCTAAATTTGAGAGTAAATTTTTTTTTGTTTTTAAGAGTCTTGGTCAAGATTTCATGTTATATTTAAAGTTGTACTTCTGTGGTAAATCTCTGATTACCTCACCACCTATGATGAATATCTATTACCTTAATATAACATCTTGTTTTTGATCATATCTTAAAATAGTTCCAACCAGAAACATAATATATACCATTTATTTTTACCTTTGTAGTATTAAATATGGTTGTTTGTGATTTAATAAACATTACTACCTTAAGTCTACTAAAAAGTTCAATTATATGATCCAAAATTGTTTTAATTAACTAAACTCTTTATTAGTAAAATATTAATCTTTTAATTTGTTTTTTAACATTGTAAAACAGCTGATGATTACCTTGAATAACCAAATCTAATTGCTTTCTCTATTTAAATATCTGTAAAGAAGCAGGGAAACACATTATTTCTGGGCAGGATAGAAGAAGGTAGGGAGATAAAAAACTATATCCAGTAAATGAAAACTATGATGTTGCTACTTTTTATTTTTTGCTTTTATTAAGGGAGATGTACTTATACTTTTTGTATAATTTACTTTTGCATGATACCTTGACTACCAAGATCATAACTATGAAGAGAGATGCATTATTATTTGGGTTTCCTCTAGGCCTTTTCTCTTACTGGACCACTTTCTTCCTGAAAAAATTAAATATTTTACAACTTGCATAAATGAATATGTCAACACTATATAGTCTAGGTAGAAAAAATAACTGATATTAGAGCTCTGACTAGAATTTTCCTTCTTAATATCTTATTTTAGTAACCTTATCTTGTCATCCTTCTTTGGTGTTTAAAAACTGTTTTATTTTGATTTTTTATTTAATAGACTTCATTTTTTGCATTTTTAGGTTAACACCAAAATGAGCAGAAAGAACCGAGTTTCCACATAATCCCTGTACCCACTCATACACACAACCTCCAGTACTATCAACTTTCTTCCTGAAGCAGTATGCTTCTTATATGTATTAAACCTACATTGTCATATCAATATCACCAAAGTCCACAGTTGCCATTAGAGTTCAATAGTGTTATACTGAATAATTTTCCTGTCCTAAAAGTTCTCTGTGATTAACCTATTCATCTCTCTTCACCTTCTTCCCTAGAAATTGCTGATCTTTTTGTCTCTAAGTTTTGCTTTTTCCAGAATGGTGGTAGGCAATATGTAATCTTTACAGATTGACTTCTTCACTTAGTAATCAACATTCAAATTTCCTCCAAATCTATTTATGATTTGATAGCTTTTCAGTGTTAAATAGTATTCCACTATATGAATACACCACTGTGTATGCATTCATCAATCAAAGGGAATCTTGGTTGCTTTCAAGATTTAACAATTGCAAGTAAATTGCTATAAATATCTGTGTGCAAAAACTGTCTTTCAGATGACTGTACCATTTGTCATTTGCATTATCACGCAATGAGAATTTCTATTCCTCCATTTCCTTACCAGTATTTGCTGTTATCAGCATTTTGGATTTTGGCCACTCTAAGAGGCAGGTAATAAGTAGTAACTCATTTATTTTAATTTGCAATTTCCTAAGAACATATCATGTTAAACATCTTTTGTATGCTTATTTACCATCTTTGTATCTCTTTGTTGAGCTGTCTTTTATGATCTTTGGCTTATTTTTTTAGTCTGGATGTTCATTTTCTTATTGTTGAGTTCTTTATGTTTTGGGTAAAATGTCTTTTTACTGATGTTTCATTTGCAGATATTTTCTCCCAGTGTATGGTGTGTCTTCTCATTGTCTTAAATAGTCTTTCACAGAAATTTTTGATTTTGATAAAGTCTGACTTATCAATTATTTCTCCTATACATTGTGCTTTTGATATTATATTTAAAAATCAGAGCCATACACAAGATCATCTAGGTTTTATTCCTATGTTATCTTCTAGGAGTTTTCAAGTCTTGCAATTTACTTTTAGGTCTATGATTTATTTCAAGTTCATTTTTGTGAAGAGAATATCTAGTCTATGTCTAGATTCATTTTTTTGTATTTATATGTGTATATCCACTTGTTTTAGCCCCCATTTATCTTTGATTGGTTGTGTTGTATTTGTTCTTTTATCAAGATTAGTAACCTACACATGTCTTTTTCTGAGCTCTCTCATGTTCCATTGACCATTTTGTTCTTTGCCAATATCATACTGTGTTGATTACTGTAGCTTCATGTTGAGGTCTGATAGTATTAATCCTAAACTTTGTTTTTCTTCTTTAGTATTGAATTGATTATTCTGGGTTTGTTGATATCCACAAAATATCTTTCTGGTATTTTGAATGGAATATGTTGAGTCTATAGATCAAATTGGGAAGAACTAAACTTCTTAAATATATAGAATCTTACCCATGAAGATATCTTCATGGGATATCTTTCCTTTTATACTTAATCTCCTTTGATATCTTTTGTCAGAGTTTTATAGTTTTCCCCATAGAACTGTTAGTTAGTTACTAAGGGTTTTACTCATTCAAGATGTCCATTTTTCCCGTTACTCTCAGTAGAGTTGAGATATAGGTCTATACTTAGTTTGCAAAAGATTTTCAAAGTTGCTGATAAATGACTGGACTTGTGGGATAGCTCTTGCTGTCTGACCCAGTTTATCACAGCAATAGCCTTTTAAATTGGTCACATTTACAAGGATGTTGTTATAATTCTTAACAAGATTAAAGGAAAAATGCCATAATGTTAGATTTTTTCAGATTATGAAATACAGGGTAATCTTTACACTCTGTTTTTGCCTGCTCTTGCTTTATTTTACTAAAAAAAGTTCACCTCTATTTCTGAAATAGTTATTTTCAGTAAGTTATTTTGTCTTCTTTTTAAAAGAATCTATCTGCTTTTATTCTCATAATGCAGCTTTTTATTTACTGCTGAGCCAAGAATAAAACAGTTAAATGTATGTCATTAACTCTAAAACATATTTTGTAGGTGACATGACACCATCATGTTTTTAAAAAAATATCATCTTCTTTAAAAAAAAATAACATTTTTCTGATGTATACTCTGTGCTTATATTGTTTAAATAATAGGCAAATGATTATTTTACATGGTACTTTCCCTTTTCAGGATTATTATGTTTTACCCCTTTTTAATTTTTTGGCTTTATTTATTATTTTGGACATGTCCTGGTGACATAGGTGCTAAACCCATGCATGGGGTGCCATCCACTATAGTTCAAGGACTTGGGTTTGTGGCCATTGGATGGGAGTAGCAACTAAATGAACAACTAAATAAATAAAATAATTCTTCTCCTTTCTCTTCCTTCCTGCCTGCTTGCTGCCTGCCTTTCTACCTTTTTGAAATAAATGTTTTATTGGAGTAGCATTGCATTCTGACATTTTATAAGTTTAAGGTATGCATCATTGTATCCGTGTATACTACATTAAGTTTGCTAGTAACAGTCAAACTTATTTTTCTTAATTATTTGAAGAATCTCCCTACTGCTTTCTGTAATGACTGCACTAATTTACCTTCTCACCAGCAGTGCCTAAGGGTTTCTTTCTCTGTACATTTTCACCAACACTTGTTCTGTCTTTAGGATAGTAGTCATTCTTGTAGGTGTGAGATGATATCTCATTGTTTTTATTTTCATTCTCCTAGTAACAAATGATATGGAACATTCATTTTGAAAATGAACCCCTTGTTGGATTATGGTGTGCAAATATCTTCTTTCATTTAGTAGGATGTCTTTTCATTTTGCTGATAGTTTCTTTCTTTTTTTTTTACTCTTTTCAATAGATATTCTCTTCTTAAAGTGTTACCTGCTCTAAGACTCCTCAATGGTGAAATACAAAACTCTTATTCGGAAAGCCACACTGAAGAACACTATCAGCCAGAACTAGAACATTTCCTGGTGCTCTGTCAATCTCAGATTAAAGAATTCAACTTATTAATTGAAAACTATATTACTCAAAGAGGGTAAGACTGATAACATTGCCCTTTTCATACTTAAAAGAAATAATATATTTATATATATGTTTTAAAAAGCTATTATAATGAATACAGTTATGCTTTTTTCTTTACTTGAACGTGTTAAGATATTCTCCCTTAAAAATGTCTTGCTCATAATCTTTTTTGTTTGAAATATATTAACATATACTTTGAACATCATTCAAAGTATAATTTAATTGCTAAAATGTTAAATAAAATAATGACTATATGAGGATATCTTCACAACTATGCAAACATTCAGTGTCATTTGATAGTCATAAATTTATTCAACAGTTATTGCAAAAAAGGTACAAAATAAGTTAATAAGTATCACAGTTTGCCCTCAAAGAATTCAGACTAACATAAGAAAATTTTAGATAAATAAGCAGTTACAATGGAAAAGGTAAATTTTATAATAAATACAATAACTCATATATATGGTGTAGTACTACATGCATGTATGTATGTATTTATTTATTTGAGAAAAGCAGTCAGAAAATGTCCATATTCAGAGGACTGAAGTTGAGAGTAAAAAAATACCAGAGAATTTCTCTTTCCCCATTTCAAATTCTGAATGCATTAAAATGAATTAATTATAACTAATCTTCCTATTACTAATATTTTCTAATCTGTATTGCTTCAGAAATGTAAATAAAAAGGAAAAACTATTCTGTATTTCACTTATGATGACTACACTATAACTGCAATAGTGATATGCTTCCAAATGTCTAACTTACCATAATTACCGAATTTTAAACTTGAATTATTTATCTTTGTACATATATATGCCCATTTTATATTAGTTGGTTTTCTCTTTAAGTATTTTTGATATTATCTATTTAGTTTATGGAAAACTCACAGCTTTGAAGTATTTTCATGGATAATGGGTATTTTTCACAAAAACAAGTTTATTAACATTTTTCTTTTCTTGAAAATCTAAACTAATATCTTCTTGTAAGTGTGCATTAATGTATACATTTTAATGTAAAGATGACATCTCCAATGTCGAAATTTAAATTTCTCTATTTCTTTGGACAATTTAGTTCTCATTGCAGCTTAGTTTCATTTTAGCACTGAGAAGAGGAAGAGACTATATATTGTGTGTTTAAAGACTATGTATTAGGTGTATTCAAAGCCTAACCAAAAACATTTGACATTCCCCAATATTTAATTGAACAAATGTGGATTATCAGCTGAAAAATGAATGAAATATCATATATAAAAATATATTGGAGGGAACCTATGTTAAGCTTGTTAACCTTTGAGAACTTAGGGATTGTCTAATCATTTCTACATTTAGGCGGTATCTAGTGCTTCTATTTTGTTTGGTATGGTTAAATGTTTTAATATTATATTCTGTATTACTAAATAAAAAACCTTAAGGCAGCCCCTGGCTATATATTAAATAGTCAGAAAATATAAATTTGAAATAAGTCAAATTGGGGAATCTAAAACAGAAATAAAAGAAGATAAATAAAATATAACCAAGTATAAAACTCAGACAAGTACAAAGTCCTTTACATTTACTATGAAACTTCTGAAATATGGAAGACATGAATGTTTGATTAATTACACAAATCATAACTTCAGTAAGAGAAATCCAATAATTATTCAAGAGAATTACAGCATGTATGTCATAAAATATTTGAATTCTCTTTGCAGTGGATTCTTTTTCAAAGAAAAATGGAAATAAAAACTTTCCCATAACATGTTCTTTGTTAAAAGTCCAGTACAAATATTTTGCATGGCAAGAGTCAATGTAGATAGTACTTTTAATTTTGTTTCCCAAATAACTTCTCCAAATTTAGTCAGCCATGATTTTTCATGTTTGTGGTAGTTTTCCTATGGATTTTTCTCATTTATGTGTACCAAAAATACCTAGAATAAAAATGGTTACAAAATTTCCAGACATTTTGTCTGGATAGATAGATCTAAATTAACTAAGCAAATATTTTTAAATGTTGTTAGATTGGATCAATTTTTATATAAACAATAAGAAAAAATTTTAATAAATGTGTAATGTTTATTGTTCATGTCAGGCCACACAGAAAAATTGTCAAAACCTATGCAAGTTTTAATATTTTCTTATATAATTCTTATTATTAAATGGCATTATTTGTTTGTTCAGAAATATGCTTACTCTGGATACTGCTAAAAGTCTCTGCCAATATTTTAAGAAATTGATGACACTTAGTAGTGAATGCAGATATGTGCATGAGCATGAGGATATAAGTATTACCAAAAGAGATGGATCAGAAGCCCAGAAAACTAATTTGTATTCTACAAACAGTGATAACATACTGCAAAATAGCATCTTCTACTCTTGTACCAATGAACGAAATCCAGACTTACCAGATATTTCTGAGAAATTGTTGGACTCTGACTGTAGTGACTCCCAATTAACCAATTCAATATTATGTGATATGGAAGATGTGGAAGGAAGAAATCAGGAAAAAGTAAATCAGCAAGGAGACGATAGCAAGACAAGCAGTATTCCCACCAAAAAAATCCCATTAATGGAAACAGTAATGACAAAAACTCTGCTAAGTTGTCACCAAAATATTGAACATCCTGAACAAAAGTAAGATTTCAAATATTTTTTTACATTTTTAAAGGTTTCTGTGGACAACCTTAGTGTTATCAAATAATAATTTGGATAAGGATTTAAAACACTTATATTTTGTATTAATTTCTTTAGTTATGTTTTTATGATAGTCACAAATTATCAATTACAGTGCAATTTAATTATGTAGAATTATATAATTTAAAGTGAGTAAATATTGAGTCATTTCTCTTTTCAATTTAAATAAAATTTAAGAAGAAATAAAATACTACTCTAGAAACAATATAAAGAATACTTTATGAACAATCATATAATTTAAATTTTTTAGAAGTATAGTTTTTATGTACTATTTATTTACTTAATGACCTGGTAAATATTAAGAATCTATGCAAGTATTTTAATGTATGCACTAGAATTGTCTAGAATAATTCTATATTAGGACACTAATCTTTGAAATTAATCACATAAACCCACTTGAAAGCTTTAAATGCTTTAAGAAATTAATGATTGACTTTAATTGTTTTTTGAACCAGGAAAGATTTGGTTTTCATTTTAACCTATCAGCAGTTACTGTTCTTTTGTATTTTCCTTGAATATTAAGCCAACAGAATTAAAAGTAGTCAGATTCAGCTTCTCCTATAACTGATACTGAACAGGGTAAAATGCAGAATATCACAGCTAATTTTGCTTTTTTTCTGGTCTTCATTCTTTCAGGAGTTTTCATTCTGAATGTTGGTTTCCCTTCTGGAGCGAATATTAAATAGAGAAATATCCTGAAACTAATATGTAGCTTCTAATGGCAAATTTTCTCTTAAATGGACTGAAAGTGGCTTTAAAATTTCCTGATTTTTATTTTACCAATATTTTTAATTGATCATTTTTGCTATTTAGAGGAGGAAGAATAACTTTTCTTCTACCTTTCTGAGTTCTCAACTGGGCCTCCTGTAAAACAAGATAGGTTAATAAGAGAAACATGTACAGATTTATTTAAGTTTTATGTGACAGTTGAGACTTTACAAGGAAATGAAGACCCAAAGAATAGGTAAACCTGAGTTTTATGAAGAGTGAAATGTTGTGGAAATAACATGATAGGACAAAGGGTATGAACTAAAATTAGTAACCCGGAGAGAATTTAGAATGTTCTGTTCATTAAGTTTTTTCTCGTAACCCCTTAGTTGTCAGATAATACTACTACTTTCTACTTGAGAAAGGAAGGGTATCTCTCACTTGAGGGTCTCATGTTCAGCTTTCAGGAAGGTCAGGGAGGTCAAATTCTGTTTCTCAAATTCCTTCAATTTAAAATATTCAGTATGCCAGAGTGCCATATTTGAGAGTAGCACATTCCTGGTCCCTGTCAGTTCCAAACACTTCAGACTTTGCAAATTGAAATTTCATATAAACAACTTTTAGAGCTTCTGAATTCACAATAAATTAAATCACCAAATGATGACAATAAGAAATAATGAAAAACTGAGAATATAGACAAACCAAATATCTAAAGAATATATATATATATACATTTATATATATATATACCCATTAGCTGAGCCTTGTCATTCAGTGATTGAGAAAGATTCATTGTCCATTGTGTGAGTGTACATGTAATCATGTGCTAAGGACATATTTATCATAGTGACTTTGCATAAAAATGAAAAATGATGGAGAAATAATACAATCTGTTTTTCTCAGTATGGAGAACACCGTATTTTCATGAAACCCTAACATCTTTTGCTTTTTGGACTTTCCCTCTTTTTGGTATAGCAAAAAGCAGACCTTGTGTTAATGTTACTTAGGAAAATACTCTTTATCTACCTTTCGTTTTTGTTCTTTGTTTTTGTGATAAATTTTGATGATTTTAATCTGAGATACTCAATAACCATTTGATTTTAGTAGAAATTCACAATTACATCAGTGAAGCTTATATGTGTCTGTAGAGAATATGTCTCAGGTTATATGTATTTTCTTGTAATACTTTCATTCTTTATAGATATACACTGAAAATATGTTATCAACCAAACTTATTTCATTTCAAAGCAGAAGGAATGAATTTATGATTAGATGACTAAATGAGAATTAAGTCCATAGCAAACTGTACAAAGTTTTATTTACCCTGGGAGAAGGAAATTATTTGATAAGGAGCATGTTTTTTTTTTTTCTAACAATTAGAAGTACAAGTAGTTTATCTTAGATCAGAAGTTTTATCCATTGACTTTAGTTTTCTATTCATAACTAAATAGTTTGAAGACTTTATAGGCCTTAGGTGATGTCTATGATAACAATAGTAAAGTAAAGTAAAACAAATGGCTATATAATTCCTTTCAATTTAAAAAAATATATATTATATGAGGGGAAAAATGGGTAATCATGTGAGGAAGAGTTTATCACTTAATTCTGTTTTGCTTTAAACTAATTAGTATAAGAAAGGAGAAAGTTTCACTGAATTTAGCAATTATAAAATTTCAAAGAGGGGGATGGGGGATATTTCAGACTAACTTCTTTAAATGCCTTTTTAACTAAGGAATGTGAAGAGAATAATGAACATTTTGACTATGAAATGTACTTTACTAATATCCCTGCAAATCTGTATGCAGAAAGGAAAACATATCCAATTAAAGAGAGCCCAATGATTAAATACATTGAGAACCCCACTTAAAATAAATGTGCTTTTTATTCAAATTCTACTCATGTTGCTGGGTAGCAGAAGGAGATGTAGAAACAAAATACAGTGTTGGTTGATTTGGTGCCTAAAACTGACACATAGATGTAGGCTGGGAAAATGTTAGAATTTACTACTGGATTTGCTAGAGTCTGAAGTATTTGTTCAAGGGCAAGAGAGAAACTGGAACTAGCCAAGACATAATGGTCTTGGATACTCTCTCCCCTCTCAACATGGTCTCTTGCCAACTCAACATTAGCCCCTACACTTGTTTCCTCTCTTCTACATCTTCATTTTACCAACCTCTTTACTATGTCAACATCCCCTGTATCATTCAAAGTCTTGGTAAAGTTTTCTTTAAAAGAAAAGAGCAAAACTCCCTTTATTCACTGTTACGTTCCGCCAAAGATTTGGAGTTCAGTTCTGGAGTGTGGAAGGAGTGACCCAGAGAAACACTTCAAATATCCAAAAGGGTTTATTTGAAACTTTGAAGTGGGCTAGCTCACTAAAGGAGTATGTCAGCCTCAGGGTTAAAGGGCTATTGGCTATTTTATAGGAGGGTGGGGTTAGTTGCATATTGGAGGCAGAATGGACTTTCAGATTCATGGCATGTCACTGCTACAGTTCACTCAGAGCCCAGAAATAGGATCTGTTTAGAAATGCATTAAGAAGGTAATATAGACATTAGTCATAAAAACCAGGATCATTATCAGAAGAAATTGAGATAAGTACCTAGGACCTGCATGGGCAGCCTCCAGGAAACACTGAGGCCAATGGAAAATCCAACCCAAATGCCACACACAAAATGACACCACCCATGCCTTTCTGGGGGGCCTTTGTTCTATCATTCCCCTCCTTTTTCTCCTGGGAACATGGCCAGATGTCATCTTGACTGATGATTTATTACTTCCCACTGACATATTAGGGATAAAGCTTCCCTTAAATCGAAGTGGAGGGGTCCTTGGGGTTGACGTTGGTAGGATAAGGTTGAATTTTGTTAAAGAAGAGCTCACATCATTTGTCGAAGTTATTGACCCATTTTTTTCTCCTTCATATTTACAAGTTTTCATACTATATTTACTTCAGTGACTATACTTAAAGACAGTTTTACTTTTTAATAATAGTTTATATCACTCATGTTTACAGATGTAGTTTATGAGGATCTTTTATCTACAATGGTGTATTTATGAGAGAAAAATGTTTTCTTTCCTCCTTCTAATAGTATGGCAGCTATGGTAATCCAGGCATGCTGGCGTGGTTACACTGCGCGCAGAGAGCTTTGTTTCTCTACAAGACTACCTACTGGTGTAACAGAATTCCTGGCATCCCATCCAAATTCTTACATTGAGGATGAAACTATCCTAAAGAAAGAGAAAAGAGAAAATACTGTGAATATTCAAGAACAGGAGAAGGCTGCTATTGTTATTCAGGTTAGTCTTAATAATTTGTTGAAATAGTACTGAGAGATGTATAAATCGTTTTTCACTGTGTTCTTCTATATACAGACAGCCTTTGAAATTCAAGGATTTGTAAATACATGGATTTATTTCTTACTCATGTGACATGTAAGCTACAGGTTGGTTGCCTCTGACTCTACCTAATATCTAAACTGAAAGATTTTTTCCAAAATCTGGAACTATTTTCATGACTAAGAGCGAAGCAGAACCCAATTGTCTCAGATTTAAAGCTTCTGCTTAAATGTGTCATTTGTCATATCTTATAACATTTGACTAGCCAAATCAAATTTCACTCTTTATCTGTAGCTATTTCTAGAACCTATTATAGATGTGATGAAAGGGGAAAGGGTCAAAAAGAGAGACAGACAGACTGAGAGACAGAGAACTTTGAAGTCCTTCAAATACCCATTTCATTAAAAAATTTTTTTAAAAAGTAGTGAATAAACTTGACTCAACCTCACCAAGAGCAGATTTTTTGAAATGAGATTCTTCCCAATCACATTTATTCCTCAATATGTGATTCATTCCAATCATATTTTCATCAAGTATTTTTTAGAACTTACTATTGGAATATTGTACTGTTAAAGACTCAGGAAACATGACTATTAAAAGTCAAAACCCTGTGTTCATAGAGTTTACATCTTAGTGGAAAGGCAAGTATAAACTAAATGAATTCATATATTAAGGCTTGTGGAAATTCATTTTACTGACCTTGAATTGAATGTTAGTAAATAAAAATGAAATTTAGTATTTCCTTTTATTGAACAAATACTTATTGATACAAAAATCTTGCTAGCTTACACTTGTTAGCATATGCAGTTAATAAATAATATAAATAACTATGACACTGATATTTTTAACGGGAAAAAATAAGGTAAGAAAAGTGGGCTAGAGGTATCAAAGGGAAGTTTAGCATTTAGCTAGAATGGATGTGGAAGACCAGATAAGGTGACACTACAGTGAGGGACTAAGGCATTAGATATTTGGGGGACAAATTTTGGACAGAAGAATATCAGTATCGAAGGCACTGATTTAGAAACATACATATTTAAGGAGCAGTGAGATCTCAGTGTGCTGGAGATTAATGAAGGGGACAAGAGTATGATTTATAACATATAGATATTTATAAATACTTTGATTTTTACTCTGAATGACATGGGAAGATACTGAAGGAATTTGCACATTGGATTCATATGGTCAAATTTTCTTTATGTTGCATTTATAATACAGAAAAGTAGTGATAGAAACAGAAAAATCTATTAGAAAGCTATAGCAGAAATCCAGGCAGACACAATGGTGGTAGGGACTAGGGTGTTAGCAGTGGATTTGATAAGAAAATCACTTTCCAGCATGTATGTTGATTTATCTTGAGAGTTTACATAGATATTTTGAAGGTAAAACTGATAACATTAGTTCATGAGGATAAAGAGAAGTCAAGGATGCTTCCAAAGTATTTAGCATAAGCACCTGGAAGAATAGCCTTAATAAATGTAAGTTGGTGGCTGTTGCTATCAAAGCCATGTTTTCAAAATAATTATTCTGTTATGGTTCAAATTAATATATTCAATATTATCAGTTGACTTCATTTTTCTGGGCTTCCCCCTCAAGGATAATGCTTAGACAAAGCTGTACTGATGCCTGAATTGTGGGGCGCAGGGCATGAGGAGGAACAATGGATCCAAGGAGAAGAAAGAACCTCACTGTTATTTTAAATGTTATTCTGCTACATGAGGAATAAAGATGTCATGTAGCGCAAACTCTCTCCTATCATCAGTGGAGGACGAATATATGTTCAACATTGATGCTAAATGACTTCAACCTTTGCTTCACTCTGTTCAATAGAGTTTCATTCTTTTGAAACAGTCTAGTTCAGAGATTGATAATTCTATTGAATGTCCTTCTGTTGAGCTTCTTTCTTTTATAACAACAATTGATGCAATTCTGCCATTATCTACAATTTAGAACAAGTCCCTTATGTTTTACATCATGGAACTTAAAATCATTGAATCAACTCAATTTTATTTTCTCTTAAGTATAGTCACGTAGTCTCTTAATCCTTTCATCTTAAAATGTGAATTCCAAACTGCTTAACCATCTTGGAGAACAGAGCATGATGTACCAAAAAGGACCTGGACTTTAAAAAAGCAAAATGAAGGAAGATTCATGTGTGGTGGAGACTATTCTCTACTCACCAAAACCTGCATTATCTTGTTCCTTGCCTATTCATTATTGCTCAGTTTTCCTTGCACATTAGTGTGGCTCTTCTGAGTTCAGTTAATAAAGTATAAGTGAAAGTTTTATGCACTTCCACCATCTCTTGCCTGTAAGCTTATTTTCCTTTTTTGATTGACCAAAAATGGAGTTGCTTTTTTAAATATATTGAACGTTATCTGCTGGAACTGCAGAGTTTGCAAAACTTGGGTATTTAAAACACTTTTTGTTAAGTACTAACCCATTGACATATTTATTCTCACCTTGTTTATCTTATCAAGAAATAGCTGTTATTTTTCAATTACTATACATTTTTGGATTTTTGCAAGTAAGAGAATGGAATCCCAGCCATAAAGAATACTGAAATTAAAATAACATTTTATGATACTGAGATAAAAAATTGTGCTGTAACTATACTACATAAGACTTTGAATTTAAGAAAATGTAGGGGGAGCATGGTCATGCTGAAAGATTTTAACAAGACACACATGTATGGTATGTTCTGGAAATGTGAGTTGATAGTTGGCAAAGAAAAGATGTCAGTTATATCTAAATACATACAATGCCTGGATAGGGAATTGATTTGGATATTTTAGAAAGATGAATTATTCATAGGTGGATGACTGGTAGGGAAATTGAAACCTTGAAATAAAGAATAAGTTTGAAGAAGAATTTGTACATTACTTATCAACGTACTTTTTTACTCTTATTTCTGATAAACTGAATAGGAAAGACTATAAATTGAACTCCTGAACCTCCAGGTTACTGAAGGAAGGTATCATATGTTTACCATAAAAACACATGCTATTTATTATAATCTAAAGATTTATAGAAATAGAAGACTTATCCCTGATGAGTTTAACCAAATCCATTGTGAGTTGCAATGAATTAATCCTTTCGTTCCTGTCATCAAAGGCCTGAATTAAAGATTTTCCTTTATACCCTCTTTTCCCTAGTTCTCTACCTAATCTTGACATCATTATGTTGCTATAAGGAAAAAAAAGTGTGGGGTGGAGTGGTAAGTGAAAAAAAGAAGATCAAATAGCAATAATGAAAATAATAAAGATGAAGAAAGAATCTCTCCCTAATGCTTGGAACTTTGCCAGGAGACAGGGTTAGAGAAAAAGGGATGTAAAATGTACCTCTATAATGGGAAGAAACACAGACATATTTGCTGCATAAGAGTAGAAGCATCTTGAAAGATAGATAACATGGAACCAAGAAAGCATGAATGCCAGGTAACAGGCTCCAAAAAGAGAGGAGGAAAAAATCCCAAATGAAGTTGTTCTAGACTGAATGTTTGTGTCCTGCACAAAATTGTATGTTGAAACCTAATACTGAACATGATGATATTTGGGAATGGGACTTTGGGAAATAATTATGTCATGAGGTAGAGACCTCATGAATGAAATCAGTATTCTCATAAAAGAGACACCAGAGAATTCTCAATCCCTTCTGCCATTTAAGGACATAATAAAAAGACTAGTTTTATGAACCAGGAAATAGACACTGACTCTGTCAGGGCATTGATCTTGAACTCTATAGCTTTCTTCAGAATTTGGAGAAAACAATGTTTCCTGTTTAAGCCACCAAGCCCATACTATTTTTATTACGGTTTGAATGGACTATGACAAAATGGAGAAAAGAAAAATAATCTGTTTTCCTCTGAGGTAGCTTGCATATACATCTACAGACACCCAGAGCACACTACTGTTCTATAATAAACCAGAAAGATAGATAGGAAATATAAAGAGGGGGAAAAAAAAAGAAAAAAGGAAAAGAAAAGATGGTAGACTCCATAAGGGATAATTTAAAAGAGGAAGGCAACTTCCTCAAGCAATGCTTTCATGTTTTTTTCTTAACACCCAAAGATGCCCTTTTTAATTTTTCTATCATTTAACAATATTCAAATCCTTGACTAATTTTTATACCCTTGCTCCTCTGACTAGAAGAAACCTGAACTCTCTTGAGAAGTTAAAATTTATTCCAAGTTATAAATTAGTGAAATGACTTCTATACTTCTATACAAAAACTATTAAATTTAGTCAACTGTGTTTTTTAACTTTATGTGATATTTAATATCACATAGTTTTTTATTTGAAAACTGAATAAACAGAATCTTTAGAAATAATGAGGCAAGGAAATTGGTGAAATAGTAATTGATGAAGTAGTATTCATTCTCAAATTATACTATAGAGCACTCATCATCAAGACAGTTTGGTTTGGTACAGGAACAAAAGCAGACAGATTGATCAGTGGAATCATATTGAGAAACTAGAAATAAAGCCACACATATATGGACAGTTAATCTATGACAAAGGTGCCAAGAGCATACAGTTGAGTAAGGAAAGTCTAACAAATGGTGCTGGGAAAACTCTATAAAGGCACCTACAAAAAAAAAAAAAAAGAAGAGGAAGAGGAAGCATGAAAACAAAGAAAGAAATTAGAATACTCATTATTACCATACACAAAAGTTAACTCAAGACCTGGACAGAAGAACTGAAACCATAAAATAGAAGACAATGTGGGGAAAACACCCTACTACCTCAACTTCAAAGAGGTCTTTGGGGAGGGAACAGTAATGACAAAAGAGACCAAAGTAAAACTCAGAATTTGGGAGCATAAAATTGAAGAGCTTCTGCACATCAAAAGAAACCACCACTAAAACAAAAAGACAATCCATAGAATTGGAGGAGATATTCACACAGCATACATCAGATAAGAATTTAATCTCCAAAATATATAAAGAGCTCATACAACTCAACAATAAGAAGGCACATGACTCACTCAAAAAATGGGCAAAATAACTGAATGGACGTATCTAAAGGAGACACACAGATGGACTATAGACACTTGAAAAAAAGTTCTACATCATTCATCAGAGAAATACAAATAAAGCTACCATGAGATGCCACCTCACTTCAGGGGAAATGGCTTATATGAAAAAGACTAGAGATAGTAGGTATTGGAGGGGATGCCAAGAAAAAGAAACATTTATATATTATAGCACAATATGACTTATCTGACTAGAGCAAATTCAGCTGGCCACAGAAAGTGAGAGTTCAAGGATGCCTGAAGACAGCAGTTGTGGAATACTTACAGAAGCCTTCCTTTGCAAAAAAACAGAATAATATTCAAGCTTTAATTTTGCATGCTGATCATATCCTTATATTGGTGGTGACCCCTCTATCCATTATAATGCTAACCATACAGTGAGGGGTTCTTGTGTTGCCCTGTTTAAAACATCAGTCCCTTGGTAAGTAGTCTTATTGTAGTAATCTTTACAATGTCTATAGATATCAAATCATGCTCATCTGGAACTAAGGCAGTATTATATGCCAATTATAAATCAATAAAAATAAATGAATAATAAATATCAATCTCCTCTGAATGCTCCCCATTCTGTGTCATTGATTTGTTTTTATCCATAGCATTTATTTAGCATAGGGTATATTTTCCTTATTTTGTGTCTGGTTCCTACTCCTCACTAGAATAGAAAAATCCATGTATAAAGATATTTGTCTATGTTTTATTCTCTACTCTGTAATCTGTACATATTATATCATAGGCTCTCAATAAATTTAAAAATTCATTCTGCTTGTTTACTGGCTCCTACCTGGGTATAGTGAACTACATGACACAATATTATTCCTTTGTGTTTCTATCAAAAATAGTCATCAGATCTGTGATTGTTGGAAATTATGTATGACAACCAAAAATTTGTTTGACAAGTCACCTAATTTCAAGTTGTAAAGGTTTGTTTCTTATTTCGCAGTTACCCTGATTGTAAGAAAAAGGAAAAGTTGTAGTAACTATGAATTCTCAACATTTTGTTATGGTTATTTAAAGTATTAGAAGAACCTCAAATACCCATATACTCACCTTCAGTGTGAGTGAACTATTGGCCAGTATTGACTTCTACACCAGCCCAACTCATCATCCTCTTTGCTAGATTATTTGAAATAAATCCTAGATATCCTTATTATTTTTGTAAATATTTTAGTATCAATTTCTATAAGACCTATTGTTTTAAACATAATTGTACTTGCATTGCCAAGCTAAAAATGACAAATATTTTATACCACATGATATCAAAGTAGTATTCAAATGTCAAATGCTGGTTTATAAAATATTTTACACATTTTTTCTTAATCAAAATACACACCAGTACATTACTTTGCCTTTGGTTTTTATGTCTCGTAAATCTTTTAATAAATAGTAATACCCTCTCCTCTTTTTTTTTTTTTTTTACAATTTATTTATTTAAGAAAACTGGTTATTTTTCCTGTACTTTGCTTTTTGAATGTTACTGATTATTCTTATGATACTTACATTGTTCTTTATTTGGTCAGTTTTATTCTCTTCACATTAGCTTTTTATTTGGCTCAATACAGTAATCTTTAAAACTTCCCTTACTTTCTAATGTAAAATGATGTTCCAGTTTGTACCAGACCTGAATCATTCATTTCTGTAAAAATCCTTGGTTCCTTAGTGGGAATGATATGAAGATACTCTACTCTGGACTTTAGGAGTGTTTGCTGTTACTGGTGTGGTCATTGACTTTAGATTTTTTTTCAATGTATTAAGCTTGACAATATAAATTTAAAAACAATTGGTATGCCCTGGTGGAGTACCAGTTGCTCTGCTGTCTCTGGCATCTAACAAGTTTTCTTTTTTTTTGTCTTAGCCCTACTCATGTGCGTGTGTGTGTGTGTGTGTGTGTGTGTGTGTGTAAACAAACACATACATGCATAGTGGAAATAAAGACTATACAATGATAAAAAAGGATATTTATTCAGACAATACTATACAAGGGTGTCAACCACCATCATTTGTCCTTGGCATAGAATAAAAGGTAAAGAAATGAGTGGAGAGCAGATTTAATAAGTCTATTTTAAAGTCACTTTAAATAAATTCTGTGGGTTATATTCATAGGATAAAACGTTTATTTTTTTCTCAAGAATGTATTTTTTATTTTAAATACATTTAATTTTGTTTTACAGTTATCTTAAGCATATGCACAATTCTTAGTCAAATCTGAGGAAACTATTAGAGAAATCTGGCTTTTATGCTATGTTCTGCCTATTTTCTATTTCCCTCTTTTCTGCCTTTATAGGTAACCATTTTAAAATGTACTTTTATAATATATATTATCGCTTTTAAATATAAGCAGCCGCATAGTCATAAATTTAGATATATATGTATATAAAATTTTATATAATGTATATAAAGCTATGGTATATTTATATACAATCTTTCATACATAAACAGTTGCATTTCATGTTTATTTCTATCTTGTTTTTACACCTAATATATCCTGAACTTACTCCCTAGCAGTATATAAATATACTTATTTTTGAAGAACTGCAAGATACTTAGAATTGTATTTAGGAAAGCTTTCCTTACCAAAGATTACTGAGAAATCCAAGTGTTTTAAATTCTATTCTGTGCTTAGTTTATTTTAAAATGAAGTAAGTTGTTATGGGTCAGGATATTATCTCTCTAATATAGCCATTTACATATGTTGACATTTTCCTAACTGTGTGCTCATTTATTTTATACATAATTATCTGAAAATTGGCAAAATTGGTTTTCCTTTGTATGTGTTTCTTCTTAGTTTAGAATGGGTCCTGGAGGAATTGTCAGATAATTGATTGGCCGACCTACATGTGTAGCTGAGGGAGTTATAAAGATTCTTTTTTGCTTACCATGAGGAAAGTCTCTTGAGATTCAGAGTTTGAGACACATGCAGTAGTTTAATTTATCTTTTAGTTTTAAGTGTCACATAAAGTTCAAAAAACAGATTATTGAGCCATTAAACTGAAGTCCAAGATCTTTTATCTTCCTAATGGGATAACACAGAGAATCTGGTTTGGTGTTTGATCTATAACCTTGTATAACATGCTTTAAATTTTTGTTTAGGCAGTTTGGAAGGGCTTTCTTTTGCGAAAGAAACTGGCATCAGCCCTAGAGGCTATTGAGAAGGAAGAATCTGAAGAAGAATATGAAGAAATAAATTTAGATGACTTTACATTTGATGAAGTAAGTACCGAGTTACAACATATATATATATATATATATATATATGTCTTTAAAATAATTTTAGTATACTGTTTTACAGCTAAACTGGTTTCTAGGGTGTTTATCCTATTAACGTTGTTATAATTTTTTTTCAAATGACATTTGACAATGTCATTTGTTAACATTTTAAACATTTTAATTTGACCTACAAGCTTTTACATTGTGTAAACATGATCATTTGCAAGCGCTCCTATGTACTTTCACCAGTTTTATGTAATGTTTTGTTTAATAATTATTCTTCATTAAATATAATTCTGATTTATTTATGTCCTGTTAAACCATCATTGGTAGTTATTTTTTTTCTAGCAAAATAAGAATATTCCCCTTAAATTGGTATTCTAGTGTTTTACAGTAAGGTAGCAAACTATAGATTTATCCACCATTCACCCCTGTGACTTCCATATTCTCCAGCAAAATGGAGTATCTTTTTGTTGTATAAAACAGTTTTTGTATTCTTAGCTCATCCTATTCCCTTTTCTCCAGATAGTTGCACCCACATCACCAGTACTCAGATTGAGATATAAAACATAGTACTCAGAGAAGACTCCTGATGCTTCTTAAATTTCCATACCTCCTTTGTCATAAATTAACTTTGCTAATTTTTGAGTTTATTAGATGTTGAATGATATAGTATGTACTCTTTGGTTTCATTCACGTGAAATTATCTGTAAGATTTATGATGTCATATATACACACAAATATAAACACATGCATTTTATACATATGTAAATATGTAATATATATATAAAACTGATATGAATGTATCACTATTAGTCATTATTTAGAATACCACTTTTAAAAAGTAGATTCCACTTGTTCATAGATTTATTTATTGCTATTTCTAGGCTTGCCTATTTGACTAAAGATATTATGAACATTCTTAAAAATGACTTTTAATGTGCATATTCACATTTGGTTTTGAAATAGAATTTCTAGGTTATAATATATACCTATTTTTAGAAGAAAAAAACTTAATTATATTTCAAAGTAATTATATAATTTTATAGTCCCAATCAGGAAATACAAATTACAAAGAATCTCTATTCTCATCACCATTTTGTGTTTTCAAGTCTTTCCCCTTCATTCTAGTAAGTTTATGGTGGTATCTTACTACTGTTTTAATTTTTAATTGTCTCATAACTAATAAAGTTGAATAATTTTAATATGTCTACATTAGATATCAACTTTTGTGACTTGATCAAATATTCATGCATTTTTCTTTGGATTGTACATTTATTTTACTGGTCTTTACAAGTTCTTTATTCCAAATACTATTATAATTTCCCTTACAAATTTTTTTTCTAAATTTTGGTACTTCACTATTCACTCTCTGTCTTATTTTGATGAGCAGAATATTTCTAATTTTAAATAAAAAACAAAAGTTTTAATTTTGTGGCATATGAAAAACCCTGGCTTACTCTAAATCAGTAAGATATTCTATAAACTTTTTCATCTTAACCTTAAGCATTTGCCTATGACATACCTGAAATTAATTTCTGTGTTTAATGTGAGAAAGGGGCTATGTTTCCCCCTCTCATCCCAAATTTGGTTATCTCGTTGACTCAGAACCATACTTTTCACAATAGGTTGTAATGATTTGGTTATGTTCAGGTAATTGTATGTGTGGATTTTCTGTTTTTTTTTCTCTTTTATTCTTAAACCACTATTTGGAGTATTTTCACCTATGGCATATAATTAACTTGTGTATCTAGTGATAGAAGAACTTGGTTTTTCCTCTTCAAAAAATGACTGCTACTATTGATCCTTTTTGTATCAGTATAAATTTTAGAATTATCCTATCAATGTAAAAAATAATTGTTAAGATTTTTGACTGAGATTGTAATGAATCTGTGAATCAGTTTAGGAGAACTGACATTTTTAGAAAATAACAGTTTTAAATCCATGAACATAGACTATTTATTTATTTAAGCTATTTAAAATTTCTGATCACAATAAAAGTAAAAGAAAAAAATAAACCAGCATTTTTGTTGACAGTACTTTGTAGTTCTCTTCATAGTGGCTTTATACATTTTTTTTAGATTATTTGTTAAGTATTTGATATATTTGTATATTCACCTTGTATTCAGCTACTTTGCTGAAATCATGTACAGTCGTCCCTCACTATATCGCAGTTTACTTATTGCAGCTTCACTGTATCACGGGTTTTTTTTTTTTTTTTTTTTTTTAAAGTATCTAATTCTGTATAACAGAATTTTCGGCGTTGTGCAGTATATGTATACTTCACTAGTGTGTACCCACATAAAATTTTCTATGTTGTTAAAATTACGTAGGTTTAAGAGTGTAGAAAGTGTTCATAAGAGTGTGGGAAAGGTTAATAAGAGTGTGGGAGGGGTTTATAGGAGAGTAGGAAGGGTTGATAAAGCCTTAAAATATATATAAATAATAAAATAAATTATAACACTGCTCCTTCGCGCATTTTCACCTATAGCACGGGTAGGTTTCTATAAAGTTCTTTTAATAGTTTATATATGCAATCACATAATCTGAAAATAATAATTTTATTTATTGTTTTCCACTTATGTCTCATATTTCTTTTTCTCGCATTATTGTCATTACTACTGCCTTCAGTACAATGTTGTATAATGGGATATTAGCAGACATTTTTTTCTAGTTTCTGGACTTAAAGGAAAAACTTTCAATATTCCTCCGCTATAAAAAATGTTTAATATAAGTATTTTGTACCAACTATTGGATTAAGGGGGTTCCCTTCCTTGGTGTCTTCTCCTTTTTTAGGTCAATGTGCTGCTGATGATGATGATTCTGTGATTTGGATTTTATCAGACACTTTTTATACATATTACATTGATTTCAAACATTAAATCTTATATTCGAAGAATAAGCCAATTTAGCTATAATGTTTTATCTTTTTTGTGTATTGATGAATTTAATTTGCTAGTAATATTTTGTTTAGCAACATATTATATTCAAGAAGAAATTGGACTTGTACGTTTTCTTTTTCATGACATTATTTTCAGGTTTTGCTGTCTGGGTTATCTTGACCTTATACATTGTTTGGGAAATGATTTAAATCTTTTTTCTAAAGAGTTTTATTGAAGATTGGTGTGTTTTTGTTTTTGTTTTTGTTTTTTTAACTTGTCCCAGCCTATAATCTCTATAGGAAAATATTCCATGTGCACTTGAAAAGAATGTACATACTGCAGGTGTTGGTATTTTGTTACTAATATCTCAGTTAATTGTATTTTGTTTTTAATTGTTTCTGTTTACATAGTGATTTTGACAGAGAGAGTAGTTCTGTTAGTTATTGACAGAAGAGTGCTAAAAATCTCTTACTCTGTTGTGAATTTCCCTAAATCAATTTTTAATTTTGCTAAATTTTACCTCATAGTTCAAGTTCGTTAGAACACATATTTAAGATAGTTAAATCATTGTATACTTGACGCTTTTATCATAATAAAATTTCCAACTTTAAGTTGCAGTTTCTCTCTTTAATTGCCTTAACAACTATTTCTTCTAATATGTTCACGCCTACAGCAACTGTATTTTTGATTTAAATTTCATAATACAAGTTTTTCTATCCATACTCCTACAACATTTCTGTGTGTTTATACTTATTTTATTTTATATGTAAAATCTTATGGTTTAAAATCTTATGATTTTGCTTATTTTTATATTCCATTCTGACATTCTTTCCATAAGTGTATTCATAGTTTTAATTAAGACTATAATTAATCGCATATACCATCTTTCTATTTACTTCCTATTTGTCATATCAATTTTGTGTTCCCTTTTTACCCTTCCATTGTCTTTTTTTGTGATCGTCAAGTATTTCTGCTTTGCCTTTTCCCCCACTTTATTTACTTTTTTTAGTTATTGTAATTCATTCCTTCCATCTACTAATGTGTATTCATCTGCATCACTTTCCTTTGCCTGGGGAACTTTCTTTAATATTTATTTCAGTTCAGAGAATTGATTGATTGATTGAAAATTTCTTTGTTTTAAAATGTGAAGGGTATCTTCTCTGGTATACAATTCTATCTAGACTGTTGGTATTTAAAGATCCCGCTTCACTCCCTAGAATACTTTCCAGGTTCATTTTTTGGTTTTATTTTTCAATTTTTTGCTGTTCTTGTTGTTGCTGTGTACTCTTTGGAGTTGAGCACTTCCTATGGCTTCTTGAATCTGTGGTTCATGTCTTTCATAAGTTTTGGTAACTGATTGGCCAGAATTATTTAAGTGTGTTAATCTTAGGGTATACACTTGTGGCTCAGGACTGGTGTACAGAACACATAAAGTCCAAGGACCTGAGTTAAAGACCTGGAGCCAGGGTAAAAAAACAAAAAATGAACATCAAAATAAAGATGCTTCTTTCTCCTCTTTCTTCCTTCTTTAAGTGTATTTTCCTCATCTCTCTTCTTCCCTTCCCCCCCCTCTCTCTGTGTATATATATTTATGTATGTGTGTATGTATGTATGCATATATGTGTGTATATATATTTGTATATATGTTTATAGATACATACATATTTAGTCTTTTTATTATCATCCCTTCTCTGATATTAAGTGACTCCAAAAGTACACATTAGAATTTTTACTACTTCACATGTGTTTCTTAGATTTTTTTCTGAATATTTCTTTTTTATTGCTTTTGTGTTTTACCTTGAATTTTTTTCCTACTGACCTATCTTATAGTTCACTAGCCATTTTTCCTAAATTATCTAATAATTGTTTTCCTATCTATTGAATTCTTAATCTCAGTTATTTCATTTTTTTAGCTTTGGAAGTTAGATTTGATTATTGTAAATTCCACTTGTATGTTGAAATTACTAATTATTTTCTTAAAACATACTACGTATGGTATTTTCAATGATTTCTCAATTGTAACATCTGTAATAACTTATTAATTATTGTTGACTGTGCTTGCAAAATTTTGTATTTTGAGTCAGTTGACTCTTATTCTTTTTGTTTTTATGTATCAATGTATAAACACATGGGAAGATTTTTTTTTAAGACAGAAAGGAAAGCAGAAGAGGAAGAAGTATTTTTATGGAAGCAAGGAAGAGGAAGTAGCACTTTATTTATTTGTAACTGTCCCCCACTCTGCCCAAATTTGCAAACTCAGGTCCTGGGCTGTGCATGGTCCATGTCCCAGTCTCTGCCTTGGAACCTGATTCATCAAGGTGTGCCAGATTTTTTTTAAGAGAATTTGATCTTATAAATTTATTCTGGCAGACTGATTTTTATAGGTATAAATTCTTTTGAGATTTATTTTCAAGGTTTGTTAGAACTATTGTTTCTGGTTTCTCTTAGGATTGAGCCAATATGATGTCTAAGTGAGAGTGGAGTATTTGCAAAATTATCTTCTCTGCCCCCAAATTCTAATCCCTTTCTTCTCAGTATCAAGTGATAGAAATTTATTCTTAGCTCTTTAGCTTCCTGGCTGTTGGCTATTACACTTTGATTCTAGTTACCTCTCTATACATATATCCTTTGGGGATATCATGAACACACAAAGAAACATGACTTTGAGCTCATGTTCTATGTCTTTCTTGTCTCTGGGATCTTGGTCCTTCAGTAGTTACTGCCTTATCATACCTGTGTCTTCATCCCTGTAAACTATTTTTCATCTTTGTGAAGCTACTACAAATAGGTCTCTGAATTTCTCCTTGGCTTCTCATTCTTGTTAGTAAAATTGGAAATTTCCCTGAGGAAAAATGTGGAAGGAAATACAGGGTTCATATCAGCATGAAACTCTATCTCTGGGACTTTCACTTTTTAAGTTCTGGCAAGCTTGGCTATTACTGAGTGCCCTCAGTACCTTTTTTAAATCCAACACTTATAGATAACCTTAGAAGGGTTTTAATAGTAATCCAAACTATACCATCATGGTTAGATTGAAATGTTTATAAATGAACATTTCAAGTCAGTGATTATCTTTAATGTTTCAGGCAATAGTTTGATCATAATGAACAAAAGAGATAAGGCCTCCAACTTTGCAGAGTTTACATTTATTTTGAAGTTTTAGATAATGAAAAAATACAAATAGATATTATACTATAAGTTTAGAAACTACTATAAAAATAAAGAAGTTTAAGGACTAGAGCTTAAAATATGGTTGGATTATCAGGGAAGACCTACATATGGTATAATATTTTAATAGAAATGTGAAAATAAAGAAGTAAGCCATAGGCAAAACTGTCCTGGGCTAAGTCCAAGACAAATATGAACGTCTCGAACCAGGAATTTCCTTAGCGTATTGAAGGAACAGAAAATTTACAATAGGTAGAGCTGATAAGTGGTAAAAAAAATTAAGTAGAGGAAAGAAAGTGAAATATAATCAAGGATCAGTCCATATCATCCTAGAGCCTAGGATATGCTGTTAAGAATTTTGGATTTTATTTTAAATGCAATGGCAAATTATTATTAGATTTTGTTCCAAGGAATTAAATATTATTGTTTGTTTTTTTATTGTGTAACTTTATACTGCAGATATTACAGCTTAAACCAAAGTACCAATCAGAAAAGTATTATTACTTTTCCTTACTTTGAACTTTTTTATACCCCTTTTCCATTGTCAACACTTTATTCTAAAACCACCTTATGACTTAAGATGACAAAATCAAATTGCCTAAGTGTCTTTTTTCCACTCTTACTTGCCTATAAATAGTATAGACCTTACCTACAAAGATTTACCTGTTATCACTTATGTGGGTAATAAATATGAGTTTTAAAAAAAATTAAATACATGATTCTCTTTAAGATATCATGATCTGTTCAGTTATTTTTTTCTCTCCCAATCAATAAATACTTAGTGCTTACAATAGGTCAGAGACTGTGTTTAGTGCCAGGATAGATTACAAGGCAGATATGACATAGTTTATGAGATGCCAAAAATATATTTGGGTATTTGAAAAGGATTATAATTTCTGTAAAAGAAATAGATATTAAGTTGTCTTAATAAATTAGCTTGGACCAGTCTACCATGAAAATTTTTTATTGGTTTGATGCCTCCTGAAATGTGATGGTATTTAACAAATAGTTAATCAATATGACACTGATAAATATTACACTTATTTCATTTATATCAAGATAAGTTTAATTTTTTAAGTACCAAGAACTGTGAGGGACTAGAGATTTTATCCTGCATGCAATCTAACAAGTTGCACTACCAAAATTTCAAGGATACTGGCAGAAGATACCAGATATTTATAACTTGTCATGTCTGACAGCAGTAGCCTATTTATGTTCATCTCTGTTCCCCTTGGCCTCCCAAGTTCCACAGGGAGGAATCTGAAGGATTCCTCTCTAGGATTCCCAAGCATGGAAGCCATATCTTTTAAAAAGCGCTGCTAGCAAATCTACTTATCCTATGCTCCATAGAAATTCATTATCTTTATTATGCTGAACAGCAAACGAAGCTTGCCTTCTGCCCCAAAAGGAAACACTAAAAACTGTCTTCCAAATTTTTTAGCTATATCTTTGAAAAGATAGTATGAAACAAAGTGTCATTCAGAAATGAATGAGTCATACAGAAACATTAGAGACCTGTGAAGAATTGTTTCCCAACAGTATCTACCCTTTGTTTCTACAAGGCACATTTTCCCATAGGTTTTTCTGTATAATCTGACAAAGACTAGGACAATGACCATTAGTTTATCCTTGTGATGCACTTAATTAAGGTTAATATCAACTCCCAGGTGTGTTCTTAAGTTTCTCTATTGACCTTCCCACTAGACTTGAAGCTTTAATGCAAGCAAAACTGCAAGTATAAGCTAGTACACAAATTCTTTCTTGATCCTCAAGGAGGAAGTATAAGGCAATTTTGCTATCCAAAATAACCCTGGTCAGTGAATTGAAGTTCTCTTGAATGCTTTCCAAGGCCATGGTAGTATTTCCTTAAATACTTGAAGATAATTTATGACCAGGTCAGCTTCTACATAGCATTTGTCCACCCGATGAGATTTCTGAGAATGGGAGTGGGGAAAACATCCAGAGATATGTTCTACATGTGAGATACACAATCTAGTGCCATCCCCTGCTCTCTTGATAGACTTCTCATCAAAGTTAACCAAAATGATTATCAAAGTGTGGCCACAGCTCCTGGACAAAGATAGCAGATCCAGAAATAAGTTAAATTTAAGTTGCTTGCTCTAGTTTGGGGAAGCCCTTAAGTATTATTTTTCTTGTGGAGGAAGGCTGGAAAGGAATATTCAAAATAGGTCTGTGTTATCCTCCAAGCACTTTTTTCTTATTCATTACCTAGGAACTAACTGCAAGGTCTGATTCCTTTCTCAAGACAGTCATACCACTGCTTTAACTGCCTTATCAAGATATGAAGAAAAACTGAAGTGAGAGTGGCAGAGTCAGGCCATCAGGTTATTATTATCGAGTAGTTTTTTAATGATAGAATGTATATAATTAGTTGTGAGACTCCAGTGGTCCAGAAAATGGAATCCTTTGCAATTTCAAGGGCCACATTTATATGACCAAAATAAACTAATGGATAACCTAATGGTGTCAGTACTGGTAAAACATTAAAGATGTAATATAGTCAATTTTCCATGAGTAGGCTATTCAAGGATCATATGATGGAGCCTCCTACACCTAAGACAAATGATTAAATATTGCAGGAGTCATAATTCTGGTATGCAGTGGTAGCCTCTGAATTAGAAATAAAATCAAGCCTATTTAGTTATTTTGATTTTAATCATCTCTTCCAGGAATGGGTCCTTACCATGAACATATACATGAGTAATAAAACAGTTCTATAAGAAGCTTAATTTGTTTTCCCTGTGTCCTAGAACAGTGTGTCTTTAGTCAGCTAGTCTATATTTTCCACATGGCAGGCCATTGGCTATAATCCAAGTGTTAGTTGGATTTTAGCTTAATAAAATCAACCCCTTTACCTGGTCTTAGCATTTAGGGAACTGAAGTGAATTGAAGTACCTAACCAGCCCATAGTTTTGATTCTAGCAATAGAATGGAGATAAAGTTTCTCTGAAAAGTTTAGTTTCCACTTTTTCATGTAAAACTGAGATGTCACTGGGACCAGGCTATCTGCTCCTTTTGACAAGTAAGGATTCGGGGACATTTATTCTTTCTCATCATTGAATCTGAGTTGTTCCATCCAAAAGTGGAAATATCAAGCCAAACAGTGACTGTGTTCATGGTTAGTCAGTTACTAAAAGAGTTTAGTAGGAAGCTAATAGCTGTTTTCAATAGGAATATACCTGGTATATATTTCAAAAAGGTCACAAGTACAAACAAGAAGGGTTGTCTTCATGAGGATATCAGAGGTTCCAATTAGTAAAATCATCAGAGATTTGTATTGTCTTCAGTACTGCAGGGGTCAGGTCAAATAAGATGCTGGGGCTCGTGTGTGTGTGTGTAAGTTCTTAGGAGACAGTTTTTGCTTGGCTACTGGAGAATAAGCAATGTACATTCTCCTGCGTAAGTCCAAGGAACACTCCCCTCTGGCATTTATTGGTTGTTAAGTCTATAATGCATAAACTTTGTAAAGAATTACTTTAGCAGACATTTTAATAAATATAGATCTCAATTTCTTATAGGCTCAACTTTGATCACTTTGTCATAAAATATCTATTAATAAATATGATATATTAATCATAATAAATATCTAAAATAATGTGTGGAGATCTACACTGGCACTTTTATTTACTTTTTAAATAATAAAGTAATTTTTAGTTATTTTTTATTTTTGTTTGTTGGCTTAACATATTTTATTTTCTCATTTACTTGTCTGGTTATAAGTTAATATAAAAAACACAAATAAAATTTTTAAAGTTAAACAGCCAGTCTTTTATGAGTCCCTAAGCTCAGAGAAGATGAAAAAGTTAATACAGCCTAAGCACAGAAAACCACAATAGTAAAATCGGGATTTGCTTCTTGTCTCAATCCAAAGCCAAATTCATTAAGTTTGTACTAATAATTTTTAAAAGGAGACAAAATGTCTTAAGCTGGGCAACTTTCCACTCTGGTGTTCATGCTTAAGCCCTATCTCAAATTAATTTCATAGAATGTTGCAAGTTGCAGAACATCCTGAACAAATAAAGCCTAACGTGTAAGCAAAGGAAAGTGATATATTTGTTTTAGTGAAAAGAGGCATGTAGGACATATAACAGTTATCTCCAATGAATTTTGCATTGAGGATGGTTTAGAGGCTTTAGAGCTGGGATTTGGGATTCTTAATTGGTCAGTATTCTGCAACTTTATAAAAGCCATCTAGAAATATTAGAAAGAAATATTTTTTCCAATAGAGTAGTTAGACAGTAGAGGAAAGTTTTGGGACAGGATTAAGAGTGGGTAGACAAGGGAGAAGGAATAGATTAAGTTGTGATTTTTAAAGTTTCTAGAACTTACTCAACTCTCACTTGTGACTTGTGACAAATTTGATCCTTTTGTCATGTGTGAAATGAAGGATTACACTAGATGGCATGAAAAATTTTGTGTATTCATATTTATCTTTATGATACCTTTACTTTCTAGTCTCTCACAGTTGGATTATACAAAAATGATACCAGTTAAAAAGACAAGTACGCATATACATATATGTGTGTGTATATATATATATATATATATATGATCAGATGTTCAGTCGTTAGCATACAGTTGTACATTTATGCAAGTTTAAGTTCATGTTTAGTATATAAGTAAATTTGCTAATAATATTCTGTTAACACAAAAAACTTTCCACATCCTCAGTTGTAGGTTCAAGAATATCTGAACCAAAGATTTTCTTAAGCAATAACTGAAATTTTTATAAATGTCTAGTGGTAAACATGATATTTTTATATACATTTCAAAAACAGTACTATATTTATAATCTTGGTCAATTCATCTTGACATTTTGAGATTTTTTTTCCCCCTCAACATACTGGTTACTGCCAAATATATCTGATATTAATAAGTTTGAGCTCATATAAATCAGTAGTCTTGGTATTATTTTTTTTGGTTTTGACTAATTCCTGAAAGCAACTTTGACATTTTATATTTAACCTTTTATTTTGTTTCTAAAGTTTCTATGAACAGTGGTTTAGCAGTGGTTGTAGAATCTTACAAAATCTTATGTTTAATTCCCCATGACTCCCCACAAATAATTATTTTCAAATTTGTCTATACTTTTAGATATTAATTTTAAAACCTAAATTTTCCCCAGACTTTATGTAGCTTTTCCAAGGAAGAAAACTTCATGAAAATCTGTATGATATATATACCCCCTCCTCAAAAAAAAAAAAAATCACTGCTTTGTGAGACCCTGTCCTGCTATAGAAAGAAAACAGCTGGATTCCCAGAAATATGAAAAGACAGTGATTTGGCAAGTGTTTAAGAAAAAAAAAATTTTGACTATGTAAAAACCAGTGTAAAAGTTAGATGCCTTCATTCTGGTCATTTTCCACAGCCATTCCTAAGGTGTCACATTGCCTTTTTTTCTTCAAAAATTTTTTTTGATTTGTAGTAAAATACACATATGGAATTTATCATTAACTATTTTTAAGTGGACAGATCAATGGCATTAATTAATTCATAATGCTGTGCTACTATCATCACCGTCCATATCCAGAACTATTTTCATATTGTAGGATTGAAACTCTATACCCATTAAAAAATAAATTCTCCATTCCTCCTTTTCCCCCATACCAGCTTACCTTTAATAGCATACAAAAACTCAGTTCCCTTACAGCTCTATCTTCACCCTTTTAGCTGTAGATATGATAAAATTATACTTTACGTATTATATAAAAACTTTGATAATTCCTTTAAATGAATTAGTCTCTTAAATTATGTCAAAAATATGAAGTTATAAATCAAAATTACAACATTACTATATTTAAACCAGTAATTATTTTATTGAATGTATTAGTCTCTTAAATCATGTAGAAAACAAAAAGCAGAGTTACAAACTACACAATAATAGACTATGCTTACCTTTACTCAGATCTTTGATTATTCATGCAGCTTCAAAATATTATCCAGTACCTTTTCATTTCACCTTGCAAGGTTTTCTTTAGCATTTCTTACATGAAAAATCTGTTGGTAATAACTTTCTCACCTTTGTTTATTGGGAACTGTCTTAATCTGTCTATTTTGCCAGGTGTAGGATTTGTTGTTGACTAGTGTTTTCTTTTGTTTTTTTGTTTGTTTTGGTTTGTTTTTTTTAGCCCTTTGAATTTATTAACACTTTGCCTTCTGGGCTTCCAAGTTCCTCATGAAAAATATGCCGGTAATCTTATTGAGAATCTATTGTATGTGTTATGTCTTGTTTTCTGTTATTAAGCTCCTCTTTTAGAGTTTATCTTTGGAAATTTTGATTATAATATGTCATCTTCAAGTTCACTGAAATTCTTTTATGTTTATAGTTATGTCTTTCATCACATTTGGGAAAATTTTACATTATTTCATCAGATATTCTCTCTTCCCCCTTCTACTTCTTGTCACTTTCTGTGACTCTTTGGACACTTATGTTGGCTCATGTGAAGGAGTCTCAAATCAATTAGGTTCTGTTCACTTTTCTTCAACCATTTTTCCTTCCATTCCTAAGACATGATAATTTCTAATGCCCTGTCTTTAAATTCACTTGTTCTTTTAACTGCCTTTGAATCCCTCTAGTGAATTTTTATATCAGTTATTATACTTATAAGCACTAAAATTTCTTCTTAGTTTCATTTCAGGGTTTTATCTCTTTATTGGTATGTCCATTTTGTTTATGTATTTTTCTCTTCTTTTAATTCTTTGAATATTTTTTAAAAAAGTAATTTTGAACTCTGGTAGATATGCCATGAAGTTTTTTCAAGGGATAGTGTCTGTGTATTTTTACCTTTGAATGTGTTATAAACTTTCCTGCTTCTTTTCATGATTTACATTTTGTTTGTTTGTTTAACATCAGACATTTGAAACTAATAATGTTTTAACTCTGGAAATCAAATTCTCTTTCTTCTGTAGGATCTGTTGGATTTTTGAGCATTGTTTGTGCTGTTTTTGCTTTTATTTGATTGTTATAGACTATCTTTTTCTGGAGGATCAACCTGAGATGCAAACTGAAAGTCTTCTAGGATCTTTTATAATGGGCATCAGCGTTAGCTTTCTAATTTCTCCCCTATATGCAGATGGTTTTGAATTTCCTCATCTTTAATATCTGTTCCCAAAAGAGGAAAAAGTTGAAAAAGAAGAGGCAAACATAGGATGCCTACATTTAAAGCTTTTAGAAATCACTACCTTGTGGAGGAGGGTTTTGCACTAGATGAGATACAACAAGCTAGGTCACCCACTTCTTTGCCCCTCCATGATCAGAAGGTCTGTGCAAGTTATTCCTAGAATGCTTGAACTACTTCTTGCCTTGAAACTGTGAAGTGGAGGATAAGTAGCTGCTACTGTGCTGAGAACTTAGATGACCAATATTAATCCCAATTTACCACCCATGTCATCCCCTGGAATTTGCACACCTTTAATAGATTAGATTCTTCCAGTGCCATTACTGTCTAAGTTGAGGTATAGGTTCTTCTGGCATACTGTCTTTTGTAATATTATCCCCATTACACCCTGACATCTTATCTTCATTTTATCAGTCTTCACTAAAGTAAGAATATTAATTTGATGATACCTGGTATGCTGTGAGTCATGGTCTTTTCTGGAATAGATCTGAATTTCCTTAGTTTGTCAAACGTAAGAAAGAATGTAAAAATCTGAACCCTGAGTAGTGTTTGCAATTTTATATCAAATAGTACTTCTTAAAACACACACATATATATACACATATATACATGTACATATATAAGACACACATATATGTACATATATAATAAATATAATATATATTCTTAAGCTAGGTATAACTGGTATGTAACTGTCATAAATAATTCTAATCTCCATTTAGAAAGAATTGGACAATGTTCCTAACAAATGAATTTAGCTGACCTATTTACATAGATACTCAAATTACCTAAGTTTGTTTAGATTTCCTGAGAGTAATGCTATAAGTAAGTCTTTTATTGCACTGCTAGCCTATGGTCAGTCAGGATGTCTTAATATTGTCTTCCCAGTGGTCTTTTAATAGACAGTCAAGAGATACTGAAATCGTAAATGGAAAATTGCATTGAGATCTCCTCAGAATATAATCATTCTGGTTCTTCAGTCATATATACTTCTATATTATATCTATTAATATTTATCACTTATGACCTTTTGAAAAACAAGGTTATTTGTATTCTTATCATGTTTTTCATAAAACACAAAGCATAGAACTACAGTTCATTGCAAACTGTATTTGATAAGCCAAATAAAATTTAAATAACTATATCCTAAATTATATAATTAGTTTTATTGAAGAAAGATAAAATATATTTGTGAATTACATGAATAGAAGAAAGATGTTTTAAGATAAAGAGTAAAGTGGCTTAGTGTCATAGTATCATATAGTATATATCAAATTTTAAATTTATATTTTACCATTCAAATGAATTAGAAAGTATATCCACAACTATATCATATTCCCCAGATTTCTGCAAAGTTCTTTTTTCATCTGTTTAGAATACTTGTGAAATTATGAAAAACATCAAGGAAAATTTATCTTACAATATTTCTAGAAAAAAAGTAATACTAATGTGTATTAAAATTCCATTCATGTTCAATAATGAGGTCTGATGGAGAGAATATCATAAGTTGCATCGTGAAAAGCTTAAAGATTATGTTCCTCGGTTACATGTAGAGTTAACTCTGAGTCATAGTTATAAAATAGTTACACTGAGTAATCTATACCTCTCATTTTGGAGCAAGTCCTCACTCTTCTGCATTTGAAGATAAAAAAAAGTCAGTGCTTTTTTAGCCTATTTGGGTGAAACAGATGCATAACATCTCACAATAACAAGTAGCAAAATTTCCTGTACATAAAAATTCTGTTATACTTTCATAGCAATTATAGTATATAAGATAATTTAAAGACTCCTTGTAAAAGTAATGGAAACTAAGTTTTGTGCATTTCGATGTTGTTATTTGTGCAGGCTGCCTTAGAGAAAGAATGGCTAACTTTAGATTCTGCCCACTTCCCTTCACAAACACTGCTTCTCCCAGACCAGCTGCACTGGCCAAAGGTAACATGTCATGTAAACCTCTTAGTGCTCAATCTTTTCTCATTTCTTAAGCTTATGCTATGTTGGAGTGATTAATAATACAATTTATTGACTTGAAAAACACAATTACTTTTAGAAGCCTCTGATTTCCTCCTCATCCCCAGATGTAATTTTTCATGTAGCTTGTCTTTCATTTGCTCCTAATTTTTTCTTTATTTTGGATTTCTCTCAACACTTTATTTCACAGTAGCAAAAAAAAATGATATGCTTCAGCTGTATATTTGGCAGTAGACTAAAATCACTAGTTGACAGCACTTTTAAAAATACAAAAATATGCATTAAGAGGGCAACAGCTGAAGATTCTCAGTCAGAGGTCAGTGGACTGCAATATCTGTTATTTATTTGATAATCTTTGAAGTTTTTGTCTCCTGAAATTTTTTAAGATCTTTGTAATTCATCATTTAGTATACACAAACTATACCAAAAAGCTAATTTCTCTACCCTACAACAAAGGAAAGTTATATATGTCTTTCATAAATTTTATTGCATTACAATTTTCTACTGTATCTGAATTTTCCTTAGGAAGTTGCTCATGTAAAATAATAAAATATAAATACTAGAAGTAGTTAATTTTAGTTTACACCTATGCATTTTTTTTTTCTGATAAGTTGTCTGGAACCTTAAAATGTGATGAGACTTCACTTAGTTTACCAAGTCATCCATCTCAAGCATGGCTATGCAATGAGAAAGAAAATTTTTTTTCAACGGAACACATGCAATTTAATAACAGGTAAGCTAAATGAACTCTTTTAGAGAATCAATTGGTGAATTAAAAGAATATTGCATTCTACAAGACAAGTAAAAAGATGAAAATAGATGTGAATTTACATGTTCATAAGACTGAAGAATATTTAGTGTTGAAATATGATGGTTTTATTAAGTTTTCAGTGTAAAAAATGTTAGGTGGATGTATTAATCCAACTGCAAATAAAGTCTCAGTGATATAATGTAATTAATTGCTATAACAAGTGGACATATAAATACTGCTGTATAGGTAGAGATAAGAATTAGAATAGAAATTCCAGTGCTGCATTTTTTTAACAATAGGATTGAAATATGGTCGTGTAATTGAAATGTAAACATTTTAAATTAATGGCAGACTTTTATTACTCTTCAAGATAAAGTTTTTCCATAGCTTAAATTGATTGTATTTCCAAGTTTGAGACAACCTTAACAGCTTGTAGTTTTAAAAAGTGTTGATATGCTTGTGCTGATTCAGTTAAGTGTGGTATTTTCTAATGGTAGATCAGAAAATAGAACTTTTTCCTGGACATCTGGATCAAAGACCAGTAGAAAGAGTTTACTAAAATCTGAAAAAGAAGAAAAAATTTCAGAAGAATGGTATGTAGTCTCTTTTACATTAAAATATAAAGAAAATGACTTTTGAATATGCAAGACAAATATTTTTCAAGATGTCAATAACATTTTTATTGGCTTTTAAAAATTATACATACATCTGTTAAATTTCCGATTCTGAAATGGAAATCCAAATTCACTTAAGTATAATATAATTCAGATAAGTATATTTAACTGTAAATGCATATAGGACTATGGTCTGGGTATTTGTTTTGCCTGAATTAAATTTAATCTTTTAATAGGGGCTTTAAGGATATTTCTACTGCTCAGCAAATGCTGAAGAGAGCACAGAAAATGAAATCCAAGAAATTAATGAAAAAATTTGGTGAGTAATCAATGCTCTTTGAATAAAAACTCTGATATTGAAGATAAATTTTTCTATAATATTTTTACCAAAGTGTATTTAATAAGAGCAGAAATGAAATACAGAGAGACGAGTTTGTCTAGGGCAATAACAGGATAATAAAAAAGAAAGCTTAGAGAAATTATGTTATTACATTGAATGATTTGTTATAGTCTTAAATGCTTTTTCACATTTCCCTTGTTTCTTATCTTCTTTACTATTGATTATTATATCTGTTGTGCATTGAGAATTATTCTGTAATTTGTTTCTAAGCTGGTTCATTTTGGCTAATATTGATTCTAAAAAACATCTGCTCCCATATACTTACTTAACTTTGTGTTTTAAAAATTGCTCGATTATCCAATAAGCTATCTAAGTTTGTTAGTTTCGTGCCTATTAGCTATGAAGACTTCACAATTTGAAACTTTGGAAAAGGAGCACAATGTACTACATGATTATGTAGAACTTAGGAAATATTCAAGGGCATCTTTCTATCCATTTTGCAAAGCTATTCTAATCATTTGTCTTTCTCTATTAATATATGGAGTAGTTAATAGGTGTCAGCAAAAAATAGCAAGTTATGACTTTATAGCTGTAATTAAAATTATTTTAAATTATGTGCACCTTGCATATTACCTTGCTTTTTCTTATAACTAAATATTTACTCATGGACTCAGTCTTATAGCTAACTTGCCTTTTTTTACTGCTTTAACATTTTTTATCAGTTTCTTTCATAAAGATATTAATGTCAGTGTAAGGTTTCCATGAAGTTACCATTACTCCTTATAAGAGGGAAGAATCTATACTTATCTTATAGTTCTAACTATAGCAACATTTAGAAGATTTGTATTTAACTTTATTAATGTTTCTATTTGTAATAGTTCATTTAAACATAGAATTCTAAAAATATATAATATGCAATTTATTGAATATTTATACACATTTAATTATTAAAGATAGTATAAAATAAAATACTTTTGGTTTTCAAGAAATAACTGGTATTTGTTGGTCAATACTTACTAGCCATTGATGAATTATTAATGATTAATTTTTATATTCCCTATCCTTTTTGTGTTACATTAGGAGATCTTAAGATTATGTTTCAGATTTTTGTGATTATTGACATTTTGTATTAAGCTTGTGAGGTATAATATATTGAAATTTTAAGCATTTTTAAGAAAATGTAAATATTTGTTTTGTCAACTTGCTCTGTGCTTCCTACATAAATGTCTTGTAAACCCTATTGAGTTCTTCAGAGTTCTGTGAACTGAATACTAGATGTAGTTACCCAGGAAAATAGTAATTCCATATCCTTAACAACAGTAAGTCTTTCTTTCAGTTCTGGGGAAGTAGAATCCAACATAGTAAATCAGGGGAGTCTGATGAACTTTCTTATTGCTTTGATATATATTTCCACTCATTTTCAATGCTTTCAACAGGCATTCTTTAAATTTCGGTTTTGAGAATAATACATTTCTGTACTTCCTGGAGCAAGTTTAAATATCAGTAGTAGTTTCAGAACAGATTCATGCAGTGTACAACAAATAATTATTACTTATTTATGTTCAAGATATGTTTTATGTCTATATGTCATTTATACATATATACTTATATCTTGATTCTAAACAGTAAATATATATAGTGTTTGCTTTATTTTCTGATAAGAAAACTAAGTAAAATGTTGTTAGACTTTCCATATGTATCTATCTCTGTAAACATAGGTCTGTTGATTTTTGTAACTCTGGGTATTTTGTTTGTAGCTTGAGGACATTTTTTATAAATAGCATAGTAAATGTGTTTTAGCAGATGTTTCATTTCAGTGTAAGGAATATGCAATCACACACAAAAATCATTGCTTTAATGATTAATGGTCAAAAATTAGATATATCAGGCAAAAATTAAACCTCTTTTTATCTGTCACAAGGGGGCATGGTAGGATAATAAATGAAAAATAACAACCAGTCATCTAAATTCATGTCTTAAATTTAACATTTTGACAGAGGTCATTAAGCATAACCTGTTAGATAAAATCCAAAATCAATTGTGTAATTTTTCTGGGGACCATTGCTCTAATTACTTTAAACCAAATAACATTTCATTATATGTGAGAATTTGCATCTCTGTTAAGATTTTTTGCTTTTTTTCAAAATGCTATTCAATTAATAAAATAAAAGCATTTTACTTTTTAAATGTGAGTTATGAAATGTAACACTTCATAATGAGCTTCAAATTCACCTCAATCTCTCTATTGTCTCTTCCAACAGATACACAGAAGGTAAGATTAAAGATGTAAAACACAGCAAAAGAAAATCAGTAGGATCCCCTCCCATCATGATACTTTATTTTTCCTACTAAGTTTATGATACATCACTTATGTCATTTTGTATCTGTGACTGAATTTAAAATTCTACAGCTTGCATTTTTATCATAAAAATTTTCCCAGTATTTTTTCAGTTTTGTAAGTCCGTCAATGATATGCTATTAACTGATTAGAAACTGCCTAAAATGATGGATATAATACAAATTTTTACTCACTAATAGATTTAAATAATATTTAAAATACTGAAATTTTGTTAAACACTGATAATTTTCTAGTAATTTTTAAATAGCGTTGATTATATTTAGCGTATGTGGGTTTTTTTTTTTAGCCACTAGAGGGCAACATTGTCTGTAAAACTGCTGGAGACTAACCTGCTTGGGGAGGGGGGCGTAGAAAGGGGTGGCGGGAAAGCCATCGGAAAATGGAAACTTAATCATCTGGACTCAATTCTATTCTACAATCTAGCAAAGCAGTACTATTCAGAGGTGGGGCCTAAAATTCAGGGAGTATGAACACTTTAATTCTAATGTCTGCTGTGTAAAACTTTAGGGCAAGATGCTCAGTAGTAAGTACTTGATATTTCCTGTTGATATCTTGTACATGTATATTTACCAACAGATCGGATAACCAATATTTGATTTTAGATGAGAGTGAAAGTAGGTTATAAGTCATGGAACCAATTATTAAAAGAAATTTGCAGTTAGAGGAAAAAAATTTACTGAGATTGCTGATTAATGAATAAGAGCAGGACTAAGGAAGACTAGTCTAGTATGGTGGGCAGCCATCACCGTAGAGATAGTCACCACAGAGATAGTCTCATATTGGGATAAGTGAGACCGTCTGCTCTAAAAAGAAGCAGCAAGAGTAGGGCGTGGGGTGGAGGAACTGATTAGAAGTCACAGCCACAGGATAGAATCTTAAAATTATAAAGAGTTCTGAATGTCTCAGTTGGGATTTGGCCTCTGATTGTTACTTCTAATAAGTTATTGCTGTTTCCCTCATGGTGGACACAGGTTGAATCAGTAATCATTGCTTTTGTTTTGGTAGGATTTATTTGTTTCATTTTTACTGTTGCCTCATACAGAGAAGTAATTTCAGAATTTGGTCGTTTGTGTTGTAGTTTAGCAGATTCACAAAGAAATGCAGTTTATTTCTATAGTGAAGAACATCATGTGCCAGGTGAGGTTTCCGGTCTGTTGAATCAGGGAGAGTCAATAGTCTAAAGGTAGTGATAGCTGGTATCAGTACTGAGATGAGCCAGATGGTAGAAGATAGTGAGTGCTTTGTTTTGATGTGGAACACTCCTCAGAGAGGGTGAGGTTTTCCTACTAGAATTTTGGTGGCAAGTAAGTGTTAAGAATTTTATGGGCTAAGAATAAAAAGAAGCAGATAGAGTGTGGTTATTTCTATATTTATCATATTTATGCGTATCAAATTCCAGATTTCATAGTTAGAAAAAAGAAAGCCCAGATGAGGCAAAACAAGTTGAATTTAGTTTTGAAGGTAGAGCTACATGTAGTACAGAGTAAAAATAATGTTGCCGCTGTTTATAGCAATTACAGTCCCAAGCATTCAATAACTATTTGTTGTTTTATTTCCATGAAGAAATTAGCGTTAGACTACATTGATAATATTTTAGTTATAGTCAGGAACTAAGCCATGTAGAAAATAAATGAAGACTAGCTTTTTAATATAAATTAAGCAGTTCATGGATAGGAAGGAGATAGCAGAGAGGATAGAGATAGCAAAGAGATCAGGCTGCTAAATGATAAGGGTAATTCAGGAATGTTAACAGGACACATCAGAGGAGAATAGTAAAACAGAAGTGAGGTAAAATGAAATTTATTATCCCTTGATTTATTTACTTCAGTAATCTCCAAAAGGTATTTAAAAAGATTTTGAGCAAATATAACTTTTTTTGTGCTCTCAATAAAACAATAATAGCACCTACATGAATTGTAAGATCTCTAAGGCCAAAACTCTCTTTGTTCCCCACTGAATCCCCAGACCTAATTCCATGGTAGATGTTCAATAAATAACTGTTAACCAAATAAACAATGAATTAGAGAAAGTCACTAAATACATTTAACTGTGTGTATGTTTATGACTGCATGTATATATTATGGTCATTTAACTGTATATTTATAATTGGGAAAGTGAATTTAAATTAGTAAATAATACTCCCTACAAGTAGATGAAATTCAGCTGGTCGTGAACCTTAACTTTAAACTATTTTGCAGCACTGTTGTACTTGATATATATAGAAAATAAATAGCAACCAGACTTTTATGTATGAAGTTATTAAGAATAAGATAAGCCATTAAGCTTAGTGTTTTAAAAACTGAAAAAGAATTATGCAATGGCAACATAATTTTAAGGATATTCTAATGCTTAAATAAAATCATGTTAGTTATGTAAGATTTGGATATAAAGTGTCAAGTGCATAGCCATATGAATAATAGAAACTTAACTTACTTATGGATTTCTTTAAAAAGTTTGTAAAGATTTAAAGCTATTTTAGAATTGAAAGTATAAAACTGACCTTATAATGCAAGGAAAACTTACCAAAAGCCCTCCTCTTCACAATATCCTTAATCTTTGCTTTTTTTCAATTCCACTTTGTATTTTTTGAAGGCAAGAATAATATTTTATTCACGATGATATTTCCAGAGACTGTCAAAATCAAATGATTTTTTTTGTCCCATCTACAATTGCCACGTCTCTTGCTTCTAATGGTTATTCCTTTTAATTTGAATCACTTTGAGGGTTAAATCAGTTTAGGGTGGAGGAATCAGAATATTTTGAAATGAAAGGATATTGAAAATTAGTACTCATGTTTTTGATGAATAAAATTATTTTATTGAGTAAATTGAAATTTTTATCTATTAACTTATTTAATCTCTATATTAATATGAAGAAAGTGTTAACCATTTTCTGTGTTTCACATATTAAGAAATAAAATCATTGATTATTTTCACAAGGGTATGTCAAAGAACTTATAAAAGATCCATATTGAAAAACAGTGTAATCAATTATGGATACTCAAGCTATTTCCAATATATCCCATCTCATTCTATGAATGATTTAAGACATTTTTCAAGAATATACGAAATTGGAAATTTTATTATTGCTTATGCTGTGATTATATGTTCGCTCACTGGTATTTGCTGAGCACCAGCACTTTGAAGACACGAGTCTTAATACGTTATACACTTTATCCCATTAATTTCCGCGGTGATACTTCAACGTCAATATTTTTTCTGTTGGACAGAGGAGGAGGCATAGGATAGAGCAGTTTTTCCAGAGTCATACAATCAATAAAAGTTGGAGCTTATGGAGTTGTAATATCTTTGTGCAGGAAATATATAGACTGAATTGGTGAGAAGAGTAAGAGAAGGTGTAGAAAGTTCAGCAGGTTATAAGGTAATATGCTATCTTACAGTACAAAAGTCCATGGTAATTGATCTCCCCCAACTAATATCCTCTTTGACCTATCAGTGTTTGTTTTGTAAATTACTTAGATGACATGTAACACTTTTTGTATTAACTGTATGCACACAGATATTCTTATCATTCTTATTGATAATTCATATTGAATTCATCAAGATGACTCATATCTTATAGTTTAGTTGACATATAATTGATATGTATCCAAATATTTGCCAATATTTTCCATAATATTGAGAAATATAATATCTGAAATATGTAAATATATTGAGAATAGATTATTACTAGAAGATTAATGGAAATCTCCTGTTTGTTAATGCTGAAGAATAACTTTGTAAATGCTGTTCTGCTTTTTAAATTTGCATTCTAAACGACTTTCTGCTTTACCATTTAATTAAAATTATGGAATTTGGACTCCATGTTATTTTAAATCTTATTTTTATGTTTAGCATAATCAATTCTATTGCAGTAGATATTAATCAGAGATTCTAAAGTCTCTTTTTGTAATATAGTAAGAAGATGTATGCTTCCCTGAATTGTGGTTTTATGTTAATCTGATTAAATGCATAACTTTCCACTTGATACTACTCTTTGTTACTTGTATTCCTATTTTCTTTCTTACCATTTCTGAACAAGTGAAAACCTTCTGTCTTAATGCAACTGTACCAAATGCACAATTTCATTTTACATAGTACCATTAATTAACAATAAAAATATGGGGAGACCTTCATTTACAATCATTCTATTTATTTTGAAAAGTAAATAGATTTAGAATGCTCTTGACTATATGAATATATAGAATTTGTCTTCTTTGTTATGTATATAAAATGCATTGTTGACAGTTAAGAAACTGAGTTTATCTATTAAGTTAATTAAATGATCTTTATTTCTTTGTTCTTCATCCCATTAGTTGTCTTGCTTCTATCTCCTCATAGAGTATCCCAGTTCCTCATAGTTTTAAGGGGTAAAAAAGTAGTATATATATGTAACAATGACTTTTACTCATTTTGTATTAATGGACATTCTGCTATTAAAAGGAGCTAAAATTATAAATAATACCACAACTTCCCAGATACAGATGCCATAACTAGAAAATTTTAATGTAAACTTTTTCATATTCTTAGTTTCTGCTCTTGCATTATTAACTGCATTTAACAAATAATCAAGAATATATATGAATGTTTGTTACCTTTTCATATTATAAATCTTTTAAAGATAATGTCTTCGAAAACTTTATAGAGCTTATAAGAGAACTTGTGAAGATAGAACTTAGAGAATAGGTATTATTTTTAATACTGTCATGAAAAATATAAAGACAATTCAAAGAAGGAATGAACCAGAGCTGAACTTTTGTGTTACCTTGCTTTTTGTCTAGATCCCACTGTGCGCCTAGCGTTATTCAAAAACAATGAAAATAAAGTCTCTTTTACAAAATCACCAAAGAAGGCACAGCTCAGAAGAGATGGCTACTTTGAAGGTAAGTTTAATCACAGATACACAAAAAAAGTAAAAATATAATGACAGAAAATTGTATTTAAAATAATTTTTAATATTCAGTAGTCCTAAAGTACATATAGGAAAAATTACACTAAAAACAATTAAAAGAAAGTCAAAATATAAATCTTGATGCAAAAATACAAGTTTAGTATGATCCAATAGAGTAATATTTGATTATTTATATCAATGCTTATAGAAATTTAATTTCCTGTTTCTCTGTGAACTCTTATAATGCAGTATCATCAGCATTAATAGTTTTATTTAAACTTATGTTAACATGATATTATTCAAATGGATTGATCACATGTTGAAAGGATATTTCAATTTCTAATATATTTCCTTCAGTATGTGTGTTATATTATATATTGTAAATTAAACTCTAGAATTTTAAATATTTTACTATATTTGAAGTCCCCCTCACTTCAGGAGTGAAGTATTTGCACATCTAGGATCAGATTATATTTCTGATTACAGCATTCAGAAGAATTATGTATTTATACTGCTAAACAGAAATATTTAAATGCATTAGAGTAGCAAATATGACCTCAAACAAGTTTGTCGTTGATTCTCTTTAATATTTAAAGGTTCATAGTTTTTATCTATAATTTTAAATTGTAGTTTCTGCTAGAAAATAGCCAAGTCAACTGGAATTGTTACTTAGAATTTTTGATTCTGGCATGCTGTGGTGGAGTAAGGGTTGGACGCTACCCCAAATATCCTGAAGTCCTGGCTTCGCATCCTCTTTCTCCTCTCTCTTCCTGCCTTCCTGACTTCACCTTTCCTTCAAGAAAAGCATTTTTGATATTTTGTCTGCTGGACATTTCTAAAAAACTTACAGTTTATTATAATCATAACAAGATCGAAAATAGATATATTTTATTTACACTCTAGTATGTCACAAAGTAAAGAATTTTTAAGTTTTAGTTACAAATTTTACACCTTTTTAAAATAACATAGATATACTTACATAGAAATAAAGCGAGTGCAGCATTACTGAAATTGTTGTGTCAATACATGATGGTCTGTTTTCCTTGTCAACTTTTTAATATTTAAATGTTTCATAAGAAATCATTTAAAAATGTGGTGGCATTGAAGGTGTTAAAAATCAATGTTTTTCAAAATATATATAGGATCTGTATTTTAATATAATTTAAATATTTCCAGTTTAAAGTAAAATTAAGTTTTAATCAGGGTTTATCACATTGTTGCTGTCTTTTTTCTTTCTTTCTTTTTAAGGAAAGGTGCAGGCAGGAATGAAAGCAAGTAGACAGTAAGCAGAGACAGGCAGGAAGAGAGAGGAGGAAGAAACATTTATTTATTTTTCCATCTTGTGTGTCCCTGAGGTCCAGTCCCAGGTCTCCAATCCAGCTCCTAGGGATATTCCTGGATTACATACTGTGGCTTTATGCACTAGGCCACAAGGGCATACTTCCTGGTTACAGTCTTTTCTTTTTTTTTTTAATATTTTGCAACCTCAAGTGCATTTGACATTTTACTAATTTTGCTCAATGGTCTTTATGTGTATGTCTGGTATTCTAATGACTAATATTTATTTTAGAGCTTTTTTTTTAATGGAATAGGTTTTTCAAAAATAGTTACATGTGGCAAAACTTTTTTTTCCTAGTTTATGCTTTTATTTTATCCTCGTTTTTAAGCTGAAAAGAATGAGACAGAAAATGTGATCATTTCTGGTCGATCCCCATATTATCTTTGATGCTCTGACCTCACTCTTAGACCTGTATTTACTCTGACTGGCCTCACATATCCGTCTCCAAGTTAACAGCCTGATTAACAAGTTTCCCACTAGATGGTGCATTTTTTAATCTGCTCTTTGGAGATAATTAGCATGGGATAAAAGAGTACAATTCCATGGATTTCAGTATATTACAGTTATACAACTATCACTGCAATCTAATTTTAGAATATTGAAATGCCTTTTATTCATAAAAAAAAACACAATTAGAATTATTAGTTTAGCATCTTACTACTCCCAAACCAAAAAAAGTGAGGAAGATCATAAATAAATACTACTATAGTTTAGATCAAGTGATTCTATGTGTTATGGTATCTCTATGCTGTATGCTAGCACTGTCTTATAATTTTCTTAGTTTGGTGTAAATTACATTAGAATATTGACTTTCTGTAACTACAATTTCTTTTTATATTTATATTAGTTTATTTTATTATTATTTATTTATCACTTATATTAGCTTATATTATATTTATATTAGCTTATTTTTTTAACTAAATTTAACAATACTTTCTTCTCCACTTTCCAATATTATCTATGTAGGAGTTCCATAATTACTCTTATAAATTATATTAAAATACTTTTGTTATTGTCATTGCATTTATCTGGATGTCATTAGTTGTGCAGAGTGGTGGATGTACTCAATTGGTCTAGGGTAAAAATTTTGATTAAGTATGAGGAATAGTTAATATGAAATATAAAATTGTATGTGACTTAAGGTAAATAAATATACTCTTAACAGACTAATTTTACAAATTTCTTTCTATTTTGCCATTTTCATAAAATGTTGAGTTTTTGTTCAGCCCTCATATTTTGACCTTTATTCCAATCAAGGCTGAGAAATCTTTGACCACACCTGTTCCACATGTGCTCGGTGTCAAATATTAGTCCATTTTCCCTATGAGATACAACTAAGCCTGAGGATTTCATAGATTCAACATTGACTTACTTGGTTTATTTGTTATTTAGTTTTATGTATTTTATGTTGGGTACCTGTCTTGGTTTATACATTATTACCCATAATCCCTACTTGGATTTCAACATCTGAGCTCGCCTTAGAATTTGGAAGACTTTCATGATTATTGCTCTCATGATCTCCCACCAGTTTCCTTTTCTCTGTTTAAAAAGTTCAGTGTGAAGTTCTTCCATAACTATCACTGATAAAGAATTGTAGCTTAATGACTACCTGTGGATTCTAGAGTTAGTCTAATACAGTCTCAATCTTTATTCCACCATTTATTACTCGATGACCTTGGAGACTTTAATTTCCTTGTTTAGCAATATTTTTTGTCTTGTTTGTAATTGGTATTTATCACATTTCTTGCTAAGAATTTTGCTTGAATTTTCTGATTCAATCTATTGTAATACTGATGTAAGTATAACTGTCAACATTTTACAGATGAGGAAACAAGTATGGAGTGTCTGGTGAGTGACTTGTGGAAAGTCATAGAAAAAATAATAGGAAATGAGGAAAATTTCATTATCAAAACAGTCAGCAAATATCAAAGAAGCAGACATTGAAGAGTAAAGTTTCTTATGTAACTCTAAAATATTTATAAACTTAGAATGAAAGTATTTAAGAATAAATAAAGACTAATTGTTAACTTAGACAATATTCTAGGCATCTGATAATTTTAGTCTTTGCTTCCTTTATCAATTGCATTTATATAAGTTAAGAAACAGCTTACTACTACTAGGATGATAAATATCTGATTTGTGCCCTATAATTACCTGATACCTGAGCTAATATTTTTATGATTACTAGCATTATTAAGAAATTGATTACATATTTATTATTATTAAAAAGTGAGTATATTTTCATCACCTATTTTAACTTGCAGACAGATGAAAACCTCTTCAAATAACCCAAAAGCTAATACTATATTTTTGCATCATTTATTTATCTTTTTATTCATAATAAATTAAGTGCTTCTTGCTCTCTACTGAAATTTTTCAACTTGTTACTCATAAAAGTCAAAGTCAGACTTCTGACTTAGGAAAAGGAAAGAAGCTTAGACAAGCCAGGGGAAAAAAAATTGGATATGGTCCAAAAAACAGGTTTAGGCTTAGTTCCTCCAGTCCCTGGGATAATTTTACTTGATTTTAAAGTCAAGTTTTCTTAATTCTCAGACTGGTGCTGTCATCACTAACATGCTTCCTATTTCTCTTCTTATAAAACTGAAGGTTTACACATACCATATGTCCTTATGCATCATAGATGTTCAAATATTTTGTATTAAATTTTTGAGGATTGAGGACATTAAAAGACCTTTAATTTCTATAGTTCTTTCTTCAGAGAATTTCTAATCAAACAGTCTTCTTTTGTGGTATTTTTTGCTTTATGATTACAAGCATTTTCTTCTCCAGTTTTTTTTTTTCCTTTTTACTGCAAGCTTAGAGGACAGAGTCACATAATGTGGATTGTTTTAAAGTATGTCTTACATTTTGATAGTTGTATAGAGTACCTGCTAAGGGCAGTGACTAGGTATTAAGAGCTGGTAGAATAAATGCTACAGGTATATATTCAGGCAGCCTACATGAACCCATAATTTTAAGACAAATTATTTTTAATCTTATTTCCATTGAACAAAATTCACCATTAGTCATAGTAGACATGGCTATGGAGATGTATAAAATGTGATCTGTCTATCAATGTTTCCATCAATCACTATACTTTAATGTTTCCTACTAAATGTTAAAGCTCCACACATCCTCTTAATATCTATGGCCTTTAGCATAGCACGTGAGGCATCATAAAGGCTTGATCAATGTTTTTAAACAAATAAATAAAATCACGAAGACTCTACCCTTAAACAGCTTAAAGATGGAGCTGCAGGATGCTAATATTATAATATCTCTGAATATCCTGCTTCCTTAGACAAATTGGACTTGCTGTCCTAGGCAAAATAGAAAATTTCTCCACGTGGTGGCTACTTATGATTTCATCCATTATTAATCCCTTAGGAATACTTTTTGGATTCTAGCTGGAACACCATGCTCTGTGTTCCCATAGTATCCTCAATAAACGTTTAACTATCATATAATATAATGTAATATATCAACTTCTTCATTCCTCCCTCCCTTTACTATTTGTATAAGGTATTTTAAAATTATCTATAGTAATGAAATCCTCAAAACATTGTTGTAAGGTAGGAGACAAAACTTAATTCTCTTTAGAAAAGTTGAAAATCTGCCTACACTTAAAATTGCAGATGGACAAGCAAATTCTTGTCAATTAATTTTTAAATGATCGTTTTTTGTAAAATTTACCCTTTTTTACCCATTTACCAAACATCCCTTCCTCCTTCCCTTCTGGAAGCCACTATTTTTTGTTTGTATACCCTAAAACTTTGCTTTTATTATATTTAGGTTTTTTATTGTTTTGTTTATGTACCACCAATGAGTAAAACCATACAGTATTTGTCTTTCTCCATGTATTTCTTTAACCTAATGCCCTCTAGTTTCATTCGTGTTGTTGCAAATGGCAGGATTTCATCCTATTTTTGGTCAATAATTAAGTAACAATTTTATTATGCATGTCACATCTTTATCTACTTGTCTTTTAAGCCCACCAGTACTTAGGCTGCCTCTAATTCTAGGCTATTTGACTAATACAATGATGAACATGGAGGTGCATATATCCCTTTATATGGCTATTTTCACATTCATTAGATAAATATTCACAAGTGGGAGGGCTGCATCAAATGATATTTCTATTAAATTGGGGGGTAATCTCCATATTATTTTCTATAAAGGCTGAATCAACTTATAACCCCCACTAACCTTGTACAGATTTCCCTCTTCTCATCATTTTTTTATTTCTAAAATTGACTTATAAAGAGAAAAGGACTAATAAAGAATAATCAATAGCAAAAATAAATAAAATTGAAAAATTAGAGTTTCAAGTTAGATAGTTGAAGATCAGGAGTATTTTTTTTAATTTAGTATGATAGCCTTTTAGATAATAACACAAAAACTTTTTAAGTTCCAGTGAACTTGAAACAAAAACTGTGTTCATGTCATTTCCCAATTGACTATACATGTCAGATCCCATTCTGTTCCACAAATATGATAAAGATTTATTTCTTCAAGACTTCTGTACTGTATCTATATGCCTAGAAACTTTGCCCTTCACACTGCACAAATAAATCCTCTCATCAATTCGTTTGCATTTCTCCTTCCATTTGTAAGAAATTTTCCATACAATATATCTAAAGTTGCCCTCTTCTCTTCCCCCAGTGACACCTGTGCATTTATCTACTACTGTCTTATTTATTAATCTAATCTGTTACTTGTATATTATGTTTCCATGATTAGAATATAATTTCTATGAAAGTAGAATTATATCAGCCTTACCACTATTCTGTCCTAAATACCACTTGGTAAATAAGTATTTAAATAATAAGGAAAATGTATATGAAATTTTTATAATAAAAACTCCCTAAATATATTCTAAGCACTAAGTTTCAGCAGTGTAAGTATTGATTTATTTTAATTTTCTGCAGGAAAAAAATATTATGAGGAAATTCAATCCAGTTAAGTATAAAACAAATTATAATTAAATTATATATATATATATATATATATATCTGGATCAGAAGGATTTAGGAAATGGCATTTGGGGTCAGAGAGAAATCAATGAAACATTTCTGTACCCATATCAGTTAGTTTTTATTTTCTAGGTTTTTCCTAAATTCAACCATGGTATAATAAAGAATATGTTATCTATTATATATATATACTTATGTATTGAATATGTTTATATATATTATGCACATTATAAGTATACAATATGTAATTGGCACATGTACTTTATATGTTGTATGTATTTATATGTATACATGTTTCATATATATGAGGGTACATGGTTAAAATTGTATATATGGTGTATATATGGTTGAAAATGGGAAAGGACTACAAAAGTCTTAGAGTTCTTTGAAATGGGCCATGATAGGTAAACTGGGAAATATTATTATTTTATTTTTCACTAAAAAAAAAATGCCTCAGGACTTTCACTTATCATACTAAAGGACTATTGAAATATTCAGTATAATTGAAACCAACCGTCCTGCAGAGAGTAACTTTATAAGCTAGAAAATGTATTTCTAAAATATCTAATTGAAGTTATTAGAGAACTAACAAATAAGTTTAAAAAGTATGAGTCAAGAAGGAAACCCAGAGAGCTGAGAGACTGAGCAAAGTTTTCAGTAATGTCATCATCTAGGTGATCTGGAAATAGACCTTCTGCTAGCTTCTTGCCAGAAACAAGCATGCATCATCTCTAGATGTATTCCAGTCTTCACCATCCCAATCTTGATATGATATTTAGAGTTTTGCCATACAACATATGGTACACAATTTTGAAAATAAGCATAAATGCAGATGGGACATAATTAGACACCCCAAGAAGCAATAGACAGTAGAAATGGAACCAACAAGATCACATAAATCAAGACTTTAAAAGAAATATATATAATTACTCTAAGGATATAAAAGAAGATATTGAGAAGTATAATAATATTAAACCTATAAAAATATTGAAGTAGAAAGTCTATAAAAGCATAAAATTGGAATTGAAATTTTAATGGAGAGATTTAAATACAGACTAATAAATAATGAAGAGCAAATTACTGGACTGGAGAACAATTCTAAAAGAAATATACATATTGAAGCATCAAATGAAAGAAAACAGAAAAAAGAAGAGACTTGGTAAACAGCAAAAATATCTAACATACATATAATAGGAGTAGACGAATAAGAGGTGAAGGGAATGGTCTAGAGTTATAATTTGAATTGTAAATAGTTGAACATTTACCAAAAGTGAGAAAAGAAGTTCTGTATTTAAGAAACTCCAAAAACTTCAAAGAATATACATGCCACTAGAAATACCAGAGATCTCTATTAAAATACTCTGGGCTTTGAGGAAATAGAACATAAAGTCTTAAAATTTGTACGGAACAATAAAAGGCCCTGAATAGTCAAAGCAATAATGAGCAAAAAGAACAAATATGGAGGAATTACACTCCCAGACATTGAGCTATACTATACAGCAATACTGATCAAAACTGTATGGTACTGTACTAATAACAGGGGCACAAATCAGTGGAATAGAACTTAATCACCAGAAAATGAAACACTTACATTAATCTACAACAAAGGAGCCAAACACATACGATGGAGAAAGAAAAGTCTCTTTAATGAACAGTGTTGGGAAAACTGGACAGCCACATTGCAAAAGAATGAAGCTAGATCACTCTTTAACACCATTCACAAAAATTAACTCAAAATGAACTAGAGACTTGGACATAAGACCGGAAACCATAAAATTCTTGGAAGATAACATAGGAAACACTTTTGATGACATCAGCCTTAGGCTTTTGGAGACTTAACTCCAGCATCAAGGGAAACAAAAATCAAAATAAACAACTGGGACTACATCAAACTAACAAACTTCTTCAGTGCGAAAGAAAACATTACCATAACAAAATGACTGGGAGGAGATATTTGCATTTCATATTTCTGACAAGGCCTTAATATCTAAAATATACAAAAAAACTCATAAAACTAAATAACAGAAAAATTGACAATCCAATCAAAAATGGGAAGAGGAATAGGGGAAACATTTTTCTGAAGAGGATATACAGATAGCCAATAGGCACATGAAAATATGTTCCTTTTAGGTGGCTATCAGAGAAATGCAAGTCAAAGCAATGAGATATCATCTTACATCTGAGAGACTGACAGTTATCCAAAAATCTGGAAAAAACAAATGTTGATGAGGATGTGGAGAAAAGGGAACACTTTTACACTGCTGGTGGGAGTGCAACTCATGAAAAACAGTATGGAGATTCCTCTAAAATTTGAGCATGGAATCCCATATGATCCCACCATTCCACTTCTAAGTGTTTCTCCAGAATATGAAAAACACTAATTCAGAGATTTATGCACCCCCATGTTTATTGCAGCCCTATTCACAATAAAAAGTGCACACTGTCAGGTGGATGGATAAAGATGTGGTTTATATACACAATGGAATACTGCACAGCTCTTAGAATAGATGAAATCCTGTCCTTTGAAACAAAATGGATGAATCTAAAGCAGATTATGCTAAGTGAAATAAGCCAAAAGAACAAAGATAGATACCAGATGACTTCACTCATAGGCGAAACCTGAATAGAAAAAAACAAAGGAACAGATGAAACAAAACCAACCCTTGGACACTTACAATAGAACTGAGGGTACCAACAGGGAAATGGGGTAGGTGGGTGAGTAGGAAAGTAGTGGCAGAGCCCATTGGACAGTAGTAAAGAGCGCTTGGTGATTTGGTGAAGGGTAGAATGTGCTGAAATGTATGTGAGGAATGGTGAAACTGCATTTATCGGGAACCTGTGCATATGAGTTTATTTTAATGTGTAAAATCAAAGTTACTGCAAGAAAAAAAAAAGAAATGCCAAAGACAATATATATGAACAAAAGCCACACCATAGCACATCATGATAAAAATGTTAAATATATAAAAAAAAAATTTTAATAAGAACTGGAGAAAAAAGTTTATTACCTTCAAAGCAGCAATAATTAAGCTGACTTCTATGAGAAATCATGAAAGCCCAAAGAAAATTGCTATGTATTGTGTCACTCTCAAAATTGGTAGATTGAAGCTCTAATCCTCCACACGATGGGGATTTTTAAGGAGGGATTTAAAGTTAAATGAGGTCAGATGAGTGAGGGGGCCCTAATCCAAAAGGATCTGTATCTTTAACAGAAGAGACACCAAGAGTGTATGCTCACAGAAGAAAGAACATATGAGGTCACTGTAAGAAGATGGCCAACTGCTCGCCAAGTGTAGAGGCCTCTAATACACTAACTTTGCTGAAACCTTGATCTTGAACTTCCAATTCCAGAACTATGAGAAAACAAACTTCTGCTGCTTAAGCATCCAGTTTTCTGGTATCTAACTATAGGAGCTCAGTTAAGCTAATTAAAACAGGGTAATGTTTCTTCAAAGTGCTAAAAGAAAATAAGTTTCACCACGAAAATCAATACCTACAAAACCATCTTTAAAAGTAAAAGCAAGGCACTCTTAACACCCAACTCCCCGCAGTCACAAAGAAGGAGGAGGACACCTAGATTCCTGAGCCAAAACTTCACAGAGAAAGTGGGGGGAAATAGTGATCCTGGAAAACGTACCTACTACCTTTTCATTATTTTTATTGTCTCCTAAAATAAATTGGTTTGTCCACCTCTATCTAGTGCCCATCTACTTGCTGTGTAGGGCTCTTTCTGTATTTCTGGGATAATCAGTAATCCTATCAAGATCTCAGAGAAGTATTCCAATACCTTATAAAGTTTATCATCAACATGTTAGTCTATCTAAAGAAAATTATCTGAGATAAGGAAGTCATAATGGTCTCCTACTGAGAAGATTTGGGTTTGAATATTGCATTAACTATCTCTTTGATCCAGATCTCAAGTTTCCTTTTCTGAAATTGGGAACAATATTTAATTCTCATGAGATTTTGAAAATTAAATAATCTAAGATCTTCCAAATACAGATGGTAGATCTGAAAACACTAAAACTTCAGAAGAGATATTTTTAAGACACATACTAATAGATAAACCAGAATCTGTTGATTCAGGAGCGCCCGGTTTATTTTGAGTTCCTTAGTAACTTGCTTTAAACGAAGAAAAGTGTAAGTATATATGTTAAATGCTAAGGCCCCAAGCTCTTCCTTTGGTCAGCTCCCAAAATGCTGATAATCGTGATTTTTAGTCACCTTGAACAGTCATAGCAAAGTACTATAGACTGGTATGCTTAGAAAATATAAATTTATAGCTTACAGTTCTGGAGATTGTAAGATCAAGATCAAGATGACAATTAATTCATTGTTAGTGAGAACTTTCTTTCTATCTTACTGATAGCCACCTGCTTAGTCCCTACACATGTGACCATTCCTCGTGCATAAATATGTAGAGAGAGCTCTCTTTCTTTTCTTATAGGGTTACTAATTCTGTCTTAGGCTATATCATCATGACCTCATCTAATCCTGTTTATCTCCCAAAGATCATCTCCAAATACTATCCTATTGGAAGTTAAGGTTTTAACATAAATTATAGGGAGACATAATCACCTCATAGCACCATGCCTTTAACCTCTAAGAAAGAGATTTGAAATGTCTTTCTGTAGATTTGTAACAGTCTGAGATGAAACATCTAAATATTGACTAGGTATTTTCGGCATAATACTCAGGCAGGTCACCTTAAGCTGAAGCTCTAAAATGACAGACCTCACTCTTCATGCAGACTTTCCTATCAATTTTGCAGACCCCCTATACTCTAAAATGTAAGCACACAAATGAGAATTTTTAAACACCGGAAGGAAAGCTTTAACATGGAAGATGATTTTTTTTTAAAGTTGTAAACATAATAATCAACTTGAAACAGAGCTGTACTAGATGGAAATTTCTTCAAAATTACCATGAATATTCTCACAGGTATAAGAAAGGATCGCAATCATAAAATTAGAATGAGGTGCTATAATAAGGGATAACTAGACATGAGAGAAACAAAAGTATCTCTCTGAGAATAAAAACATAACATAAATGAAAAACTTGGCAGAAGATAAAGTTAGAAGTTAATGTGAAATTTCTAAGAAACTGGAGCAAAAATACAAAGTGATGAGAAAACATAAAGAGGAGAGACATAGTCCAGAAGATCCAACCCTTAATAAATAATAGAAGATTCAGAAAGAGAAAACACAACAACAAATAGGTTGAAGGAAATTATCTAGGAAGGCTTAGTTCCCAAAACTAAGGGATAGAATTTTCCACATCAGGAGGGTTCACAGAATGTTAAGAAAATGAAAGAAAATAAAGTCATTTGTGTGACATCTTAGAAAAATATAATAACATTAGGGAAAAAGGAGAGAGCTTTAAAATCTTCCAGAAAGAAAAGTTGAATAATTGCAATGAATCAGTTATCTAGCAAACACTGGATTTTCCATTATTAATCATGTAGAATCTATAAGGTAACTGAACAATAGATTCAACATTCTTAGGAAAGTTATTTTCAACCTATAGTTCAGAAACAGGCAAACTATTAATAAAATTTAAAAAACATGCCAAGTCTTTATTTATATCCCTTGCAAACTGGTTTTGGAAGCCACTGAAGGAGCTACCCACAAAAATGAAGTGAATCTTAAAAAAGAAGTACATGAGAGATAGCTAGGGAAACAGACAGAGGAATCTTTTTAATGATGGTGTGAGTGATAAGTCACATATTAAAAAATAATAATAATAACACACTGGGATAACAGAAAACATCACAAGCAGTCCCACTGAGAAAAAAGTCTTTCTGATTGTCTCATGTGTGTGAGCATAATAATATGATACACACTCTTTTGGAAGAGTTTTAGCATGACCTATGGACACGTGTATAGAATACTATGTATCAATGTGTAGTAGATACACATACGTTTCTAACAGAATTTGGAGACTAATTATATACATAGAAAACTAAATACGAAAAATGAGATAACAAAATGTGATAAAACAAACACAAAACAAGAAAGGAAATATAAATTGAAATTTTTGATTAATTTTTTCCACTAGCATGTGTGTATTTTGAGTTCAAATCAGCAAATTTGTGAAGCAGGATGAGCTTCACATAACACTAAATTTACTTAACTTTAAAGAAGAACAAAGGAAAGGCAACCACAAAGCATGCTTGGTATAGGGAAGACATTATTAATCCTGGGCACAGCTATAGTATCTTAGTTAGTCTACACTTAGGAAACAAACGGGCAGCCATGAGAGCTGAGGCTGTGAATGTGTGCATGACTGGACCTTGGTTCAAGGCAGCCATCGTCTCTGAGGCTCCCATTTAGTCAAGTAGTCTTCTCAGGTACATGACCAGCTAAATAACCCAGATCACTTAGGACTAAATACTGTTCTCTGCCTCAGTTGCATTTTATCAATACTGATTACTTAATGCTCAATAAACAATTTCAACAATGAAGTAAAAGTGCTTGGTCTGGTATGGATGAATTCTCATTTATCATGAAGTCAATATAGATTAAATTCTAATAATTTCTTCATCTGAGAACCAAATCAAATAGATAGTGACTCTTCCTGTTGAGTACCTAATATGGCTCAATTGTAAATGATATTTGCACAGTCATAAATAAACACTGACTGTTGATCTAACCAACCGTTTGACTTATTTAGGAAACAGGAAGAGGAGGTATATGTGTATATGGTAGTTGTTTTGTAAAAGACTAACTCTTTATCCTTCATGTTGCAAAGTCAACAGGTTATATAAAAATATTCAGAAATAGGGAAATTAAGATATATTTAGGTCCATAGTAGAAAAAATGACTAATAGGTTGAATGTGGTTCCTTAAGAGTATAAATAGGGATGGGGGTGTGTCAGTCTGGTGATTTCCATTTTCCACTCTCAAAATCATTACATAAATAACCTTGATGAAATTTAATTTGTTTAATGATTAAATGGAATGTTTCTGAAGTCACCCATTAAAGTCTGGGTTTTTAATAAAAAAGTAAATACATGAAAATATTTTGGGGTAAAACTATGACATTTTTAACTAAGCAAAGCAGAATTCTTCACTATTAGATCAAGTCTAAGATAAATACTGAAGATGTTCTTTGGACAAAAGAAAAAGGATTCCAAATGAAATCTTAAAGATCAGGAAATGATGAAGAGCAAATAAGATGAATATGTGGGTAAATCTTAGTCCAGGAGGTCTAACAATAACAAATGATTTCTGATGAGTTTAAAACATTTATAGATGTGTTAACTATTGCATTTGTATTTTGTTTTTCCTAAATCTGCATCAAATCCTTGTACCTAGGATTTTTTAAGTTTTATTTTAATGACTCCTACATTCACCTGTTCTTTTTTTTATTTTTGCTGTCTCCAAACAGCAGAAACAAATATACTAGCATGGAATTAGATAGGTCCCTATATGGATCTGAATCCAAACCTGTGTAGTTTGGGTGAAGTAGGTAAACCTTTCTACATTTAATTTTCTCTTTAAGCAGGTAATGTATGAATTAAATTAAATGTATGAATTAAATTAAAACATTTAGAAGACAGAATTAGCTAGCCTTTAAAATATGGGAATTAAGATTTAATTCCTTATCATTCCTATGTAATCTATAAATATATATATATATATAAAAATTCACCATGGTATTGGTGTTGAATAGGATGTGAAGACATGGTGATCACTAAAATAAACACAAATCATGGGTAATGGAGTTCTCTGTAAATCATGGACAGAAGCAGGGGTGACTGACATTTATAAATACTCAGTAAATTATAATGACACAAATAAAGTTCTGTGGAGGAAAATATGGGAAGCTCATTATGTATCTCACCTAGAGAGATCAGGGAAGAAGTGAGACTGGCTAAATTTGAAGGTTGAGTAGGAGTAACTAGGCATTATTAAGGAGAATTTATATATAAGGAGTGCTCAAAGCCAAGAAATGAGGCTGCTGAAAGGTTTTGAAGACAGTTCCCTGGGTCATTTAAGGAACTGAAAAAAGGCTTATATGGCTAGAGAACAAGGAGAGTGAGATGAAGCTGCTGAAGGTAGCAGGGGACAGATCAATTTTAGTCTGTCTCTTTTAATCCATATTGAGGATTTGACTTTCTATATCTCAAGAATAATAGTAATTTTAAGCAAACTGAAATGGTTAGATTTGTTTTTCAAATAATGAAATAATCATGAAACGTGGTGTGGGGAACAAGAAAGGAAGCTAGAGTAAACATGATGAGAGTCGCAGTTGAGCACAGAGATGATAACTTGGACCAGGGGGAACTCAGTCGACATGGAAATATACGGGAGAAAGCAAAGAAATAGTGATCATGATGTATGGATATTTAGTTTTTTCTCATCTATTGAATGTGAAAAATCATACCTGTCCCATAGGGTAGTTGCTTAGCAACATGTTCATTAGGTGACAGCAATCATTATTTTCCGTAACATTCCGAAGTTCATTATAACATTCTTTCTCTCTTAGTAAGTGGTGGCCCATCTCATTTTCAGTTCTAAAGTTTTCATTTTGCTTTGGATGTTATCCTACCTGACCCCATGATTTTCTGAATATGTAGTTATGGTCCTAGCCTTTGGTTCTTAAATATATGTCTTTACTAACTTCTTAAAATCAGCAAGCTGCACTGAAAACATGATGCTGCTTTTCAACTACTACCCCATTCATTCAGCTCTTTTTTTCCTTATCAGCTGCCTTAGTCTAATCTGCATCTTTATTCTTCACCTTCTGTTTGTTTTACATTTTTAATTCCTTTATGAGCACTTTCGAACTTCAATTTATTCTTGTGCTTGAGAGTGGAAGCATAAGTAAAAATAGTTCTTCAGAAACAGCCTAGTGAGAAACAAATACTAAGTTGAAATGATATTCTCATGAAATATCTTTTCATAAAGTTATGCAAGTGTACACTCTGGTCACATTTTTCTCATTCTATTCAACATTTATTACAGTAATCAATACTAACCTCTTAATTATTATACTCAAAAACATCTTTTTTTAATCCTTCCTTCAGTAATTTCTCTCCCTAGAATTTCTCCTCCCCCTTTACCTACTTGTTTCCATTCTTTCCTGGTTCTCCTACTTATCTGACCATATTTTTTACTTATCTTCTTTGACTATTTCTGTTTCCTAATCTTAAATATCAATAAACTATATAATTTTTTTTCTCTGACCTTATTCTATATTCAATTCTGATATTTATTTTCTCACACAGCAAAGGTTTACTTGCATTAGACCTAAGGATACAACAGCAAATTAGACATAGTCTCTGTCTTTAAAAATTACCCCGAGTCCAGCTGAGTATACTTATATAGACAAACATGAAAGTACAAATCAGACTTATTCCCATGTCATTATGAAAGGCTCGAGATATACACCTAATTCTCTATTCTAAGTATGTGTTCAGTCAATGACAACTAAATCTCTGTCCTCATTCTTCTCCCTTTTTTATACATTTCGAACTCATCATGTCTAACAAGAAGTGTATTCAGTTTATTCCACTTTGCCCACCTATTTGGTTCTTTTTACCCTTCTCTGTTAATACTATTAACTAGTCACTTAACCTAGAAAAATCAGGATCACTCTTAATTCTGTTATCTTTCTCATTTTCTAATTATAAGTACTACCCTCACATTTAGCCATTGCTTACAATGTCTCTTACCTTGTAATATTGTAATAGCCTTCTTTTAATATCCACACATCTCACAGTCTTGTTAATACTATAATGTACACTTCTATTGCAATATATTTCTAAACTATAAATCTGCATAGCAGAAAATCTTGTTAAAATCTTGTTCATGTCTGTTTGCTCTAATACAAATTCCAGTCTTATGCATACAGTAAATGCCCTTTACATCTTCTTCCCATCCTACCTTTTCAGCATTATCTGTATCATTTTCCCCCTCCCTCTAAAATAGTCTCATACTATATTGAACTACTTTAATATTTCCCTGACTATAATGGACTGGTTGTTCTGTCCAAAAAAGTTATCTTGCCCTTCAGTCTTTCATACTATTTCCTTGATCTCAAATGCTTTTTCCTCACCTTTATCATTTCACACTTCTGCTTATCCTTCATGACTTAGATAAGTGTCCTTTCATATGTAAGTCATTCCTAATACCACCAAGTCTCCCATAGGCCTTAGTCTATGTCTCTTTAACACTGTCCTCTATTGTTGCCTGTTTTCACCCCTGAATATAAATCTTTCCAAGGTCAGGGATCAAGTCTTAGTCATATTTCTGTTTCCTCCCATCCCTAAAATCTAGGAATAGTATTAGATTCATATATACTAGGCACACAATATGTATTTGTTGAATTAATAAACATTTCTGACTTTTAAAAAAACTTTGATTCTCAGAAACACTCTTCCTGCCAACTGATATTACTCAAAGTCAGATATTGGCCTATTCCCAAGCTAAACTTACAACTCATTCAGTGTTCATATTCAAGCTTTAGGTCCCACTGTCTCAGCCACCCTTTAGATCTATTTAGCAAACTTTGGATTTCATTTACATTTCCTACTTAAGCTTAACCAGCTGTGAGGTTTGGGATTTTGAAAAACTGCATCATTATAAACAGTGTCCCTTCATATTAATGTTTCATAGTTTTTGAAACATTTTGTGGAAGAAGAGAGATGAGTAATACGTTAAAGTCAATGTATGTTTTTATGTTTCTCAGAAAACTAAAAGATATATTTTTTACACTGAACTGTTATAGTAGTTTAATAGAACTGAAATACCCCATGTGTTTTTTCCAAGGTATAACTACCTTCTGCAAAAATTTGCCAGATCATTATTTTAATTAAAAATGATACTTAAATCCAGAGTTTAAGAGACTGAGCTATGAAGCCTGATTCGTTTTAAATATCATATTCACCTGTGCTAGGGGTATGAGTTTAATCACATACTTAACTTTTATGTGAACATTTCTTCATTTATAAAATAGGTATGATAAATGAGGTAAAATAATGCACATTTCTCAGAGTTGAGTAAGTGAATCAATATATGTAAAATGTTGGGAATAATACCTAATGAATAGTAAATTCAATACATTTTGCCTGTTACTGTTATCAGGAACAGTAGTAGCCATTTCCTTGGAATTTTTACATTTTGGGATTTGATTATAATAATTATACCTTTTGAATATTCCATGTGCATGTTAGAGAAATGTATTATTCTGTTTAACAATCATTTATCCTAGAGATTTCCCAAGTACAGACAAATGCATATGTCTGAGTGAATAGATAAGATACATATTCTGGTCAATGACCAGAAATACTCTAAATTTTAGCTGGACAAATTTGATAGGCAGCTTTAAGTCAGATTTCTAAAAGTTGTGTCAATCAATCAATCAGTCACACTTTTGGCATTAACCTACCACCCCCAATGTATGTGCTACCCTTGTCATTTCTTTTCTTCATTCTATATAGGGTCTTGAACTTAGGTAACCCATTGAAGTATGAATTAAAGAAGAAACTGATATCTCTAAACATTCCAGTAAGAAATCTAATTATAAAAATTAACTTAGTTTTTAACCCCCACTTAGAAATAAAATATTTTGATTCAGATATAGATACATGTTTTGTAAAAATAAAATTTATTCTGTAATTTTACTCAGGAAGAATAGAAAGTGTCAATAATACTTCTAGAATTGGTTAAATGGAACAGTTAATTGATTCCTATAATTCTTATATTTCTAGGATTTATAATAATCAAATATTATTTATAAATTAGTTAAATGAAGTATGATTATAAGTAATACTAGGCTTAATTTTAAGAAATTGAAGCTTAGTAACCAGAGTCAGTGTTTTGTCATCACCTAAATTCACACTTAAAAGTTTTTATCAGACTGAAATCTACAAGTTTCTTACAATTGTCACTGATAAATGGTATGGTTATATTCAAATGGAAGTATATGTTTTGTGGTGGTATATACCTTGAAGATGCCTTTCAGTCTAATGTTGTGCCCATTTCGACTTTAATGTATTTGAACATGTATTTATACTCAATCTTCTATGTGAAGAAATGAGTTCTTATTGTTGGTATGCAATGTTAAATTGGAATTAACACATTTTTCCATAAATTTCTTATATTACCACATACTATATGTAAGCCGACCTCACATTTAAAATATTCCCTAAATTTAACATGATGTGTTTTTCTTTCAAGAAGTTTGTGTTAATTTTAGAGGAGTAAATGTTCAAATATATTATTGAGTAAGCTTTTTTTTTTTTTACTACTGTATGTGTTAGTAATTTATATATTTGATTTTTTGATATTCAGAATATTTTAAAGATAACTCGAATGTTACTAGCAACAATCCTGTTTCACTTAGAACCTTAGGTCCTAAGAGATTTGGTTATGGTCTCAAAAATAATCTATAAAAATCTTACACTTTTGCACAGTTTCTTCAAAGAAAAGATGTTCTTATTTAAAGAATTCTAATGCTCATCCCCAGAAAGTCATCCAATCACCTCTGGGTTTAAAATATCTTATTCTGAAAAGGATATAAAAATACCTGAATTATTTTCCTACCACTCATTTCAACTATAAGAAGAAAATTTTCTGGAAATACAAACAATGACAGGGCTTGGTATAAAAGAAAGAGAATGGATTTTTTATATCTGTTTTTTGACTGTTAACTAAAATGGTGTGTGCCAAGACTTAGGGTAGATGAAACCCCCAGTAAGCTGGGCTTATGGAAACAGTAACCGATCCTTCTAACATTGTGTTTTTTAATATACCACGAGAATGCTTCTCCCAAAAAGTGTAAGATCCATATCTTGAGATGTGATGAAACGCTTTAAAAAAAATTCTATAGTAGAGGAGAAACATCTTAAAATTTTAAATCACGTGCTTAACCTGAGCTCACACAATAGAGCCCAGCACATTGAAATATTTTCTCATATTTTAAGGGAATTAATGTCTCTCCACGAGCCCTTTAACATGTAAAATGAGTAAGTTACTTGTGTCCAGTACATCCAAAAAAGAGCCAGGATAAAATAAACATAAGGGGTTGGATATCTTGGAAAAAATCTGTCATGGGTTTGGGTTAATCATCTCCAGAAGAAATTCAACTTGATGCCTGAAATGTAAGACTTCTTGGAGAAAGGAGAAAGGCCTGAGGCAGTGTTGATCTGAAGGAGTGCTCTCCATGGGTCAGAGCAGCTCTGCTGGCAGAGTGCAAACCCAGTTCACAACCGAGGCCTCTGAAAAGTTGTAAAAGACTGCAGGGGCCTTCCAGTGCACGCACTCCAGCTTTGGTTACATAGTTTTAATGGCCCAGTTTCTTATTATAAAATAAAACTTAAAAATAAAATCTGTGCCTAATTTTCCAACTTTCTATCCATCAGTGATAGGATTGCTTCCTTTTACATTTGTGGAATAAAACATTTACTTCTTAAGTGTTAGTCATCATCTGAAAAAAAGTTGCATAATTTAATTGGTGCAGCTTTTGTAATACCCTATTCTGAGGCTTGCGAACATTGGAAAGTGAGTTATTCAAGCAGTACTTTGGCTTACTTCTCTTCTGTCACTCTACATGTTTTAAAAATAGTTTTTCCAGGCACAGGCTTCTTTTTGTATTAAATTGCTGATACTACATGCCTTGGAAACTGTACAAAATGATCATTTTGATTTCCAATAATGATCACAAGCTCTAGGGAAACTGATCCTAGTGCTAAATGACTCAAAGCAAATATTTGCTCATTTTTGCCCCCACATTTCCCTGTTTTGCCTGTTTCCATCATTGGAGATAGATTGTACTCAAAGTAATATCAGGTGAATATAAAAATAGAAAAAATGATCTATCATGGATGTGAAATAATCATTATTATATAGGAACTATTACATGATTTTATCCTGTTAATATAGAAATAAATTTTATTTTGTCTTTGCTTTTATCCTAAGTTTATTACATACAACTGCCAATGGAGTTATATTAGCCTTGGATTTAATAAGTTATTAATGAAAATATCTGTACATATCCTAAACATTTTCCCTTTTTTATAGGTGGTAGAGGTTTTTCACTTACACTGCCATAATCTATCTGTTTACACTCTGTAAACTTTTCTTATAATTGCTGTAATCATCTAGGCATAAGCTGACTAGTTCCAGTAAAGAAACTTCAACCTAGAAGTCAATCATTTCCATGAATAGAGTCCTAAGTGCTGAAGCATTTCAAATCCTTTTTTCATTTGACCACTCAGTGACCTGATAACTATTTCCTGTCCTTAAATAAGGTTGTGACCCAGGTCTCAGAGTGCGAAACTCAGATAATTTTAGAAACAAGTTAAATGCCATAGAATTAAAGTAGAAGACAGTTCAAGTAAAATTATTCTGTTAAACTAGAATTGAGTATCTTAAATATCAAATAATCTATTTGAAATGTATTACTTCCTTTTTGTTCAATGTTAAAATGTCAACTTCATTGATATTATTACCTATTTATATGGAAAATCACGAGGTGTCTCTAAAAGATTTACTTGCAGTGTAATTGCTCTCAATTCCTATAACATTATTTACTTTATAAAATAAATAACATAGTAAGACACAAATAATATTTCAAGAGCTCACCAGAATAGTTTGAGAATTGTGGTGTCAAAAAGTAATTCCAATGATATAAGTGCTCTTATGTGTGAATGCATTTACATGTGTGTGTATAAAAGACTGATTGTAATCTGTATTAGGATTTATAGTTACAGAAAAATGAAAAATTGTAAAAGAATAACAACAAAAATAACAACAGAAAGCCCTGTACATTTCAGAAAGTATGGCAGGAATGTTACTAACCACCTATTTGAGTTTGCTAAACTGCTTTTGGCAATTGGATTAGGGGAAGGAAGACTCTTACAAGTGCATTTTGCTGATCTGAAAATGTAATTGACTATAGTTTGTTTTGATAATTTTTTTTTGGCTTTTCCGTAACTTAGATGTAAAATATAATGTTATGAAATGTTAATTATTTTAATGAGGTCAAGAAGTGTTTCCTTAAAATAACAATTTTAATGTTTAACATACGTTTGAAACTTTTCTACTTGTACAGTTAATAAACATGGATTTAAAATATATTAGAACTTAAAAATAAAATTTAAAAAAGTAAATATTGAGCAAAGTCTCCAAAATTTACACTTAGTCTGAGGTGTTTAAACTAAACTGAGAATTATACTTCTTATAGGGGTCATATAATTTTCAAACTATAAATTTATTATAATGATCTAGCATATTCTAAAAAATCATTATAAAATAAGCATCTAAAAGCTATAGCACTGATTGAACAGCAAGAAAAAGTATTTTATTGTTTTAGAGTGTGTAATACCATATTACTCATAAGTACCATGCTCTTCTTTTGATAATACACTAATTAAGCAGTCATTAAAAAAATTTTACTAATTGAATGTTGAAGTATGTATATTGCCAGTTTTGTCTTATAGTCTTATAATTTGGTTGTGTTTCATTTGTAACTAAGTCATGGTTTTGTGTGTATAAATAAAAGAATTTTAAGAGTGAAGTATAAATTAAAGTAAAATAAAACTAAGGGATTTTTTGTGAACAAAAGAAAGTCCCAGAATATATAGTTTTTAAATCATGCTTTGTGCAAATTTATAAAAAAGTAAAATCTATAGTAAAATAACCTCTCAAAATTTTACTTGTATTAAGCAATAACTAAAATAGTGGAATAACTAAAGAGGGTTTTAAATATTTATCATTAAATTGAAAATATATTAAACTTAAAAGGAAAGTAAATTTTCAAGTATAGTCTGAGATTTCTTAAAATATCATGGTAATAATTTATAAATTCCACACTGCTATATGTGAATATTGAACATCATTAATTTCATATCAGTTGAGTGCAAATTTATTACATGTTTTACTTTTCCTATTTGATTTAAGTGAACATCTTAGCTATTTATTTATAAGTACACCTTTTCTTACATATAATTACTATTTGTAAAGCTTGTGATTTTTATCAAAAATTTCTATTTGGAATTAATTGCTTTTATTTAAGATACATGCAATGACAAATGATAATTGATAAAATTTGAGATTTAATTTTAATATAAAAATATACTTTTCTTATTTGAAGTATAATGTGCTCTACACCTTAAGAGTATGAAATTTGATTTGTGTTGTCACTGTAGTTAGAATTTTTTATTATGTTTTGATTATGTTTACACATGAATGTATTTAAGTGAAGATTTGTTGTTGTGGAGGTCAGAAAACAAAAAAATACTAATCATTTCTTTGATCACAAAAAAGTTACAGTTATAAATTTAAAAACTGTAAGGTATTAAAAATAGACAGTAAACTCTAAGCGCCAGGAAAAAGAACTCAGATTTAACCTACAGATGACCTGGGCTTGTTTGTTCAGATGACAATTCTAAAAGTGTGCAGGAATATTCCTGTCGAATACAATAATTTGCCGCAAGCCTTGACCTCAGTGACTGTCAGGGACCAGATCTGAATTGGCCCATTCTCTGATATGGTGACATTGCTTCTGTTGCCTCGATTGTGACCTCTGATTGCATAGTACCCTTGAGAGTTCTATATAACAAGCGTAACTCCTGGTTCTTAGCCAAGAAGGTTAGTCCGCTTGTGTAGATTTGTCAGCCCCCTTCGTCTGAGTTACATATGCTATCTATCCTGCCATAGTATACTTTGTTATTTTGTATATATACCTCTCTCTGAGTATTTTTCTAGTAGCCTTTCACAGCTGGTGAAATAAGTAAAAATGTCAATGCGATTTATTACTTTTTAGAATGAATGTTCATTTTTAAAGTCTTTTTTTTTATTGTTTTGATGCAATTTTTAAATTTCTGTGTATTATAATTTCTTACCTGTATACTTTTGCTTACCTAAAAGAAGTCTATGCTGCTTCCTATCCCCCATCTCACTAATAAACCATAATATCTAGGATAGAGAGTTGACATAGAAAAGTAGCATGGTGTAAAACTAGCAATAGAGAAGTCACATCACTGGCTTTAAATCATAGCTTCACCATTTCATTGTAGACAGACTAATTTTTTTGAACCTGCATTTTATCACTTTAAAACGGGGAGCCTCACAGAGCTTGTAGAAGAATTAAATGAAAAGTAATGCAATACAACTCCTAGCACATATTGTAGTCGTTTTCATGTCTCTCAAAAGAGGAGAGAACATAGGGATCCCTACTCATAATTAATACAGATGGTTCCAGAATTCTTGTAATGACAGCATAGGATTAGTTTGTTCCATGCACAGCAGCCCAAATAGAACTGAAAAATTTGCATAGTTCTGTATACAGTTTAACTGAAAGTTAGGATCAGAATCATTTGGAATCATTTGTCAATCATGTGTTTAGACATGGTTTGGTAATTTGAAGTCAAATTATAAATGGGCAGTAGAGATGGAAATTTAATTTAAACATTTTCATGCTGAAATTATTGCTTTGTCCACTAGATCAATGGTTTTCAAACTTTATATTTTAGCAGAAAACTTTTCCTCAAATGAAATATTATCCGAGATTTAATACAGTATATAAAACAGCTAAGACTACATCTGCTCTGGTTTAGGAAGTGGGTCTGATCTCTTGGCTACTTCCCATAGCAGCCATTGAGATGTATTTGCAAAGCTTCCTAAGGCTCCACAAAGCACAGTATGAAAACAGTGTACCTGATTAGACCACCAAAGAATAATTCCCTTCTTATATACTCCCATTGAACTTAAGGCTGACTTGTCCTTAGTGCTTATCACATGCAGAACTATGTTTAATAACTCTAACTAAAATCTTTATTCTCTGTGTTACTAAATTTCAGATCTCTTGGTTCACTACAGTTCCTCAGTTTTTAGAATAATGCCTGCCAATAGTGGGCACTCTGTAAAAAATTAAGCTACTGATATAAAACATAGAATATTTATATTAGAATAGCAATAAAATACCCTGCAGCATGATTCTTGTCCTGGTGAGGCTATTATAATGACCAAAGGTTGACTGTTAGGTGTAGTCACATTTCATATTATAGAATACAGTGTGCTAATAATATATTGGTAATGTATTCAGTGTTCTTTTGATTTCAAAATATGTATTTTTGCACAGTTTAACCTCTCTAACCTCAGAAAGCAGCTCTTAAAAGATGGAAGCTTAGACTTGTGCTGGTGGAGTAGGGTTTGGGGTCAGTCCACATATATCCCAAGTTCCAAGTTTGTGTCCTGGAACTGGCAGGAGCAATCAAGATGAGTAACTAAATAAATTAAAAAAAAAAAAATGATGGAAGCTTGGAATTTGCTATCAACCAGGTGGTGACACCTGTGAAGACCTGTATTGTCAGTTTCCAGCAAGATCAACATCAATATCCAAAACCCACTGATATTCTGAAAAAATACTACAGTGCTCCAGAATTGGAGAACATTTAAGTAGACCATCATGACTGAAAACAGTTGTTGTAATACTGAAATATATGATTGGTTAATAGTTGCTTCTTTGAGTATCTCCCCACTTCTTACATCTCATATCATTATGGTTGTGTTAGCTCCTCCTATAGAAATTCCCTCCCAAGTCTGTGGTATTCACTAACAGAAGGATTAATGGTCTTTACAGTATGGGACCTTCAGCACACTGTTCCAATTCAAAGTCAGTGTCCTTTCTGAGTGGTCACTGCCCATGTCATAAATTTTTATGACATCAGTTACACATTGATTTTTTTATGTGATTCAACTCTGAAGTAAAGCAAAAAATGTTGTTGTGATCCCCAAATGTTATAGATGAAGAAATAAGACTCGGCAATGCAATATTCCTCTCCAGTTTTGCAAACCTCATTCTGATATGATTCCTTAAGTAACAGAAAGAGAAATGAACAGAGAATATAAAATCCAAGCATACAGAGGCATAAAAGTTGTGAGACTGAAAAATCAAGTTAATATAAGCAATATCCCAGTAAAGGATAAAAAGTTAATTAATTCAAAGACATTCCCTGAGCCAAGAAATACCGCAGTATAATTTCTATTAGCAAAGTAGCACATACCCGACAATGGCTAGCTTGGAACCTATGGATGAAGCTAATAGGGGAAAAAAGGGTCTGGGGTGGGGCATGCTACATTCAACAGGGAGGAGATACATGGAATATGACTACTCTCCTCAGAGCCCTCCCATCCTCCATGAATGGAATGACCCCTTAATGAGGGGTCTTTATAGACTGTACCTAAACTTCTTTCCCTGTTGTCAAGGATGTTATCTGTATTCTTGCTATATAATATTAGCACAGAGAAAAAATATGATAGAAAAAGAGACAATTGAATTAAAGATAGTAAAAATTAGAGGATAACGAATGATAAAGGAGGAATTAATATAAGAATTAAGAAATATATTGAAAAGCAAAATTAAGAAATTTCTGTATTATTACCACATTTTCATAAAAATAAATACGAAAGTATGCCCTCCCAATACTTGAGTCCAACCTCTGAATGATGCCCTGAAAAGCAGAAAAAATATTCATACGTACAAGCATATATACACATATGTAGACTACATCAAAAACTAATTTTAATAAAATGTTTAAAAAATATTTTTTTAATTTTATTAATGGAACATTGCATTTTGACATTCTATTGGTATAAAATGTGTCAACATTTATGTATAATACATTATGTTCTTGAATCCCAAATTCTACATAATGAAGGTAGATAAAAATAGGATCTGAACTTTCCTTCTTTGGTGAAAAGATTAAATGTATATTTACTGTGGCATGCCCTGGTGGAGTAGTAGTGGTTAGGTCAATCGCATCTGAAGAAGCAAGCCACATACCCTTAGGTTTGAATTCTGAGCCCAGTAGGGAGCAACCAGTGTGAACAACTAAAATGAAAATAAATAAAGATACCTACTCTTTCCTGTCTGAACCTTTCTTTTATTTTTTTAAAATATATTTATTTTAAAAATATCCTCATGGCAGCTTCAGAATGAATTTAAATTCCTAGCTCTGCCACTGACAATGATGTTATATGCTACCTCTCTGGACATTCTTATCTTGATAATGACACTAATAGTATGGGTCTTTCAGAGTCCTTGTGCTATAATATACTGGTAGTGTGTAGACCACTGCTGGTCATATAAATCTTCAAACAACAACTGCAACTACTTCTAGAATCTTACCTCTTCCCCCACCAAATGTCTCCTCCAATCATATCAGTAGTCTCTCACTAAAATCAATCAGCTACTGGTCTTGGAATGTTGAGCTTCTGCTTCCATGGTAATTATTATTAAGAGTTTTCCATCTTAGTCAATATGGTGAATAAATTTTTATGTGCAATGTGATCTAAAATGCTGAATTTTAAAAAATGTATTTTAAGATATTTATATTGCCATTTTGACTTTTGCTTTCTGATTTTGTCTATTTATTGCCTTAACTCTTTGTAAACTTTAAAAAAAATAGAAAGAAGATCATCTTTCAATATTAAAGGAGATCTCATGGTTGCAGAATCTGAAAGCTTTTTTTCTTTTTGTCTGGGAAAACTTATTTCTCCCTCATGTTTGCATGTTTGCATTATATTGTATTATATGCTGGCAGTTTTGAATCTAGGAATATTTTGAATATATTATTCCACTCTCTCCTGACATGTAGAGTTTCTGCTAAGAAATCTGATGATAGCTTGCGGGAGTACCTTTATATATTATTTGCATTTTTCCCCTGGCCATCTTTAATATTCTTTCTTTGTCTTGAGCTTTTGATTCACTCACTAAAAAATAATGTAAAAAAATTTTTGTTTAAGTTGCCTTAAAGCGTAATGACTAAATGTAATTTAGTATCCTGGATACAATTTCAAAACAGTAAAAGGACATTTAGTGAAAGCTAAGATAATTAGAAAAAAATATGAATTTAAGTTAATGGTAATGTTTCAATATTGGTCTATTAATTGTGACAAATGAGAAAAATTATTTGTGCATATATGGAAACTACTCTTTTTTGCATTTTTTTCTCTAAATTTAAATCTATAAAAGTTAATATGTAAAAACATGCTAATCTGTAAAATTGTTTAAAATGAAAGTTTATTTTTAAAAGTTCAAAAAATATACATTTATAAAAACTAGTTTGGGTTCATAGCAAAATTGAGCAGAAAGCACAGTTTCCCTGTACCCTTAGCATGTGCACAGCCTCCTTCGCTATAAATACCAGTATCAGAATGGTGCATTTATTATAAACAATAAACCTGTACTGACACACCTTTATCACTTAAAGTTCATAGTAGTTTAAATTAGAGTTTAATTTTGGTATTATGCATTCTTAGGTTTGAAAAACATGTGACATGTATCTACCATTATAGTATCAGACAGAGTCGTTTAACTGATCTAAAAATCCTGTGCTCTACTTATTCAGCCCTTCCTCTCCCACTCCAACTCCTGACAACCACTCATCTTTTACTGTCTCCATAGACTTGCTTTTAAAAGACTGTCACATCATTGGAACGATACAGCATACATCCTTTTCAGATTGGCTTCACTAATTAGTAATATTCATTTAAAATTTGCTCCATATATGTTTATGTCTTGACAGGTCATCTCTTTTTAGTGCTAAATAATATTCCATTGTAGGATACACCAAGGTTTATTCATTGATTGCTGAAGGACATCTTTGTTGTTTTCAATTATGAATAAAGCTATGTTACATCTGTATACAGAGTTTTATTCAACACAGTCTTCAACTCCTTTGGGTAAATGCCAAGGAGAATAATTGTTGGATCATATAGTAAAAGTATGTTTAGTTTTCTGAGAAACTACTTCCGAAGTGCTGTACCTCTGTTGCATTACAACTAGTTATGAATGAGAATTCTCATGCTCCAGATCCTCATCAGCATTTAGTGTTGTCAGTTTTCTGAATGTGGAGCATTCTAATAGGTGTTTGGGGGTGAGAGTGGGGACAGAGTGGTATTTTATTATTTTTAGCTTGTTTTTTAAAATCAGGTGTTTATTTTCTTATTGAATGTTAAGAGTTCTTTGGCTATTTTGAATACATCTTTCATTAGATTTGTCTTTGCACATATTTTCTCCAAGTCTGTGGCTTTTTTTCACTTGCTTTTAACAGTGTCTCAGTGCTGAAGTTTTCAGTTATTTCTGTCACATGCCTTTAGCGATATATCTAACCAGTCATTGTCAAACACAAAATTACCTACATTGTCTACTCTGTTATCTCCTAGGAGTTTTTTTTTTAATTATCAGTTTTTCAGTTATCTCTATATTCCGTTTTGAGTTAATTTTTGTAAAGGATAAGTTTTGTTTTCAGAAATTTTTTTGCATGTAGATGTCCAGTTGTTTTAGTTCTAGTAATTGAAAATACTTATATTTTATCCATTGTATTGCCTTGTCTCATTTATCAAAACATCAGTTCACCATATATGCATGATCTATTTATGGACTGTCTCTATTCTTTCATGAATACTACACTGCCTTGGTTTTAGCTTTGTAGTAAGTTACAAATTTAGGTAACCTTTTATAAAAGGTATTTTTGAATGAAAGTTTGAGCTGACAGCAAAGGTAGGGAATTCTTCAGATATCAAATGATGAGAAAACTTAAATATAAGGATGAATAAATATAAAGATATAATGTTCAATATGATAACTATTGCTAATACTATATTCCATACTTGAAATTTGCTAAGAAAGTAGATTTCAGGACCTAATCACACACACACACATACATACACACACACACATAATTGTATCTATGTGAGGATATATGTTAATTAGCTTTATTATAATAATCATTGAACTATATATGTATATCAGTTCATCAGATTGTATACTTGAAATATTCATATATGTATGTATAATTTTTACTAAAAATTAATGTGTTACAATTATAAAGAGAAAGGAAGAACAAATATAGAAGTGTAGCAAGTGCTTGCTTAGGAGTTATCTCTGCACAGGTAAGGGAAATATACTTCCTAGTACCTAACGGAAAAAGTCAGAATCATTCTAAGGTGGATAATTTAAGTTAATTAATTTAAAATTAATTTAAAAATTCCTCTAAAAATTCCTGTTAGTACATACCTAGAGAATAGAAAATAACTAAAACAATAACAAAATTACTAAAATACCTTAGAAAAAAAGTCGTTGGAGTAAGAATCAACAAAAAAGAAACTGTCAATTGAGTCATAAAAGTAAGAAATTTATCAAATGCAAAAAATAAAAATAAGCATTAGTTTGATGAAATGTATAAAATATTACATATTTATGTAAGAATGGTTTTGAAAATGTGATATTAATAAAAGACAAGTAAAATTATGAATCTTTGAAAAACTGGAATAGCAATCTTAGAAATAAAATATGATAAAATTATAAAATATTATTGATCATTCAAAATCAATAGATAGTTTAAATGCAAAATTAGATTAATTGAAGAAAACTTAGTGAATCTGGACTACTATTCTTTTGCATTTATTATACAATTAGCTATGAAATATCATGGAAAGCAACTCTGTTTTGGATTGTTACTTAATGTAATGAACTGAGATATACTCAGGTCTCAAATAACCTAAAGTACTGGTATTTTTCTGTAGAGACTTAAAATTCTGATTTCTGACTCAAAAAAATGTCTTAGCAGCATGAGCATTAAAAGAATAATAGATAAGTTATACCCACAAATTTGTTAACCTGGATGAAATGAAACAACTCCTTGAAAAATATAATTTGTCAAAATACACATAAGAATAAATAAATAAACTAATTAGGCTTATATCTATTAAAGAAGCCTATCTATAGAATCAATTGCTGATCACCTTCCAAAACAGGAAATTCCATACAGAGGGTTCTTGTAGGATCCACCAAATATTTAAGGAAGAATTGATACAGATGTTCTATAATGTCTTTCAAAGGGTAGATGCAAAGGGAATACTTCCTAGTTCATCCTACAAAACCAAATTATCCTAACACCAAAACCAGACAAGGATATTATAAGAAAACCATAGACTGATATCTCTCATGAACACAGTGAAAAAATATTGTCAAATCAAATAACAATTTATAAGAAGAATTATATACTTGAACAACTGGGATTTACCCAGGTATGCAAGACTGGTATAACACTTGAAAATCAATATATCTACTACATTAATAGGATAAAAAAGAAAATCATGTGATGCATAAAAACATTTGATGAAACTTAACCATTTTTGATAAAAATTTAAATAATCTAGGAATATAGGAGAACTTCCTCAACTTGGTAAAAAAAAAATCTGTAACAATCCTACAATTATCATCATACTTAATGATAGTAATCAAAGCTTTTCCACTGAGCTCAGATACAGGACAAGGATGTTGCTTCTGACCATTACTTTTTAACCTTGTCCTAGCTAATGCAATAAGACAAAGGACATAAAATATATACAGATGGAAAACAAGAAATAAAACTTTGTTTGCAGATATCAGCATCTATGTTGAGAAATGGAATAATTAATAAGAACACTTGAGAAGGCACTTCAAAATTTTAAAAATAATTCAAAATTCAGAAAAAAGGTAATGGAGGAAACCTAGGATTGAAGGAGTATAAATCCTTATAGTGATGGATAACAGAACTCCAGTGCTAGGTGTGGTATGATCTTGACTTAGAACCAGTCTATTTTCCTAAAACTTAATAGTACTGTAAATTAATGAAGCGATAAAAAAGGAAAGATAATTAAAAATCACTGTAGCAGGGTATCACTGTAGCCAGATAAAAGGTTAATATGCAAAAGTCAATCATTTTTGTACATACTAGCAATAAACAGTTGAATTTAAAGTTAAATACGCAACATAATTTACTTTAATTTACTTTAATTTCCCCTAAAATGTTGCTTAGGTATAAATCTAACAAGTTATGTACAATATCTAAATAAGGGAAACTATGAAACTCTGATGAATTAAATAAAAGAACTAAAGAAATGGACAAACATGTCATTTTCATGAAAAAATCTTAATATTGGTAAGATTTCAGTTCTTAACTATCTATAGATTTAATGAAATATCTAGCAAGTCACTGTGGATAATTCTAAAGTTTATGTAGAGAGATAAAAGTATGGTCAGTCAACACAATATTAAAGAAGAAGAACTGACACTACTGAACCTAAAGATTTACGGTAAATTTACAGTAACCAATACAGTGAGGTACTGGCAAAAGAATAGTTTAATAGATCAGTGGAGCATAAAGTTCAGAAGTAAATCCAAACAAATATGGCAATACAATGGAACTAAGAGTCTTTGAAACAAATGGCGTTAGTACAGGTAGACATCCACATATCAAAAAAAAAAAAAAAAAAAAAAAAAGGATAACCCTAATCTAGACACAGACTTTATAGCATTCACAGAAATTAGCACAAAACAGATAACAGACCTAGCTTTAAAAATGCGAAACTCCCAAAAGCTATATAGGATAAAAACTAGATGACCTTGGCTATGACTTTGACCTTTTATATAAAACAGAGGTACAGTACATGAAAAATATAATTGATAAGTTGTACTTCAGTTAAATTTAAAATTACTATTCTTCTAAAGACAATGTCAGGAGAATAAAAAATTGTCACAGATTTGAAGAAAATATTTGAAAAACACTTAACTAATTAAGAACTGCTACCAAAATTTGCAAAGAACTCTCAAATCCAAAGAAGAAAACAACTGATTGAAAAAATGAGCTAAACACCTTAACACTTTACCAAAGAAGATATAATAGGCGCACCCTGGTGGCCTAGCAGATAAGGCCACTGGAATTAGTCCACATACATTGTAAGAACCCAGGTTCGAGACCTGTCGCCTAAACAAACTAAATACAAATAAATGTTTCATCCTCTGCTCTCTTTCCGCTTGCCTGTCTCTGCTTGCTTTCATTCCTGCCTGCAGCTTTGCTTTAAAAAAAAAAAAAAAAAAAAGACATGAAGGAATTAAATATAAATTAATGAGTGAAGGATATCAGCCGAAAAAGACATACATTTTAATTCCAAATATGTGACATTTTGCAAAAGGCAAAAATGAAGCAATGAAAAGATCAGTGGTACCAGGGTTTGGGATGAGAGAGAAATCATGAATAGCCAGAGCACAGAGGAAGTTGAAATAGTGAAGCTATTCTGTTTGCTATTAGAATGGAGGTTACATGTCTCTCTATTCATTTGTACAACCTTCTAGGAGGTAAAAAACCAACAGTAAACCCTAATGTAAGCAATGGACTTTGAGTGGTTATGATATGTTAGTGTGGGTTCATCAATTATAACAAATGCACCAAGGGGGTGGGAATATGTTGATAATAGGAAGGCCCTGCATGTGTGGGGACAAGAGATATGAAGAAACTTCTGAACCTTCTATTTTATTTTAAACCTAAAAGTGATCCAAAAATAAATTGTTATTAGTTTAGAATTTTTTAAATTATAGCTCAAGGATTAGTAAAGTATCAAAAAAGAATACTTTGACAGTATATGTATTAAATTTGGAGCAACATGGAGATTGGCATAGCCCGTGTGCAGTGATGGCATGAAAATTCATTAAATATTTTAGTAAAGGAAAGAAACCATCTACTTGGCCCTCAATTAACAAATAGAAATGAATAAAATTTAGATGTGTTGTTTCCAGTGAGTAGAAACTGTTAAATATATCAAGGAACCAAACTCTTAAAACTAAACCAAGAAACAAAAAGCTGGTGGCAGTATTATTTATATGACCACTATGACTATATTATTTTGAAAGCCAACTTGCTTACATCACCAGACTCTCCATCATTCTATCAGGAGGGTCTGAGTTTGGATGACCTACTGTATTAACACTCCCTGAGGGAGTCTAGGTTGGATAAAGGAATATTTTCCAAGGATAATTAAATTGAGAGAGTGAAACAGGAGAGAATCATGTCAATGGAACCTCCTTCATGGTTATTACTGAGCAATGGCTAAAAATTATTTGAAATAACTTCAAATCAATTAGGATTGTATACCCTTCTTATCTTTGGGAAATTAATTTTTCCTTAGTAAAGACACTAAAATCCTCATATATTATGAAATAAAATACATTAAAAAATAAATACTTGTTGCAAATTTAGAATTCTGCTAAGGAGGACTTCCTGGACTCACCCCCCAGAAAAGCGTTCTGTCTAGTCTTGTGGTTAATCCTGGAATCTTTCCCTCTTGCAGTGACCCCCTGGAACCTTGGTCTTGGCCTGGATCCTCCAGATCACCTCACCTCCAGGATAGGTACGTCTTAGCCCGTGACCACTGAGAGAGCCTTAAGGCTCTGCATAGTGGAATTCATTTCACTTTTTGAAAAATAGCAAAATGATCACAGTTATTAAATTCTTATGTATATTAGTTGGTATATTTTTTGTTTTTAATGTTATATAAATTTAAGAGCAAAAAAAATGAGTAGGTAATTGTGCCCAACGTTTCACATCTAGTATGTGAAACAACCAATGAGAAAGAGACATATAGAAAGATTAATAAAATATAGCCTCTATTTTATGGAAAGGATTAATTTATGCTATAAATAATTTCTCAAATATCACAATTCCAGGTCCTCTTGTAATGGAAAATTAAGTGGTGAACTAGATTCATAGGAAACAGTGGAGAGCAATTTTAGACAAAAGCCACCAGGTAGTTAAATATATATATATATATATATATTTATATGTGTGTGTATATATATATATGTATATCATATTGACATTCAATTTAGTATTATTTATAAATGAGCAAATCTGCCATTACAATTTTCAGCAAAAATATCAGTATTACTGATGTTTTCCTTTGCCATCAGGCTCCAATAAAAATTGACACAGTTCTCTTACTGATTTTGTCATTTAAAGCCAGTATTTTATTCACCATGGATTCTTGCATTAATTTTGTTTTTAAAATTATCCATTAAAATATTATTTATCTTGGTGCTCCCTGGTGGTCTAGCAGGTAAGTCTGCTGCCCCCAGCTGTCATGACCCACATGCTTTCCTGGTACCATCAAGAGCAACCAAGACAAAATGCTAAAATTAAAGCAGCTCTTCCTCCTCTCTCTTCCTGCCTGCCTGCTTCCTCTTTCTTCATTCCGGCCTGCACTGTTCCTTTAAAAATATATAGATATAGATATGTAGATATTTAAAACCTATCTTGATAACTGAGGCTTTGACTATCCTCTTCACCCCACCTTAAATTTTGTTCTGAAGGCAAATACTTCATTATTTCTCTTCCCTTAGGCTATCCCTAGCCCTGGTTAACAGCAAACACGAAGACACACTGTACATTAATATGTTTATAAGCTTAGCAACCTGGTGATTTTCCTGAGCTATGTGCCTCTCCCAGAAAAAAACTGAATAGCTACCTCTTTTATATAGTATTTAATACTCCTAAAAAGATAATAACCAAGAGATGCAACTCAGCTGAATAATTCAAATGGTAAAATGTATCCTTTCAGGTAGAATTATACCTAAGTTAAATAGAGGACACTTATAATTGGTTAGTAAGCACATCTATATCCACAGAAAGGATGTTTCTATTATTCCAAAGGGAGTCACTTCAATGTAACAATTCCATATTGAAAATTGTATATTACAAGTTTGTTTATTTTAAAATGTAGTAGTGCTCTTATTTTTCTTTGCTTTCATAAAGGTCACATATACTTCATGTACTACCCCACCCCTGAAACTGATGAGATTTAAAAATTAATTCAAATGTCAGAAACTAGCAAGTATTTTTCATTCTAGTACTATTTTTTTTACTCTCTCTGCCATAAACTACAGTGAAATATGTAAAGGAGTGATTACTGCTGCAGTTAGCCTTTGACCCTGACATTTAGCTTTGGCTCTGTTCCCAAAATTTCTGTTTTTAAAACTTTGCACCAACAGTCATCTTCTTTATTCATGAAGTCATTTTTTCTTAGTAACCAATTACACCTATACACATATTTAAATATATGTAGTTAAATATATTTTAAAAGAATAGGGATGTTGCTTGTCATACACAAATGGCTCTTAGAGAGCCGTTGGTTTCATGCCAGTGCTGTCAACTTTCCAACAACAGATTGGATTAGTTAAGAAAGAAGCCATAAACAGCCTATCAACAAGTATTTATACAGATGTTAATGAATTTAAAATTCTGTTAGTGTAACATTTATGCCAAACTCCAATTTTATTTGCGCTTTATTTGTGAGGTATGATGCAATAATGTCTTTTAATAAACACACTCAGACCACTTATACTTTATAATGTAAATCATATTTTTAGTACTTCTAGCATAAGATGCATGGAATCAGTCATTTATCAAAGTTACCAAAAATATTTCCATCACATGAAACATTTTTCTCAATATGCAGCCATGTGCTTGAAAAGTTTTTGGTAAAGAAATGAACTCATCTCCATCCATGAAACCAAGAGTATTTTATTATTGTATTACTGAGAAAGGCCATTAAGCGAAAAGAAAATAGTCATGGGAAAGTTGCCATATGTATAAAAAATATAAAGAATGAACTTCTTTTTGTGTACCCTAAATGATAATTGAATCTTAATCTCCTGTACAGGATCTTATGCTATATTGGAAATTTAGACCACTGATGTAGTTGAAGCATATGGGTTTAATGAACACTTATTTTGTTTTTCACGAAGAAAATATTTCCATTAATTTAAAAAAGGACTTCATTTTTTTGGTGAACTTCTTAAGGCTTAGTTGCTTTCCTCTAGGATTGTGTACATTGTGGCCATTTTATAAAGTAACTCTATATGAATGAATGTTTTTTGTTTGTTTTTTTAATTTGCTACCATTAGTTGTCAATTTTTATCCTAATCTAACTGTGCCTTTCAGAGCTGAATTTTCCATTATAATAATTAAATTAATTGTGTATACATGTTGCCCACAATGCATAGATTTGTCTACATGCTAAAAATCTAAATTTCAGCTCTACTTATTTTGGGCACTGAGAGAGCATCAGTCACCTATGATAGCTATTCATTTATTTGCTCCAGTATTTGTTAAGCACCATCTCATTTAAGAACTTATATTTTTATAAGCAAAGCAGGCATATAAATAGAATGGTAAAATATGTGTTATCATGGGGTCTCTGTAGGATCTTTAGAGGACTTCTTTAACCTAATTTGAGTAGAAATGAAGTGTTGGACTATCAGGGAGCTTACCACAAGGATTGTGATTTGTAATATCTAAACTGAGATCTGAAGAACTGAAGCAAAACACAAATGGTGAGGTAGATAATCTCAACCAAAAGGTCTATAGGTAGAAGTATTTGAGGTAATTATATATTATATCTTGGGGATTGAAGTAGGAGCCAAAAAGATGTGTCTAAAGTTATATACAAGGCATGATGCTGTGCTGAACACCTTGAATATTGTCCAAAGGCAGTGGAGAACCAGGAGTTTATACTATGAAATAGGATAATTAGATTTACATTTTAGAAAGATAATTTACAGTAAGGAGGTGTGTGTGTGTGTGTGTGTGTGTGTGTGTGTGTGTGTGTGTGTGTAAGGAAGACCAAAAGAAAAAAGACAATTTAGACGGTTATTAAAGTAATTAAAATAGTATCAATAGTAATACAGGAGATTTTATGGATTGAAAATAATTTAGGAGGTTCAATACGGAGTTGAATGGAGAGGAAGAATGCTGGCGCAGCACAGCACTCTGGTTCTGAGTTGTACGCTGATGATGGTGGGAGCATTATTGGAACCCAGGAAAAAGTGGGATGAATCATGAGTTCAACTTTTATCATACTCGGTTTAAATTTTCTGTAGAATATATGTGTAAAGTCTTTGTTTGGATACATGTGTCAGAAGGATAGAAGGACAGTGATGGAGGAACTTGAATGAATATCCTCAAGTAAGAAATGTAAAACCTAGGATAGAACCTCAGAGAAGAATCTTGTCATTAAAAGGGATGCCAGGCAAAGAAGTGCTTGAAGGAGAATAAAGATCAGAGAAAATAAGGAGACTGTAATGAAATGAAATCCAAAGGAAATAAACATCTTGAGAAAGAGTGGAAAACAAAAAAGTCAGAAAAACATGAACTGCAAAAGGTCTCGAAGGTTTAGCAATATTGGTGACCTTTATGTAAACAGTTTCAGTAAAATAGTTTGAGGAAGAAGTCATATTTTAGTGGGCTCAAAATGTGAATGGTAATAAGTAGACAGAGACTGAGCTTTGTATACAATTTCAAGATAATCTGATTAGACAAAGGGAGAACAAAAGATGAACTGGAAAGGAAAGTAAAAAGTCATTTTTGGGAGGTATTAGAAATACAAAAGAAAAGAAAATACTGATGATAAGAAAGCTTTAAGTTATGTGGAAAGGTTTGGATTCAACCACAGTCTGTCATTGGATTTAGGAAGAATGGTACCTCTTCTGTTGTGACAGGTAAGAAAGATATCATTACACATCTGTCACCACATACATATGTCATACCAGCTCACTCCTATTCAAAATGGAGCCTTAAATAAAATCAAGACAGTGCATGGAAGGGAGGAGTCAGATGTTAATGAGATACTCAGCTGGTAGAGACCAAGTTTCCGACTAGATGTTGATACTTAAGGAAGAAGCAGCCAAGATTACAGATTATCTGGTCTATATAATTTGTAAAACCAGGAGGAAAAACAGCCTTTAATTGAATGATCATGGTTAAGAAAAAAAAAGTTGTGATTCTGAAGTGCAACTGAATATGAAAACAGGAATGAGAGGTTGGTGATACCTAGTCTTTCAGGTTGCCAGTCCCATAGGCAATAATAATAATAAACAATATCTATCTAGGGAAGCCAGCACAATGCAGGCATGCAGTTGGGGGGCAGGTGCTAGATACTTATAGAATGAGGAACAGCAAAATCAAAAAGACTCTAAAAGAGCACACTCAGAGTCTGTTGTTCCAAAGTTTTGCAGAGAAGAGAGCTTTAAAATAAAGGAAATAGCCTTTGTAGTTGAATTCAACAGAAGTTCAAGAAAGTAAGAGTAAATATGGTAGAAAAGATCATTTAATAACCTCTCAGTAAGGATAACTTCAATTTGACAAAATTCGATTGCAGTAACTTAAGAAGGAATAGAAAGTAAAGAAATTGTAGACTTATCTTTTAAAAATGTTGTTAGCCAATAATCTCTTAATGTGTAATATTAGATAAAATATTAAGAGTATTGAATATATCCATGAAATATTAGATCTCTTTTTATTGAGTTTATCAAATTGGGGGAAACAAACCTATACATTATAAGGGGAAAATGGCTGATAGTTAATAAAATATTTAGCAAATGGATAAATTTGTATTCCTGGAGGAAAAGGAAGTTGACCCATTTGATAGAGCAGAAACTAAAAGCAATTGATAGGAGAAACAGTGATAACAAATAAAAGATTATGAATGATCTATTGAAAATAAAAAGGAAATTGCTAGGATTCAGCAAATCATTGGAGAGAACAGTGAAGATATTATACAAAATCTGACCTCTAATTAATATATAGTCATGTGGAATAATATTCATTGTCATAATTATAAAGATGTATTCATTAAGACCATATTAGACAATATATTTGCCTAATCAAGAGCTTAGAATATTTATTACACCAGGGACACAGCAAAATGAGTAACCTTACATTGTATGGGCTAAATTAGTGAAAGCTTTAAAACCATTGGACAAAATATTTATAGTTTTAGACGTGTTACCTTAATTCCATCTGAAAAAAAGGATGATAATTCTACCTTGTTTAAAGGGGATAATTTAATGTATAAAGTTTGTGTGCCATAGTGTATAAATTGATATCAAATCAATGTATCATAGAATATAACCAGTAAAGTTACATTTAAGATAAGATTTTCATTGCTTATTATAACATTAATTGCAAAGTTCATGTATAAAATACATACATGTTTATGTAAATAAAACAAATATATGAAAAAAGAACTACAAGGACGTTACTTAAAATGTTATTCAGAAGTAGTCTTTGGAGTGTGGTGTTTTAGTGGATTTTCTTTTCTTTGACTTTTTGCTTTTTTTGTATTTTTATGAGAATGTATTATCATAATTAAAATGTTAACAATTTTTTTTTTAAATAAAATTGCTCAAATTTGTGTTTTGAACTAAAGGAATTTATATTGTCAATAATAAATAATGGACAAAAAGAACCACAGGAAGAACTTTTTTATTAGGTTGATGATACAACAAATTGATGAAAAAAGACCCAGAGAAGTAGAAAAGACAGCAGGTAAAGGGTTTCCCTTTCTTCAGGCAGATGATGCAGATGATACAAAGAACTTATTGGGTAGTCAGACTAGAAACTGATAAGCATCAGTTAAGTAGTACAGGTCACTATTATTCTTCCTACATAAGGAGCTAAAAGCAGGATTCTTCAAACTTCAAAGAGCAAATCTTATTTTCTATATCTGAGTGATATGAGTAATCTTGAAAAGGCTTAGCTGGAACAATTGCTTCCTCCAGCTTCAGAATTGTAGTATCTTTGAGTATATCCAGCCAACTTTACCAGGGTGCTTATTCTGTTTCTTAGACTGAGTTCTGCCAATCTGCCAATCTTATCCTTAATGTTAAAATGGTTAACATGAATGGACCTTTCCAAGCAAATTGCTAATTTTTACTCAGGGATTGTTGTTTTGAACCTTGGCTGAGTTCAAATGTAAAACCACTTAGTGTTTATGGAGTGTTATTCTAGAATTGTGGAACTTTCCAAAGTGAGTACTTTAAAAAGTGACTATTGCAAATATACATTATTTTAACACACACACACATACACATGCACAAACACACATTATATTAAAATTCACATGTTACAGAAGAATCTTTACATTTACAATAAGGTAACTTTCTACCCTTGGCTCAACTCATCATCAGGGTCCTGGAGTCCTTGCTATTTTCCATCACTGCACTCATGAGTCCAGCATCTGGTCTAGTCAACAAAGTATGACAGACTGAATGATGGAACACAGCTGGAAAAGAGACTTTTTAAAAATACAGTATTTGGAAAATGGACTTCATGCTCTGTAATTACGGGGTGTTTCAGTATCAACTCGTTCCATTGTCAGAAGCTATTTTCTAATTTGTCTATACCTGTAAGGCCAGTCATCAAATGTTGTCTGCTCATAGACTCAGCCCTCATCTGTGACCAGCCTACATGTGACCACCCTCATATGTGAGGTAATTAGTCCTCCAATACAGCAACTTTGGAGGTTTGACTTGAGCTCGGAATGTAAGAAGTGTGACTATTTTAGAAAAATAAGGTGGCGTGAAAAGTAAAAGCAAGTCAATGTTGTTAAGTAACATCAAGTTTAGAGAGATAAAACTTCTTGGCTTTTAGATTTCTTAAAAAAGAAACTGACTCCAATGTCTCTTTGGAGTGAAAGGTAGAATCATTTCACTTAATTACAAAATCAACTTTTAAGGGAAAAATACCTGATAAATGCATCATTTCCAATTTCAAAATGACAAATACTAAGCTGATGTGTATATGAATGAGTCTGTGTTTGCACATTCACCAAAATTCAAAATGGGCTTTGCACCCTCCATTTGTTTTCCAAGCTAGTTAAAAATATAAGGTCTCTTTCTATGTATGAAGATCTATAGTGAAAGAATAATTCAGATTATTAAATTGTCATTTTAAATATTATGGATTCGGTTATCTATCCTGAGTTTGTTTTCAAGGGGTACTTTTCTCTGGTATAGTATTAAACCTACAAAGCTAATAAATTCCTGAACATGGTGATGGCACCAAGCAAGAAACAGTCTGAAAGATCAAGTCCATGATGAAAGATTTTGAAACAATGTAATTCAGAAATGCCTGATATTGACATAGCAGCAGTGTCAATATATTTTTAAAATACATACATACATACATACTTACCTGCATATATGCATATATACATACATAGTAAATTTAACATTTGAGTGTAAGCTTTGGATTCCTTTTTATGTTTTATTTATGTTCGTATTTGTTAACTTGCATTTTTACCTTATATAATTTCCCCTTTAGTCTTTTTTCCAAATACATCTTCATCTTCACTGTTATGTTTCCCTAGCATTTTTGAAATAAGTTCTATGGCATAACCACAATATGTACTATCTTTTTAGCTTAAAATATTGTATTAGCTTGCATAAACCAGCTGAGTTTCATATAAAGTTAAAATTCTGTTTCAAATGCCTTCAATGCTATTTATAAATTCTATGTATCTATGAATAAGACTAATATAAATTAAATTTTAAAATAAGCCTCAAAGTCATGATTGTAGACAGAGTTTTTACACTAGAGTAGATTCTAGTATAAATTAATTCTTGAATTTTCTAATTAAACAAACTGGACAATAAAAAATAAGCCCCTTAAAATGCTATTGCACTAAAACATTCCTTGATTTTTCAAAATAGGTAGGTATGAAATTAAAACAAAAAAAATGCTTAATCTATAAGAGACTGATACTTTTTGTCTAGATAATTTTGCTCCCATGAATTAGTCTTTTTCTTCTTTTTTTTTTTTTTTTTTGACAAAATTGTCTGCCTAGACTGAACTGCTTAGCCAGAGTTTGATGTCTTTTATAGTGAATGAAAGTTTCACATTTATTCTCCAGGTAAGGAAGAAGAATTTATCTACAAAGATACTGCTGCCAATGAAAAATTAGAAAGGAGTAAAGAATATACATACCAATGGCTTCATACACAGATGGGCGTTCATGAAGCAACTAATTCCAGAAATATGAAATGGTGAGGTCATTTCTTTTAAATTAGATTTTTGTACTTATCTTGCAAAGTGAAACTTAGGTTAATTGAGTTAATACAAACATGAGTTTATATAGCCAAAGGTCATGTTGCCAGGTTATTAAAAGTCCTCTTTACACAGAATAATTTTAATCCCTCTTTATCATTTTCACCCTAAAATGTTTGAGAACTCTCTATGTAATGCTTAAAACCAACAGATGAGCTATACAAATGATTCTACTTTGATAGCCTATAACTTTATATATATATATAATATTATATAAATATAATATAATATATATAATATTATACCTATATATATATATCATGTGTATTGTAGGTTGTCTTTTATTCTGTGTTATCTTTGCTTTTGTTTTTTTGGAAAATAAAATCATAATTCAATCCTGGCACTGACACTTTACCAGTCAGGTAACTAACTTTTCATGATATCCCAATGTTTCAGTTTCCTCTTCTTTATAGGGAAATGATAATATCTATTTCATGGTATAGAAGTGAGTTCAAAGGGTTGAGAATGTCAAATTTTATATCCCTTATGAACAAACAAGGTGACTTGAGCCTAATAGGAATTAAATTTTGTTACATCAATGCATGTATCAGTTTGGTAGGAATGCCATATAACAAAATACCAAAAATTGGGTGATTTGTATAGCAGAGGTTTATTTTCTCACTGCCCTGGAGGCTACATGCCTGAGATCAAATTAACAAATTTGGTTTCTGCATGGATCTCTCTCCTTGGTTTGAAAATAAGCACCTTCTCACTGTGTCCTCACATGGTCGATAAAATTGTCTATGCCCTAATTCTACTTCTTAAGGATCCCAGTCAGATGTGATTAGGGCCCACCAATATAACCTCAGTTTTCCTGAATCCTTTCTAGTCACTATGTCTATAAATATTTCTAAGATGTTGGGGATGAGGACTTTAACATAGGAATTTTGAGGAAACAAATTCAACCCATAACAATATAATATAAAGCATATATGTGCATAACCACAGAACCAAAGTTTTAAGGAAACGAAAATCCCAAGATGATATTTTTGACATACAAAAATAATGTTTTCAAGACTTTCACATTTACTACTATATCCAAAAGGCAGTTTTAAAAGGTGTTTTTATAAGCACTTATCAAATAGGAAAACTAACATTGAACTAAATAGAGTCAAAAGTTTGGAAATGCTTCTAGGCATTCTGAGTAATAACTATTTAAATGAATAACAAAGACACAAAATCCTGCAATTATTAAGATTAAAATTTAATTTAAGAGCAAATTAAAATGTGTAAGAATGTAAGCTTCTTTTCTGATTATATCTTTTCTGATACATACACTTATACTACACATACATATACATATACTACATATACTTTCATATGCAGTCCATTCTATCCATATAATTCTTTTTAAAATAGGGAAATTAAAGTGAAGACTTATAGTGAAATTAAATAATATTTTATAATCTATTTTGTCATATTTGATTATGAACAAAGAAAGTCTGAATAAAGTGATCAACATTTGTTTTTTTATTTTACTAAGTATTCTACTTAATTCAAGCAATTTTTATGTTAGCATTAGTTGACATAATTCAGATAGCATTCTTAGAGCAGTAATATAAACTTTAGTTTACCATCTGTGTTTTCCGTATATAAGAAGTCTAGTTCAGAGATTTGAAACCATTAGTATAGATAATGTGAAAAATATAATTAAATGTTTCAGAATATACTTTTAAAATATACCTAAAAAATTTAGAATATTCATTACTTCTAAGTTATTTTTAAACATATGATGCAGCAAGCAATTGTCTGTGGGTTTTCTCCTTTGCAAATATATGTAAATGAATCAGTAACACATTTTTTAAAAATTATTCCAAGAACAGAAGTCCTTGAAAATCAAATGCCAATGTTTTTGATTTAAACAAAAATTAGCTGCTATGTCCATAGTATAATACGTTAAACACATGAGCTATTTTAAAAATAGCAAGTTTTACCCTTCTGATAGGACAAGTTATTATGTAAATGTAAATAAAATATTTATCTTTTCTGTAATTTGGTACTATTGTAATTGGTACTTACAGATTTTTCTTTGTGTTTATTTGTCAAAGAACTGTGTTATAAAAGTGTTATTTAGAAATTTAAATTTCATGTCAATTTTAATTTTAAAATATGGAAAGATGTGAATTTGTGTTTTTCTGTGCTTGTAGCCTAATTTATGAAAATCATTATTTCTATTTTGTAAATTATTATCTCAAACTTTTCACTGAGCATTTCTTTTGTATCCTTTCTCCACATTTATGTTTCAATATAATTTCTGTTTTGTCATCATGCAGCAGTCACTTCTTGCCTGAGTTAGATCCAGATGTCCGCAATGGTGGAAGAGTTCAGCTTGTGGTAAGAAATGTGTTTAAAATTACATAAAAACATTATAGGCCTCATACTCAGTAAATGGCAATTTAAAATATGTAATTAATTTAAGTGATAAAAGTATCATAACTATTTGGGGTAATCTCACAATGCTGTATATTAAAGTAATGTTTTCTTATAATGTATTTTTAAAATCTACATGTATATATGTTACTTTACAATATTCTGTATGACAGATTTAAAAATAATTGCGTGTTCCCATATTTTTTAAAAGTTACCCTTTAGGAAATTGTGTAATGAGATTATTTTCTTGAGGATTGTAAAGTTGAATACTTGAGAGAAACAGAAAAATACTCTCACAGCTCAGAAACTTAAATCAGATAAAAAATAAATAAGTAATTTTAACTCAATCACTCAACATAATAAAGTGTAAAATATTGCAGTTTTAGAGACAACCAGTTCTAACATGACAAGATTATAACCTCTAGACATCATAACTGTATGTATGTTATTGAAGTAAATTGTACTATATGTTTTTAGAAGAAATACTGTTTACAGGAGAATGATCAATGTGAATTTTAGAGAAATGAACCCACAAAACAAGAAATTAGTATGTTTCCAAAAATTTCCAGAAAAAGAGGGTGTGCTGTCTATTTGATAGAAATATATAGCCTCCTTGGGAGGTGAAGATAGATTCATCAGGTCATGCTACCTTTATGACACCTTATGTTTATATCAGCCAATTAATATCCTTGCTTAGATTTTACATTCACCTTAAAAAATGATAATTTAGCTTGTCATGCAGAATTTAGTTATTTATATATATTTATATATATTAACAAATAGGGTAATTTACTCTTTGTAGTAGAAGCTAGCATTCTGATATCCAGAGCAGTTATGTTCATCATTCTCATAAAAAACTCATAATTTGAGAATTTTTCCTGAAAACTAAGCAAAACTAGCAAAAACAAGAATAACATATTTGTACACAATATCTAAAATAATCAATGTCATCTTGAAAAAAGTAGTAAGCAGTAAGAAGACTCACTACCTGATTCAAAATTTTTGGACTCCGACTAGGGCTTAACATCATCATCCCTCTGATTATCTATTTCTCTATTTTAGAGAGGAAGAAACACTTTATTCCAGTCAGTTGTTTATCTTGGTTATTTCCTCCCTGTCCCTGGGTCTTGAACCGAGGACCTCAGGTTGTATGTGAACTGCATCTGGTTTAAACGGGTAGGCCACCAGGGTGCGCTGTGATTGGTTCTTTTTAAATCTTGGTATTGATAGAGCTGTTTTATGGGAACATTAGACAAGTACTCACTCATGGATTAATTGAAATGCAATTCAGAAAGACTGCAATCATCAAGTGTAAATAGGAAGCTTATTGTAATTTATTTTATTGTAAACAGTTTTCTACTTTTTTTTGCAATGTGATTATATCACAGTCAGATACCATCAAAATGTGACTGATATTATAGAATGGTTTCTATTCTTAGGTTAAGAATAGCAAACCTGCTTTCTTAACAATGGGAGGTTCTTGCATTTGAGGTTGGGAAGAAGGTGAAAATGGGTATGTAAAGTAGATGGAAAAGGAAAGATCTGAATTTGAAAGATCAGATTCTTAGGTTCTGAGTTCATGAGTTTTTGTAGCTCATCATATGGAGACAACTTTATAACCACAGTGATGGTTTTATGGCTATTTTGCTGTATTTAAATTTTTCTCACATCAAAAATTAGGAGCAGATTACTCCCAAATTGGATTTAATGTATAATATTTTTATATTAATAGTGGTTGTAATAAAAAGGTAAAGATATGTTGTGACTTTGTAGCATGCAAATATGAGAAGAGAGGCAATCTCAAGGAATTTTATTTAGCAGACTAATTTTTATAAATGGTAAAATATAAATATTGCAGAAAATAATACAATATGACATTTCTAACTTTCAATTAAGAATTAAATAATACACTTGGTAAATAAGTGATGTTAAGCTGTTTAGAGTTTCATCAGTTGCCTTTAAGATTGATTTTCATCAAAATTACTGTACTAAAATGTTTTCTTTTGTTGTACAGACTCAAATAGCAAACCTCAATTTTAAAATCGGCTCTTATTTGCAAAAAATGCTTTGACATAGTGCATTTGTTCTGCCTGGGCAGCAATAAAGGATTGTGGTATCATTTTGAAGAAGGTTGTTTGACAGAGCCTGTTTGTTTATTTGGGGTAATGCGAGCTGCATTCAGAAAATGCCATATTTTGTTTCATGATTGTATACATTCTCTCCCATTGCTCCCAGGCAAGACTTGTAAGCAGAGAAGACACGGATTTAGACCTTTTTTCCATGACCAGTGGAAGTGCTTTGTCTGTGAAGAGAGAAAAAAAAAATCAGGCACACAGACACTCAGCGGGATCTTCAAGTAAGTTGTGGTTTCCTTCAGAATTAATTTAGAAATCACAAATGAATTGATGGAACCTAATGCCAGCCAGCATTCTTTCACAGATAGGGGGTAGCATGCCAGCAACCAGAACTGCCCAAAACGTGTATTTGGATTTTTTCTTTCTTTAAATGCCTTCTTTTGATATAAACAAAATTAAATTATTTCTAAAATTAACAGCATCAGTTTTTATTTTAATTGTATTCTTTGACTCACTGGTCTCCCAGCCACCACCCCCTGTGGATCACTCTGAATTCTTTGATCATTTAGTTCTAAAAGATTTTTTTAGGCTAATTGTAAAGAGTTGGATTTCTATATCAAAGTAGTATATTTTTCCTTTTTGTCGTTGATTTAATAGATATTGTAGGTGAAGTTAATTTTTAAGGGAAGCTTTTAAAAGAATTTGAGATAATAATAATATACTGTCAAAACCATGCTTTTAACAACTAATTTTATTAACTAGATAACCGTTGATACCGATTACTGTTTACTTTTTACATTTGTAAACCTTTCACATACATCTATTACCTTTAATTTGGTGGGATAACAGTTTTAAAAAAAATGTTCCCCATATATACTGGTTTCAACAATTGTATTAAGAATTACATCGTAGTTCTTAAAAAAGTATTTTAAAAAAAAATCTGTGTTCTGTGTGTTTAAGGGTAATAGAATCTAACTTTTTTCAAACTCTCTTTTAGCTTATACCCTAGAGATTTTGCAATATCTTCTAAGCCTTTTTGGTAAATTAGTATAAAAATTGTTTCACTTATATAGCATATTTTTCTAATTTCCTCAAGAATAATGAACTTAAAAAGCTCATGCAGTAACTTATTCTCTATTATGGGTGTGAAGTTATTCTTGAAGAAGTTTTATTACCTAATATATATATATATATATATAGACATATATATATGTCTATATATATATATATATTTGATTAAATGTAAAAAATTCAATGATCCCGATGATGTTCTTCAGATAAATGAAAACTTCAAAATGATTCTTTGACTTTCAATATTTATTTAGGTACTTGGCATTACTAGATTACAGTCATTTAAACCATTAATATTTGCAAGTTAATTTATATAAGTTTCAATTTCTTTGAAATAAAATGTTACTATATCTAATTTAAAAATATTTCCCAGGTTTCAAGGTTCTTAGAATGCCTAAGTGTGCTTCACTTGATTATAGAATCCAGTCACTGAAAGATTACTCTAGTCAATATGATTACAAAAGAAATATTCTAGGCTTATTCACCTAAGTAAAACTATTAATATAGTATAAATTTTCTGCATTATTAACATAATGTTTTAATTACAACAATTTTCAAAATTATATTATATTACAGAGTGAATCAGTCTGAACCATACACAGCACTAAGTAATGCTATATCATTTTAAATATGCACTTAAAATGCATATATCACTTTGGAGCAAGCTAGGTGAGATAAACTAAAATTTAAACGTTTTCTTGTCACTTTACAGAATATAAAAGCACCTGTTCATACTATATTATCTGAATGTTAAAAATAAGTAGTCAATAAATCAGCAATATCAAGAAATATACAAGCTTCATCTTTCATTTATGTGGCATTGAGTCACAGATTTTGTGTATTCAATATCATTATATAGTCTTTATTTCTTAATGCATTCTCTAAGAAACTGAAATTAGACTATTCTCACTAATTTCACTTTCTTGACAGTGACATTATTACAAACACTACTGATTTGTAGACATATTCACTAAGTGACGATTTAAGACAACTCACTTTGGAAAAATAGTTTTATTAAAAAGAAAAAGATTATGAATAGAATAGTACTTACCTAATTATTGCAGTTACTAATTTGCTGTAACATCAGCATAAAATAATGGTAAAGAATGTGAGCCCTGTCATAAGTTTTCATAGATTTGCATCATGACTTAATTTCCTCATCCTTAAAATGATAATAGAAGAGATAATAGAATTACCTACCATACACAGTTGTTTTTTAGATTAGATATAGAGCATTGAAACAATACCTGGCATAAAATAAGTGCCTAATAAATGTCCCCTATAGTTGCCACCTACACAAAGAAGAATCAATTTAGGCAAGATTTTGAGGTCTCAAGTACCTAGGCATGTGGGCTAACTAATTCAGCTTTTAAGAAAGTTACTCTTAATAGTTGTTTGAATGAAAAAAAAAAAAAAAAAAAAAAAAAAGACGACCTGGCTTAGCCTGTTACCCACAGAAATCTTTTAAACTTCAAAGTTCTTGGGTTCTAAGACTCCATGGCCCTGTGCCAACCACTTACACTTTGGTATTTTGAAAGCTCTTTCCTCCACTTTCTCTGTCTCTGTCAAAAATTTGTCACCTTATTAAAGCTAAAATATTTCTTTTAGTTTTACAAGCCAAATCTTGAGACTAGTTTATGGGCTGCAGCTATAAAATTCTTTGAGCTTTTTAACTCTTATAGATATTATTGCTATAATATATGTAACATATTTCTTTAGAATCCTTAGCCTCTAAGAATGAATTTTTTATCTGTAAAATGGAATAACAATAATGTCTATCTCATAGAATTTCAGTGAGGAAGAAATGAGTACAGATATATGTAAAGCACATGATATATCGCTTAGAATATGCTAAGGGCTTAAAGAATAGTACTTTTTTTCTATTTGTTGTTGCACGTGTTATGTTGTTATTGAATAATTTTAAAACAACTCCAAAGTGGAATCGTCTTCCTTTTGTACGTGTCAAATAATATGAGACCCATATCCTTCAGCTTGCCAGCCATCCAGTCAATATTATCTTGTTTTAGAGAATTTCCAAAGTGTTCTGTCCTTTTCCTTGCAGGTCTCTTAAGAGAGAGAATACTACCTAGTTTCCTAATCCAGCTTTTTAAAAAGAAATGAAAATGGTTACATTCTCATTTTAAAATCTCCATTTATTAAAATGAATATACCAAGAGATTTCCTCACAGGCTCTATTTAGACAAAATATTTTATTTCCTTGAATGGCTATGGTTTTCTTAATTAATTTCCTTATTTAATACTTAAAATAAAGAATGTTTTACAATAATAATGCTCTTATTTCTGTAGTAATTTATAGCTTCACAAATTACTTTTAATTATATTTTCTTATTTATAATGATTATTTTTCTTTGATCACTAATATAACAGACTCAGGGAGTTTATTTAATTTGCCTTTGGCACAAAAAATGTAGCAAGGGAAAGCAGCAACTTAAATTCATCTTTTCTTATTCCAAACACTGTGTTATATTGCCTTTAATTTCCATTGACTAAAACATAGTTAGTGGTAAGTGTGGAACATAATCAATGCAGCTCTTAGTCATTCATTCATTTGAAAGATACTATTGAATGATCATGGCTCACAATAAATCCAATTTATATTTCCAGTTGTCACCTTTTAATCAGGGCTGTACTTTCCAGAACTCAATCCATTTTCAATGTTCGTCAGAGATTTGGAAACCACGATACCTCTATAGTAGTGCATAATCAGTCAGAAGTCAGCTTCTTCTTTGAGTAAATCCAAATTGTCATGGAATATAAATTATTTTAATATGGCACTAGATTTTTTAAATATGGAAAAGTATTTTTTTAGAAATGAAACAACTAATGTGATTGAAGTTAAGAAGATTTCTTGAAAGCAGTATTCTTTTTTGTACCTAGGATAACATTTGAAATTTAAGTAATGAAGACATCAGGAGAAAGCTACCTAAGCAAAAGCAAAGGTCAAACATGAACATGTATTTACAGAACATTGAGCTGTCAGAACCAGAGATTTTACATACTGAAAAATAAAACATAAAGTTGAATTTAAAAAGCCTAGTTTCAGGTACGTTTAAAAATAAAGTTGAGGAACTAGAGGATTCTCATACTGATAATGAATAGCTAACAAATGTTTCTGAAAATAATGTGATAGAGAGCTTAAGACCAATCGAAGAGAAGCGTTCTAAATCAATCCTTACATTATATACTAGCTATAATATATTGACAAAGTAATTTTACATCTCTTATCAAACAATATTAATTTTGGTTATCAAAAGTACAAAATTTGTTTAATAGTTGTCAATATAGATAGATAGATTTAGAAACTAAAAGTGGTAACTAAAGCAGAAGTAGAGCCCAAAGATGATTAAAGTTTATTCTAAAAGGATTAAACATATCCTAATATAATTTTAAATTTGCAAATTATAATTATTGGTATTTATGTATTCATATATATCTGTTTGTGTGTATATATATATATATGTGTATGTGTATATAATTTGTTGATAGCTACAACACATTATATAACATGCATTTGTAATTCTACACTGAGTTACACCAATGCTAAATATTGCTGCATGTATCTGTGGTTTATTATATAAACCACACATCATGACAGCAAGCTATCACACACCTACAACATGCAAAGAAATATGACAGCCATTAAGAAAATAAAGATGGAGAGGCAAAGGTCTAGAGAAGTCAACACAACATAGAAGGAAACAAAACTGGAGAACCAACACACCTAATGTCAAGACTTATTATAAAGCAACAATAACCAAGAGAATGGGATCTTAGTAAAAGAATAGAAAAGTAGATCAATGAGACTAAAAAAGAATCCAGATATATTGTCAACTAATATGTGACGAAGGAGCAAAAGAATACAATGAGGCAAAGATTTTCAAGAAATGTTGCTAGAACTGAACATCCACATGCAAAAATAGGTGAATTTAGACACAAACATTATACTTCTCGTAAAATTAATGCAAAATGGATCACAGGTCTAATTGTAAGACACAAAAGTTTAAAATTCCTAGATAACAAAATCGGGGAAAATTTAGATGGCCTTAGGTGTGACAGTGTCATTTTGGCTCTAATACCAAGATCACAAACCATGAAATGAATCATTGAGAAGAGGGACATTATTAAAATTTGAAAACCCTGCTCTACAAAAGCCAATGTTGAGAGAATGAGAAGATAAGATAGGAGAAAATATTTGCCAAAAACACATCTGATAAGGACTGTTGGACAAACAATTCTTTAAACTCAACAAAAAGAAAATGACCAGCAAGATTTAAAATGAGCCAAAGATCTTAACAGGGACGTCAACAGTGTGTATATAGAGGTGACAAATGAGTATCTGTGAAGATGCTTCACATTCTATGTCTTCAGCAAAATTCAAATTAAGATAAAGTACAACTACATACCTATTAAAATGGCCAAAATCTAGAACACTGACAATATCAGATGCTGCCAAGTATGTAGAGTAACAGAAACTCTCATTAGTTGTTGTCGGGAGCCAAAATGGAACATTTACTTTAGAAGTCAATTTAATAGTTTCTTACAAAATCAAACATACTCTTACCAAACCACCCAGCAATCTCTCACCTTGGTGTCTACCCAAAGGAGTTAGAAGTTAGATTCACACAAAAAAGCTGCACATGGATTTTTATAGCAGCTTTATTCCTAATTGCCAAAATTTAGAAGTAATCAGGATATCATTTAGAGAGTAAAAATAAATCGTGGTGCATCCAGACAGTGAAATATATGTGCTTTAAAAAAAATAAAGAGGTACCACATATGAAAAGTCATGAAGGAAAAATCTTAAATGCACATCACTAAGTGAAATAAGTTAATCTGAAAGGCTAAAAACTATATGATTCCAATTATATGACATTCTTGAAAAGACAAGACTATGGAAACAAAAATATGATGGTTGCCAGACATTGGTGAAGGATCAATAGGCAGAGCACAGAGGATTTTTAGAGCAGTGAAAATACTCTGTATGGTACTATATGATGCATACATGATATTCAATACACATTTTTTAAAAATCCATAGTGGTTACAACACCGAGTGAGTCATAATATTAGCAATTATATTGTGGTTAATCTAGGCTTATTCATTATTGCAAAGGCACCTCTATGATGGGGAATGTTGATGGTGATGGGGAGAGACTATGCATGTAAAAGTAAGAGGTATTTGGGAAATCTCTGCTTCCAAGAGTTAAAAAAGCAGACAATTGTAAAGCTGGCACTCAAATCTGGGTCTCTTGATTCCCAGTGTAAAGATATCAGTTGCCCCCCATTTAACTATTCCACATCATAAATGTTGAAACAAAGAACACTACTATAAATTATTTATTTTTTAAAAAGAAAGTATTAATTGTATATGCGTAACAAATAGAAGGCATGTATCAAGTAAATAAATGAATGCATGAGTCATGGTTGCTTTTCTACTGTATCATATATTAAGATCTTAATTTTCAATATATTTTGTCTTCTCCAGATCAAGGAAAAACATTTACATTAACATTCTATGGCCTTCTCTCCCAACTGTGTGTGAGATTTAGACTAATACATTGTTATATATATTAAAATAATACAATAATTATATATATTATTATATACATACATATGTTTTATACTATATGTAATATAATAATTATGTTATAAATAATTCTATGGAACTCAATCAAGATGAAGATGATGTTTTTTGAAAGCCTGTCCCTTATCAGGGAGAAAAATCTGTCTAAGGAGCCCTGAACAGACTTCCTCTGAGATACAGCTGGCCATGCTAATTTGTTTATTGTTTATTCTCCCCTGCCAGTATGCGTGTTCCAGGGGAACAGGGAATTTAAAAACATAAATGATATACCTACAACAACTCCATGACATAGATTAGACCTCCTGATATAGATTTGCTGAATAAATAAATGAGTGACTATGACTGTCTTTTAGTTGTGTAAGACTAGGAAAGAGAGTATCTGAGATTTTCGTGTTCCATAGTATGAGCAGTCTGTACTGCCAAAGAAGAAGGCTAGTGCCCAATGATCTATAGACTCTTAACTGTCTTTGTCACAACTTCTGCAATAACCTGACCTTTCCAAAAGTTTGATACTCTTACATTAAAGAGAACAATCTCTCCAGACGTTAAGGAGTTCTTTTCAAGTGAGTTTTTCAAATAGCCCCATCATAAGATGTGACGTTCTCACAGATTCAATCTATATGAAGTCAATTCAGTCATTTATTCATTCAACAATATTTAGAGAGTGCCCCTTGAAGGTCTGGTGCATTAGACAAAGGGGAGAGTACTAAGAAACACTAGCATATTTCTGCCTCTCAGGGAGCTTACGATCTACTTAAATAAATGCTGTGACAGTCTGGGTTCAATTAGGAAATAGTTACCACACAGTAGGTTAAACAGAGAATGTTTAAGTATTATTAACTATTACTAAGTTAATAGCTCCTATTAACTAAGGAGCAGTTATCAAATATAAGAAAATTCTATATGATACCCTGGGCCTGAGGGGAGCATCCAAGGAAGGACAAACTTGGAAGGGATTCAGCCCTCACTGAATACAAATAAATTCCTTGCTTAGGCCAGACCAGTGTGGTTCTAGAGTTACCGGGCAAACAACAGGCAATTCTCCTAAGAGCAGAATTGGGAGTAGTGTTGAGCAACTAAATATTTAGCATAGGCACAAGTGAGATTGGGCCCCCACAAGGACAGAAGGTGCAGTAGGCTTTCTTTTCGTTGTAAAAAGAACAACACATAGGTAATCTCCAAGGCGAAGCTGCTGATTTACAGAGGTATCATTTTCTGGGCCCACAGTTCAGGTGGGCTGCATCAGAGGTTCTCAAAACCATCTTTGCCAGAAATTGCAGCCTCTTCTCTAACGATGTCCCTCCGGTGTTCTCTCTTGAGCAAACTTAATCTTTTCTCAACTTGGAGGAAAATGCCTATAGGAATTCTTTTTATCACAAATTATCTAATGAAAGGTATGTTCATTGACAAGGAGCAATAAATTGATAGTTGACATGTGTGTGCACTAAATTACCACTCCATAAATATATATGTACATATATATATATTATAGATGTGTTTATGAAAAGCATCTTTTAAAATTAGAATGGGGGGTGTACTCTTGTGGCTCAGGTGGCTGAGACAGCTTGTGTGTAAACCATGTAAAGCCCAAGATCTTGGTTTGCAACCCAGAGGTGAGGGAAGACAAACCAAAATAAGCAGCTAACTAAATAAAAATGCTTCTGCCTCCTCTTCCTTGCTCCCTCCCTCCTTCTCTTCCTCCTCTCTCCTTCCCTCCCTCTCTTCCTTCCTTTCTCTCTTTAAAATAAAAATTAGATTGTAGTCAATATTCTTCTTAAAAGAGATTTACGGCTTGGGCCAGATTAAGGCCTAGTGTATTCACAGCATCATAGGCTAGGAGAGGTTAGAATGAGAAAAATTGTGAACACATATTTTCAGGATTGAGATTAATTGAAGAAAAGTCTAAGATTATTGCCTATTTATCAAAATCATCTAGGGAGTCTTTCGCAAGCACAGAATATGGAGATAGACATACTGTATTGTCCCTTGACAGTCAGAAAAATAAGATTCTCATCATCGAGTCTCTTAATGTTAAAGAAAAAGACAACTATAATTGTGTGGCATTTTCATATTACCGATTTCCGACTTGTATAATAAATTTACAGTTTTATATAAAATGTCATATCTCAACAAAATATGAATGACAGATGGATGAATGGATGGATGGACAGATGGATGGACGAACAGACAAAGAACTTTTCTTCCTAATTCTTGCCACATTACCATTCACACTCAGTTACAAGTTGAATGTAAAATGTAAAACATCAGAAATTGTAAAACATCAGAAATAAGTTATAAAATTATAAATTATTTTAATTTATAAATAAAATTACAATCATTGGTGTTTGGTTGGTGAATTTCCTTCTCCATTTTGTCATCATGTTGCTTTCTAAGCCTCCAACAACTCACTCCTAACCTTCTTCATCTTTGAAATTGCCCTATTTCAAGGTTCCAAGATTTCTGCCCATTTTGGCAGTTGTTCTACTTTCTATTGCTCCCTAAAATATGTAGTTTAAATTTATAAATCAATTATTTTCTCACTTGATGTTTACAAACATTTTACTCTTAATTTTCTGTGACATAAAGTGGTCAAAGATGAGTAGAGTTTATGTTTAATCACTTCCCTATTACATCTATGTCTGTATAGACAAACCATATATAAAAAGAGTAAACTGAGTTTTGGTTCAATTGTCCACTAATTAAAAGGCATATTGATTCTTATACCTTGACGCTAGAAAATCTAGATAATTATATAATTACATTTTCCTCATATTATCTTAAAGAAAAAAATATAGTCTCTATTATTCTTTTTGCAAAATTCAAAGGAAATACTCTACTACCCATTAAAATTATTTTATTGAAGTATTAATTCAATATGATCAAAATCAATCAAATATGAGTGTATTCTTTGAACAACTTCGTAATTTCTAGTAATATCAAGTTTACAAAGACAGTGATAAATAAGTTAAATATAAAAAAATGTGAAAAAATTTGATAAAATAATTCTTACATTAAAAATCATGTGAGGAATTATAAAATCACATAGATATAGGTAGATATTGATAAATGTAGATATAAATATCTTTGCCTTGTGTTTTCTTACAGAAATTGAGGAGAGTATTTTATTTCATTGATTTTTGGTTGTTTTTTTTTTTTTTAATATCATAGGTTTTATTTCCAGATAATTCCAAGGCATGCAAAAATATATGTGCATTTCCCATTTTCTTCCCTACTGATTTTCTTTTTGGTATAAACTTTAGTCATGTATAGCAAACTTTCAGTGGTATTGCTATCACTAACTTGAGGTAAATAGTTTAACTGCATTGCCTCAGTTTCCTCTTTTTCTAATAGAGGGTGCTACATGTCTTACAATGTTGTACTGAGGATTCAAAGAAACAGTGAATAATAAAGTATAAAACCAGAACCTGGAACATAGTGGATTCTTAAATCTCTGCTGCTCCCTCAATATGAAATTTTCATTAAAAGGTATATAAGAATTAAAATTGGCAGAGAACTGAGGAGCAAATGGATGATGAGAAATAACACATGACTATTTTAATAGATTTGATGGTAAAAAGCAATGTAATTATGTTCAAGCAAAAATATTGTTGATGCTAAATTCTCAATAAATTGTTAAATATACATATTGCAGTGATACTTTTAATTTACTGGCATCCTTATAAATCATGATGTTCTGCCTATAAAATCATCTAATAAAATGATCTCTTTATATCCACTATCTATGCCAGTTGTTACAAAATTTCATTGTAGGAGAAGTAAAAATTGACTATCATATTTCCTATTAAAAAGATTCAAACTTCATTTCCACTCTAGATATTATATTTTTCCTCAGACAAAAATGTGATAAAAATAAGATTTTGTAAACAGTTGTGGCCAAGTAAATTTTTTGCTGTATATATAATAGGATCTATTCTTTCATTAATTACTCGAAGTGTTTGACTTAAAATAACATGTCAATAGAGAAGCTAGAGCAACATCTCATGGGACTTTATTTAGTTCAGAAAGAGTGAGTCTTAACAATGTTAGAATTTACATTTTTAAGGCCCTTTTATTGCTTAAATCATTAATCTCTTTTTTATCTGAAATTTTGTGGCAGGAACTTTAAAATATGGATTTGTCTCTGAAATTTGACAAACACATTAACATGAACATTTCAACCCCTGAAATATTACTGTAACCAGAACTGGACAGTCAAAATTCATTGCTGTTACACCAAAAACATCTTTATATGGTTGTGGGAGTCATCTGATAGATGTACATTGAATGTCTAGCACAAGTCGGCACACAATAAATAGAAGTTGATTTAATGTCCTTTAATAACTTGATACTGCCTTCTTCCAAGATCTGAGACAGTTTAATGAAACAGTCAACAGTGATTCCGGGCACAGTTAAATATAACAGTTATTAGTAACCACAGAATAATGTTTACAGATCTAAAACAGTAGTTTCACCAGCAGTTGACATTATCCAGAGAAAGACAAATTTCATCTGCACTTGTGTGAGAGAACTAGTTGTACATGTGTCAGCTACATTTAGTCTTTGTAAGAAAAGAAAGAGAAACCAACAAAACCTACACACATTTTAGCATTTTTTGATGACAGAATCCATAAATGCTCTATTGATAATAGATTAAAGCATTATGTTTCTAACTGTAATATTTATTTCTTATTCCTTTCTTTCATAATCATTTTCTTAAATAAATTTGTACTTTGATTTTTTTTTTTTTTTTTTGGTTATTATTGTTGTTGCTTTCAAACCAATTTCTTACACCAGCTAATGTGGTGCGAAAATAAATGGGTATGGTCAAATGTGAAATGCATTTGTCAAATGAATGAAACTAAAGTGCAATAATATAATAAATCCTCAGGCTAGTCATGTTTATTGTTGCCAAATGTCTCCCTGCTAAGAACTAATAAGCATGAAAAGGGATAATGAAAGTTTCCATGAAAAATTTTTGGGAAACTTATCCACAAGTCTTCACTATCTGGGAACGTGGAAATAAGTATTTGTTTTATACAAGTTCCATATGAGGACTGTAAAGATGAAATTATTAAAAGAGTCAAATGGAAAACAACTACGGTATGACAGTTACTAATATTTGGCACAGGGAAGAAAATTGACAGGGAGATTACTGGAAGGTAAAATAGAACAGTGTCTGCTACATAAAAGACACTAAATAAATACATGTTGAATGACTACATAATTAAAAGGGAGATATTGAGATATTTAAGGTAAAAATTTCAAAGATGACAAGTGATCTCAGAAGTTTCATTTGTAAATTGAATGTTTCAGTTTCAAAGGATAACTGCTAAATGATAAATATCTTGGAATTTACTTAAACTACATATATTTTTAAGAAAACTTCACTTCAGCAAAGTTAACACAGAAATATGAGGGATGAAGCAAGACTATTTGAAGTTAAAAATACGGTGTTATGTAAGAACTGGGTTTTTTAAATAAATATACACGTTAATTATTATAAGAATATTCTCAATTGTTAGTATATTATAGTATGCCATTATTTTTTAGTAACATACTTTTGAATACATAATCATAAATATAATAAAATTGCATAGAATCCTGAGGAAAATATTTTTTAAAGGATTAGAGAAATTGAGAAATTTCCCAAAATGACAAGAGTAATAAGACGCATGATCTGATTATTTCAGAGCTAATTGTGTGAAGTAGAAAATGGATCTCTAGGTAATGTGTAGATTGTTAAATTTCACACTGAACTGATCATCGAGTTATGCTTTTTATTATCTACTCCGAGGTTTAAATAATAGGTCTTTACTAGTTTTCTGGGAAGTCATTAAATTGTGGTAATCAGAGTTCTGTAGAAGAGATCAATGGAAAAAAATTAGTTAATGTAAGGTTGATGTGGCTGAAGGCAAATTTAGTTCTGAAAAAAATCATAAGACCTATTTAAATTTTACAGACAAAAATAAATCACTCAAGAAGTTTCTCCAGAAAAAAGTGAACAATGTTGAACAATGTTATTACAGAAACCACATGTTATATAATCAAGACAATATTTTAGCACCACATTCTAGCCATCCTGGACCATGCAAACACAGCCATAAGCTATCTTTAAGAATAAATCAATATAGTAATATGCTTATAAAATAATAAAACCTGGGAAAATAATGAATTTTATAAGGAAGGCTTGAAGAGTCTAGATCAAATATGAATGGCGACTTGTGGAAGATCAGGAAATACATAAAATTCAAAGTGAAAATCTGTACAATATTATCAAAATAAGATTTCTTACATAATATGTATTAGCTTTTATGCTTATTATGATTTTTTCAAAATAAATGTACATAGACAAAGCAAAATTTATATATATGTTTATATATTTCACGTTTTTAAAAAAATAAGCATGGTTACTTTAAGCAAAAACAAATATTTTTGTGACTATCAAATGAACCAAACTAATATTTTTATTTCTATGTCTTTTAAATACTAGGTAAGAAGAATAATTGCAAATGCCTTTGTTCCATTGAGATTTTAAGAAACAAAATTGTTTTAATAGTTTCATAATTATAGAAAAAAAACATTCACTGAAAAAACTTGAAAACTAATTTCAAAAACAAACAAAATCACCATGTTACACTGAGGGAATTTACATGATACAAATAACAGTAGTTCTTATTTGTTTTGTGAGACTTTAAACTATCTACCTGAAATTGTGACTCATCACTGTAAATGATCATTATAATTCAAGGTTGCATATAGCAATGGCCTTAAAAAATAACTGTTATTTGAACACCATAATATCTACCTCAAACTCAAACTTGCCAGTGTAATTCATTCACAGCATTTAAATTGATGTAAACGCATTGCTGCCAAAAATTTGTTCTGGTCACTTTCATTAAAATGTTGGATTATTTTCTCCATGCTTTATTTATACTGTATCTGCTATTAAGCAATACAATATGGGAAGGACTTTATATCCAGACACATATCGTTGGGTATATCAGTGAAAACCCAATGACGTATTACTATACTTCATGAAATTTCTGTTTTGACCTGCTTAACAAAGTTTTTTTTTATACATACCAGGAGAGCCATTCAAAGCATTTTACATATTAAATTACTTATCAAAACACAGTAGATATAAACCTTGACATTTGTTAAAGAACCAAGGATTTAAACCCCCAAAAAATGTTTTAAAGGACCAGAACAAATCTTTAGCAGAGCATAGAATAAGTGGCAAAGAAGTTACTTTTGGAAGATAGAGCATAAGTATCAAGACATACATATATGTAAGAGACTGATTAGTTGGTTTCTGAGATCACCTGCAAAAATGCAGCAGACTGTTGTTAAAAAAAACATAAAATCTATAACAACAATGTTTCAGGAAAGAGAAAAAACTTACAAATTTCCTTTAGTGGTAACTTTTATTCCAGGAATCCATCAGTAAGTCTAACTTTAATAACAATTTTTGAGGCACAATTCACTCGCTATTGTATTTTCATGTGGGTAAGTAATTTTAGAATGATTATACATTGACTATATTAAATTGCTTCTTTATTTTCTTTTTTTCATTTCTAAAATAATGATAGGGAAAAGTAATAACTCTGCACTGAATGCCCATGTGTGGTTCCTTCATAGTTATGTTGCTTTACTCCTCAATTTACTTTCTACATATATATAGTGCCTCAAGAATTTATGTGGTAACAAAAAGATACACTAAATGCAATGAGAGAATAAGTTATATTGATTACTATTCAAACTACATATAGCAAAAAAAAAAAAAAAAAATTCAACCTTTTAATCACCTCTAAAATAACGTGGGATTTTTGTAATGTTAAAGACCAATATCCTCCAGCATTTCATTCCACTGAAAATATATTTCAAAATTGCTGTAAGACTCTGGTACTAACATAATGTTATTTAATTATGATTATTATTTGCTGGAGGAATTACACTAGCCAATGAAAAATTTACAAACTATCTTTTAAATATAGGCTTGCATTGTCGATAAATACAAAAAAGACTCGAAGATTCATCAGTAGCTTCAAAATAACACAACAGAACCGAATTAGGGGGAAAATTATACCATACGGTAAATTTGTAGTCAATAGAAAAATCCATTAGAATTGAGAAGCACTGTGAAGAATGAAGACTTGCTCTGAAAAAGAACTGTATTTTATGCAATTCAGTTTATTTCATTTTGAAATCATTTTTTTAGTAGTATGTGAAAGTATCTGTAAATATCTTTTAATACACAAAACGGCATATTTCTTACAAGTTCTTTGCTATTTTTCATAAAAAATCATTATAATAAAGGCATTAAATAATGCATCTTTATGCTATTAATATAGTCTAATTAAAAATATTAACCAAAGATAAACTTCTATTGAATTATATTTTAAAATACATACATATTTCTACTTATTACCTTGAATAAGACTTTCAAGGAGCTTGAATTAACTTTCCCTCAGAAAAAAAAGAAAATTGTTAGCCAATTGCAGAAGTCTACTTTCCTCTTTTGTTAATCTCCATTTTTTAACCTTAAATAAATATATCTGAGTTTTCAATGTGTCCCATTAGCTTTTTATTCTCAGACTTCCGTGTCCCCCTCCAGACTCAGCATTCTTAAATATATTCTCATAAATATGCCCTGCTATGCAGGAAATTTTAACACAGAGTTCTTACCTCCCGGACAAGATGAGGGCTTATTCTCACTACTATTGTTTGTTGTTGTTGTTGTTAAAAAACAATAGTAGTCATTCCATTCTGTTATTTGGAGAAAATATATTTCCAATATGTGACTAGTAAGTACAAGTTGGAGAAGCTTTTAGGATGCTTTTCTTACATTTTTTGGGCCAGTGCTATGTCACTAGGACTTGCTTCTATGCAATAGTAATAATCCTGATGATTGGAAGCGTTCTTAGAGTCTTGCAAAGCACTGCTGACTGATTTACACGAAGTAGTTTAAGGGAGGATAAATCTGGCCTGCATATGGGCGCCAACTTCACTGGCATCTCCCTTGGTTGTTAGTTTCTCTTCTGAGATGGCCCTTACAAGTGCCAGCTGTGAAAGTCTCTAAACTCCTGACCTGTGTTCAGACTCTAACTTCATAGGCACAAATGTATGTCTGTAGCCATAGGCCTTGGCATCTCTGCCCAGCATACCCTTTCCTAAGGTAGTAATTTTACTGTTAACTTTCTTCTCCTGCTTCTCAGTCATGTTCTCTTTGTAGACTAACAGTAAAATATGCTCCCTTTATGAAGCTTCATTAAGTCCTTTAAGTTTAGTGTCCTAATCACAGTGTTAACATTAAAAACCAACGAGCAATAGTGTTTTAAAAGAACTTTTAAATATAAAATAGACATTTATAATCAATATTCACTAACTAACATGTTACACCAAATTTGAAATTACAAACCAATTTCACAAATAGACTAGTGTTTCCGCAACTCTTATATTTGGCCTTTTTTTCACTTTAAATTTTAGTTGGCAAATTATTAATCTTGAAAATAATACTTTTCCCCTAATTGATTTAAGCAGAAAAGCATCGCAATGGAGTTACCATGATTTGAACCTTTGCCTCCAGCAAGCACTGAGGAAACTCTGGAATGCGTCACTCTGCTGCCTTTCAAACCCTTTCCCCACAGTTACAGCCCTGTGCTCTGGCTTAATCCTTAGGAGATTTAAAGCAGATGATCGTAATTCTTTAATAGTATTCTTAATATGGCATCTTGGGGTCCTGCAGAGTAAAACTTAATCCACTGTCCCATTCTTGCAACTACATTTGTTTTTAACCTCTAGTAACTTTTGTTTCTTTCCTCTGGATAATTTTGAAATTGTTACACGTAGATAACAGTTCTTCCATCCAGTTGCACCTGCACAAAGCACTCTCACAAATCTTAACACCCTGTAATATAATCAGAAAGGCAAACCTCATAACAACCCTGTAATCGCATATTATTTCCCTCATTTATAAAACTCAAGTTTAGAAAGTCCAATCCAAGTTTACAAAGTAGTGGACTTTGTTTTGTTTTTGTTTAATGCATGCAGACCAGAATCCATGAATATCTTCAATGTCTAGATATAATATGCTTTCCTTTTTATCAAGAACTCTTTTTTCTGAACTAATTCTTAATTCAATGGCAATACTTGTAAGACTAATTTTGAAATATGCATTAATTATGAGCATATAAATGTAAAACTGCAAACTATGAACATGTAAACAAATTTAAGAATGTAAAAACTAAGAAAATTAATTATTGTTCTGAAATACCCGGGACATTTGAATTGTAGATAGAAGGAAACTATCGTATCTATTATAGTCACTTTTATTTATAACCTACATATAATTTATATTATGTAAACAAAAAGGAAACGCAATACAATTTTTTTTAACTTAGAGATCATAGCATAAAATTCATTTGTTAAACATATTCTGTACTTTAATACATGTTATTTGAATCAATTTAAGTAAAGTATAATTTACTATCACTGTCTAGGTTTTTCACTTAAAGGAATACTTGCACCAATGGTAACAAATTCAAGATCTTCTAAGAAAGAACGTATATCATTTCGCGACAATCCTGTGCAACTCAGTGGTGGATGGGGAAGTGGCAAAAAGAAGGCAAAAAAGTCAAACTAACCCTTCAAACTTCAGCATTCAAAACATATGAGTTTCTTTTCAAGAGATCTGTGGATATCTATTCATGTGACCAACTGCCTATGATGTTTCAGAGTGCTGTATTTAATTTGTATTTATTATATATATTTTACAATTTTTATTTTCTGATGGATTTATCTTACTTCCCATCTATAAATTAGTTTTGCTGTTGTTCCATTGTTCATGTGGAATGCCCCCCAGAAAATTAATTCTTGAAAATATTGTAATGGAATTTGAATATCCAGTTATTTTTAGTTTTATAACATGTATTAAAGATACATTTTGGTTACCGGTAATAAATTGTACGACCATACATATAAGAGAATCTAGCTATCTTTTCTTGATAGTATTCAGTGTAGTATCAATGAATAAATTAGTCCGTTAATACATTTTGGACGCTATTATAATTTGTTATTTGACAGAATTTTTCTTAATTTATTACTATTTTATTGCTGTTTTTTGTTGTTGTTTACAATACTATATAAGCTTCAGAATAATAGATTCCCACCTTAATCACTGTGTGTATCACACCCCTCCCACCACTGTTCTCATGCCTGTCACCACCATCAGTTTGCCTCTTTCAACCCCAGGTTCTCCAACCCCTTCCCACTCCTGTCCTCTGGTAACCTTATTCTTGCAATCAGATTTATGAGCAATTTGTTGATGTTTTGTTAAATCGATATGTAATTAATTCAAAAGACATTAAAAATGTTCTTTTTTACTTTTAAGTCATGTTAAATATATTAGAATTGTGATATAAAATATATGTTATAATTAAATATAGAATCAAATATTAGTTCAATGGATTGAATTTTTCTGTACATTTTCATTAAGATGTATATTACTTTGGTAATTTATAAAAGGTAGATGCTGATTCTGGTTTATTAACATTATTCTACTGACTCAAACATGACTATCATTTTGGTATTTTTTGTTTTCTTAAAATTATCATTTAAATGTCTTTTAAAACTCAACTACATAATTTTTCATATTTTTTCCTAACTCTTACCCTAACATTTTTCATATTTTTTAAATTAGCAGACCAGTTTTATTAAGTTCTTACTACTGAGTGGTTACTGTTCTTTAATATCTTAGTTAATACAGTGTACAAAACGCTGCATTTACATTTACTGCCCTATAGACTATGTTTTCTGAGTCCGGAGATTTTTTTTCACAAAGCTATGTTCTCCAGTGATTTTTCAGTGTGTGACTGTGTAATAAGAACCAGTGGACTTTATTTTTCCCTTGTTTTTTTGTGCTTTTCATTGACATATTTCATCTAAAATGATTGAAGTAGATTTAGAAATGCATTTATTCGTTTTTGCCCCCCGTTTACTTTTTGGAAGCCTATTGCATTTCAAACCTGTAAATCGCTTTTAACTTGATTGAGACAGAAATATTAATGAACCTTGAACTGCAAATCAGTGAAGGAAACATAGATTTATATGTTGCAGCCTAGAAATTGAGACATTTTGGCACATAAGCTCCATGTGTAGTTGCTTTATGAACATACTGTTATGTCATCCTTTTACTAACAGCATCCACAAAATAACATAATGTAGTGATGGAAAATATTTTATCAGCTTCTTATGAAGCCTGAAGGAGAAAACCACATTAAAGCTGGTATCGATGAGGTTTTATGGCTTGTATGCTCAAATAAATATAGTGGAAAGGCTAGCATGAGAAGTGAAATGCTTATGAGTAAACTGTTTTGTGCCTAAAGATAATTTAAATCTATAATTTCTTTATTCTGTGATAGTATAACTATTTAATATTATTGATTTTGAAGACAAGGCTGGTACAGCAGCTCCTAAATGTATAAGTTGTGACCAATAGTTATATCAATAAAATAACTTCATTATGGTGTGAAATTAGTAGTTCTTTGTAATGTTTATTTTTGTGTCCAGTCTTAAAATGACCTTTTAAAAAATCTTACAGAAGTGTGCTCTGGTGAAGCAGTGGTTATATCAATCTCCTCTAAAGGTGCAAGCCACATACCCACTGTGTTTGAGTCCCAGGTCCAAGGAGAAATAACCAATATGAACAACTAAATAAAAATAAAGATGCTTCCTCCTTCTTTCTCTTCCTGCCTGCCTGCCTACTCACCTTTGTTCCTGCCTATACCTTCCCTTTAAAATAAATAAATAAATAAATAAATAATTTTTAAATAAAATTAAAAATCTTGCATAGCTCAAACTTATTCTAACAGTAGTTGATATGTGTATATGAAAAATAATAAGGTAAATTTTTAACCAATAAAATTTAAATTTTAATAATTTAAACATTTTATTTCATTTTTAAAATTGAATAAAATCTGAAAGAAATCAAACCAAAAGATACACTCTTTCACCTATTTCCTTTGCATGACATTGATTCGAGTATTTTTCTTTTGAGATTCCAGAACGTATGATTTTAGAGATAATGAACCTATAATCTCATTTAGTGGACACTGAATTTTGGATTGACAGTGATGGACCTAGGCAATGCTACTATTCAAATACATGACCCAAAATGGTATTTTGGTTTTTCCTTGATTTTTCCTCCATTCCATACCCTGCATCCAACCCTTTCCCAATTCAATTCTTATCTTCCTACCTGTGCCTCTCCAGCAGTGCTATCATATATAATCATCACTGCTCACTTCTAGCAAGAAGGGCAAAGTGAATCACTGATCACAAAAAAGCAGATAGAAGTGTTAAGTAGGATGTTTGGAAATTTCAGAAATGCCTTGATATGAGAATTAACAACTTTGTTTTATGGAGCTATCTCCTTCCCCAGATCTGCCAACATCTTTGTGCACATAGTACATTTTACAAAATCTTATTAGTTGTTACGGGAAGCATTCCAAGTTCTAATTTCTTATTGTGCTCATAAATTAGTTAGAGGTACCACATTTATATAAGGAAAAGCCAGAATATTATGACTAAACCCAGGGTACTCATATAGGCACTACTTTCCTTTAGGGTCAAAAGTAAGAATACACCAGTGTTCTTGAAAATTAGCTTTAAGATTTTTCTTTCTGGAAAAAAAACAAAACTTGAGAGTCTATATTGGAAGACACAGACAAGGATTAAAATATTTTTAAATTAAAATCACAAACATTTTAAGATATCTAATTTTAAATATTCATAACAAACTTATTTTTAGAAATAGCTTGATTATGCTACTTAATTATTGAGTTGATCATTGCCAATATTTTCAATTAGTTTTTCATAACTTACTCATATTTTCTCTCAATGCTTTTTTTCAAAATCTGGATAGTATTGATTTAGAGTTCAGACTAATATGTAGGATTTATTTGGAAAATATTTAACTCGTAGTATGCTATAATCAAAATTACTATAATTTCTCATAACTTCTTAGAAAATAAACATTTTTGCTTATTCTTTTGAAAAGAAAAACTCATTTTTCATTCACTTACAGATTAAATAAGTGACTTAAATCTCCTGTTATTATTATTATTATTATTATTATTATTATTATTATATTTCCATACTATCATATCTTCTACCTAATGCAGTTTCCATCCTCTTTAAAGGCAAGGATATTATTCAACATCTGAATTTATGGTTTTAATGACTATATTGGAGGAATGTGATTTATCTAGTGAATATCATTTATTTTAGAAGACAAAGAGCCCGAATCAGTCTATAGAATATTGGTTGTCAAGGCTAATTTTGAAGTAATTGCTAATAGGAGTTGAATCTCTGCTCATTTCAGTGTGGATGGAATCTCTCATTTACTTTGATATTTTTGCTTACCATGGTAAGCATATTTTTTCTTAACCCTGACCCTAGCATTTTTCATATTTTTTAAATTAACAGATCAATTTTATTAAGTTCTTACTTATCTACCTACCATGGTAGATCTGGTTTTGTTGGAGAGATTTTGATATTCAAGGAAAGCTCTTTCCAGCAGATTATCTGTACTAACTCTAATCTGTACTAACCAAAACATTCTCTATTATTAGCTCATTTGGGTACAGAGTACTTTTACTATGGTTAATCTGAATTAAGATATGATGTAAGTGTAAAATGCACATCAGATTTCAGGGACTTAGTATAGTGTAAAGAGTATAAATATTGCCCAGTTTATTTCGACTGTATTTAATGTATTGGGCATACCCTAGTGGCTCATGTGTTAAGCCTGGGACAGGGGCATAGACATGTAAAACCCAAGTCCTGTGTTCAGGACTAGGGCCATGAGAAACAACCAAAACAAACACATGAAAGTTCTTTTTTCTCTTCCTTCCTTTCTTCAAAATGTTTTTTCTTCCTCTCCTTCCTCTCTTTAAAAAAATAGCATTTTATATTAAACAAAACATAACTAAATATTTCATGTTCCTTTTTCTTAGTTTTTTATATTTAAGTGCTAAAACTTTTAAAATTACATATTTAATGTTGCATTTATATTGGATAGTGCTGGCCATAGTGGCTACTCTGCAAGATTAACTTAGGTAAGGTGTTTTGATACTGAAAAGAATGGACAATATAATAGGTAAAAGAGAAAGTGGCCACAAAAAAATAGGACACAAAAATTCTAGTTTATAAGAAAAGGTGATTTTGATTCTGCAAAACATAGTGAATGTTATGAAAAATTAAAGGAAAGAGCTCATTATTGTGACCCTACACTTTTCAGATGGCAAAACTAGGTGAGCCCTGGAGGAGTATCGGTTGAGCGCAGTCCACACACAGCCCAGACCTGGGTTTTCATTCCAGGGAGGAGAGAACAACCAAGTTGAACAGCTAAATACAACAACACAATATGCTTTTTCCTCCTCTCCATGCCTATCTACCTGTACTCACTTTCATTCTTTCCTACACCTTTCCTTTAAAAAACAAAAATAAGATGGCATATTAAATCTAATCCTGCTTTAGTTGAGTTTAATATACAGATATGTTTTTATTTGATTTTAATAAGACCATCTTATAAAGTCAGATTGAAGTCTCCCCCCCCAACCCCCCCGCCCTCCTTGCAGGCAGGAATAAGCAAACCGGTAGGAAGAAAGAGGAGGAAGAAGCACTTTATTTTTTGTTTAGCTGTTCACACTGGTTGTTCCATATGCCCCCCACCCCCACCCCACCCAGGACTTCAGCCCAGAGGTATGTGGCCCGCGTCCTTTGGAGACATTGACCCAACTGCTACTCCACCAGTGCCCATCGAAGTCTTTTATGTTATTGGTAATAAGAAAAAGAATTAGTGAGCTGGCTCACTCTCATGCAGTAGCAGTTAGTTCATTCACCTATGAAAGAGGGCAGGCCACATGCCCCTGGGTTGAAGACCAGGGTTCAGGAGACAACCCCATTTGAAAAACTAGATAAAAATAAAATAAAATGCTTCTTCCTCCTCTCCCTGCCTGCCTACTTGCCTACTTGCCTTCATTCCTGTCTGCACCTAAGGGGGCGAAAAAAAAAAAAAAAAAAAAAGCACACACCTTATAATATTTATTGTATCAGGATTTACAGATATACAGTTGTTAGTTTTCAAGTAAGATTTAAATTGTAACTTATATGGGGTACTTGAATGAGGGGGCATTAATTTTGACACATTGTATCATCTTTTAAGACTTAAAAAAGCCAATACCAGTTCCAAAATTTGGAAGACAGTAAATATAGTGTATTTATAACTTCCAAAAGGTATATAATCATTACATCAGTACCACCTAACCATAATTCCTCCTTTACCGCCAAAGAGCCCATTTATCTATTGATCCTAGGAGTCAGAATTTTGCCCAAGTCAAAAACTGAAGTGTAATATTTCATGTCTAAACTCCTATCCCTGCCAGCCCTTTAGAGTAAGAACCCTATGGTGGATCTGAGAAAGGGATCAGAAGGCTTTTTTAGAGCACAGTAACGCAGAAGGCAGGAAACAGCAGGAATGGACCACTCCAGATAGTATGCTGTAGCTTTCGGAGGTTAGCCTGAAAGCTGCTCTGGTGATGCTTCGCTACTTTGCTTTTGAACAATAACTAGACACAGTGCTCCAGAAAGAAAGATCTCTTCTATGAAACTTTTGAGGAAGATGCACCAGTTCAACTAACATTACAACATGTAAAGTTTTCCTTTTATTTCAATGCTTATTTTTTTACCATCATTGAATAAAATCTGCATAGCATACCTATATTTTAGGAAGCATTGTTATAACCACATTTACAATGCAATCACAACATATAAAACCATTTCAAATCATACTTTTCTTATGAAGACCTGAATGCATTTACCAGTGGTTATCAGGTAAGTAAATGTAATTTTTTAAATAACATCTTAGATTTCTGAAAAGTAATTTTCTCTTGTAAAGGCTGTAATAGAAACTTCTGCATTTTTTTATGATCCTCATAGAATGTTTTAGATAAGCATTGTACAAATATGATATGAGCCACACATGTAATTTAAAATTTTTGAGTAGCTTCAGTATAAATGAAAAAAGTTGATAATATTGATGTTTTATCTGACTTAATATAGCATATATCCAATACATTTACTTTATCTTTTTTTTTTTTTTTTTTTTAAAGAGAGGTACAGGCAGGAATAAAGGCAAACAGGCACCCATTAGGCAGGAAGAAAGAGGAGGAAAAAATATATTTTATTTAGTCATTCGTCTTGATTATTCCCACTCCCTCTCCCCCACCCCCCAGTCCTGGATCATGAAACCAGGTCCATGTTATGCATGTGGACTGTGCCATCTGAAGGTTGTGAACTTAAGCACTAAGCCACCAGTGTGCCTGGTATATATCATACAGGAGAAAATTTCAGCTAAAATTACGTGTCTTGGAGAAAATTGAAAGGTATAAAAAAGATGATTTCTCATTAATATCTGTGATTGTGTGACTACTAATAAACTCTTAACTGCATATATTCTGAATCATGAATAAATGCTAACTTTATGGCTTTGTTCTTTGATATAGATTTGTAGTTTCCTCTGACAGTTATTGGATACAAGAATTCTTTTCCAAGATTCATGTATCAACAATTACAAGAAGATATCTGAAGGGTGGGTTAGCTTCTCATATCTCTCTTAGTCATTCAGATTTGCTCTAGCTATGGACTTTCTATTAGCTTCAAAATGAAATCTATGCTTAGAATAAATCAGTATAATGTAAAGAACACAGTAATCAGTCAATAAAACATTTTTTTTTGCTCAGTGCATGTTTCGCTATGAGGCATATGGAAGAAAGTAAGAAGAGCATGGTTTTTGTAATATACCTATCTTGTGTGTGTTCTAATTCTCACTCTCATTTGTTATCTTGGACAAGTAGCAAACTATCTGAGCCTTTTTGCTTATCATTAAATTAAGGTTACAACTCATAGGTTGTTTATGAAGTCAAGTAGGTGAGAAGTCCCTGGTTCAGTACTCTGGTTATCATAAGTACTCAATAAATGGGGACTTGTCACAGAAAAACTTTCCAGAACATGCTTCCAAATAACATCAACAATTGAATCAATTCTGCATTATCGTCTTTAGAAATATTACCATGAAATGATGAAAAGCTATTTAAAAAAATCTTTAATACTGACTTGTCTAGATTTTCCTTGGAATGATAGTAGAAGTCAATACTTCAAATACATATTAAGCAGTCTCCATGGAAAATGCATAGAATACTTTAGAACTGACAGGCATATATTTCTAATAACATGTGAACATATATTATCATAAGCAAGTAAAATGTCAGCACCAGAACTCTGCAAGCAATGTTCTATACTCCAAAGCACAACATAAGTTTCCACTACCAGGTCCCAAAGCAGCTGCCAAGTAATTGGTTAGACTAACTCATTCTCCATTTCTCTAGCATTTACCACTTCCCCTTCAATGAAAAATATTAACTCATTCTCTCTCTTGGGAGACAGAAAAAAGGATATCTATACTTTGATTTGATTTCTTAATCTTTATTCCTTGTCTGCAATTTGAAGTTATTTCTCTATCAAGAACAAAAAGCTTGATTATCTTCATAAATATAGTTCAATTTTTCAAAGATGAGTATTACCTTGGACCCAAATAAACAACACTAGACAGAACTTTTTAGTATTTAGTATTCTAAAGGGGATAAAAAAAATAGTTTGAAGATTTCAAAGGAAAATGAACAAAGGGGATGTTATTATATTCTACTTATGTTAAAGAATTGATATTGAGGAAGGCATTTTAGGCAAAAGATGGAGTCTGAATAAATACCTTGAACCGGATAATATTGATATAATATGTCCAATGAATGGAGAGTAGGAGAATCCAGGACTAGATTATTGCACAGAACTGAATGAGCCTGATGAGACAGGGAATTAGTGAGAAATATGATTGAGAAAGCAGTATTAATGTACAGCCTAGTATAGTCTCTATGTCAAAAATTACTCTGTGATGCTTTTAAAAATAGGAAGGCAGTAGTATTCCTAACATTACTACCTATCATTTATAGGATAATTTTGAAACAAAAAAATAAAGAGATGTGATTAGGAGACCATTAATATAATTTTCACATGAAGTGAACAGTAGTTACCTATACCAAAGCTCCTAATTAATAAGCACAGATTTTTTTTTAAATTAGTGTTAAGTAGAGAAAATGTGAATGACTTAGAGACATTAGCCTTTCAGAGTCTGTTGAAAGTTGATTTTACATATGCTGATACTTCTTAAATACAAGAGTGAAGCAGCTTCCAAGTATAGACATTGGCAGAACACTCTGTAAGTGCTTCCCTCAAAGGGTATTGATGTCAATGGTGATTTCCTGAACAAGCTGTTACCGCCACCCCCCACCCACTAAAAATGAGTTCCATTAGTACTAAAGAAGCACTATGCTGAGTCCTTTACATCTAGCAAATGCCTGAAAAAAACTTAGTTTCTGAAGTAATTTACTTGGAATATATAAGAATCAATAAGTGTGAAGATCTTTAAGTAAACTTAGTTTGCCATAATAGAAATTCATAGATGGAGTGGCTTCAATAACAAATATTTATTTCCCTCAGTTCTGGAGACTGGAGTTCTGAGATCAGGGTGGCAACATGGTGAGGACTTTATCCTGGTTTATAGACAGTTGTCTTTTTTTTTTTTTTTTTTTAAGGAAAGGTGCAGGCAGGAATGAAAGCAAGTAGGAAGGCAGGTAGGAAGAGGGAGTGTAAAGAAACACTTTATTTTTATTTAGTTCACACTGATTGTTCCCCCAGCCCTTGAAAAGTAGGATGGAATAATTTCAAAGGAAAATGAACAAAGCGGGTGTTACCCAGGTCTTGAACCTGGGACCTTGGAATGTTTGTGGGACTGCTTCAAGGGTGTACTGAACCCTGGGCATGCCCCAGATAGTCATCTTGCCATATTTTCACGTAGAGAGACCTTGCATCTTTTCAGTCCTGTATAAGAGCATTTATTTCATCATGAGGGTTTCACTCTATCTCATGAATGAATTTATCCCTAATTGCCTCTAAAGTCCCCACCTCCAAATATTATCACTTTAAGGATTAAACTCACACTATCTGAATTTTGAGGACACAAATATTCAGCAGCAGCTTCCTGGTAATTGTTTAGTTTAATTGATAAGAATTGTATTTCTCGTAAATAAATACAATCTTTTTTCCATACATGGCTTATAATGAAAATATTATAACAAGAGAAGCTAATCACTTAATAGGTAATTGCATTTTATTTAGATTATACCGATAGTTAAGGACTCAAATCTGTCAAGTCACAAAAATCTTGAAAATTTTGGTAGAGGCAATACTATATTTGAAACCTAACTGAATAGTGGTTTGGGGCAAGTACATGTATCCTAATGCACATGCCTCAGAACATAGACTCATCATGAAGACCTGTTCCCATGTGTGGTATTTTCTCCTCTTTCTACCTCCTCATTGATAATAATTATATATTTATTTTTCTTAAATTAAATAGTTGAATCATTTTTGTTTTTAAAGTCATTTTTATTATGTCCAAACCTTTATTAAATGCTTTTGCATTCTGAATCTTTAAAATTCTAACAATAAACATGTAGTACTTATATTATGACCAAGCAATGTATCTCAAGGCATCAGATACATTATATTTATTAGAATCCTTTATGATCGGTACTATACCTAGCCCCATTTTGTAGATGATACTGAATCAAAGAATGGTTAATATAATTTTTTCAGCATAACACAACCAATAGGTAGAAGAGCTGGACCCAACCCTAGGGTATCTGAATCTAGTATACACTCTATTACACTTTTGATGTGACAGATGAACTAGATATCCATACATACACATTACAATAAAGGTTGTGTGTAGTCGGCCAGTCAAACTTGCATTCAGTAAGTAATTCAAGTATTATCTAGATAATGAAAATATAGGCAAGCCAGAATGGTTATTTCACAGAAAATACTTGATTTCTTAGTATAGTCTTTAATTTCAACTCACAATTAAAGCAAAATATAGTAAAAATCATTTTTCCATGGGCAATACTAATCCTAAATTTCAAATATAGAGGACAGTAATTTTTGTATGTGAGAAGAAATTTCAGAAACGTGATACTATTGTAGCATTAAAGAGATATTTTGGAGCTTTGATTTGGAAGACATTTGCCCAACACTGATTTACTCTAATTTCTCTTGTCCAGAAGTGTATAGCTTTGAGAAGCAGTCCACTTTAGTCACAGAGACTTTCTGTTGTTAACATACTTGTTTTTTATATAAAAAAAAAACTGTTTTCTAACTCTATTCAGTCCAACTAGTTACCTCCACAGGGACTAAACTGAATACATTTAATCATTTTGCATGTTTTCTCTTAACTAAGAATCACTGAAACCTCTAACCATTCTTTACATGATATGGTTTCCAAATCCTCTTTGACTTGTCCACTGTCCACTAGAAATGCTCAAAATAATTAATTTTTCTTTCAAAAAGTATCCAAAGCACTCATCAGTTCTTTAGACATCTGGATAATACAGAGGCTCTAATCTTTCTTTGATTTATATCTGTTTCACTTCTGTTCACATAAGTTAAATTTGTTTTAACTTCCTTGGCAACTAAATCATGCGGTAGACTCAAAATATTCCCAGATTTTGATTGTGTGAACCCTCAAAAGATTTGTTTCCTCTCTCCTATGTTTACTTATTTTTATTCTTAATTTGAGACTTTACCTCTTCGGCTTAATTCCATAATTCTACTATCTCCAAAAACATTTATTTCACATTTTTATTCTAAAGTTTTAACACTCAAATATCTATGTTTGAGTCTTTGATGAAAATATTGAATGGAATTAAGGTCCACCTTTGATACACCTGAAGAATCTTTTTATTTAACTACAGCATTCTATAGTGTCCATATCTAGAGCTCAACAGTGGCATGAGGTTAGAGGTAACCTCATATCCTACATGATTTGTGTCAACCGTGATCCAACACAGAAAAACACCCCCCAAAACTTACATAGCTCAAATAAAACATTGTACTGAGATCTACTTTATTGAATTAAAAAATTTAAAAATTGCAATAAAGTTTTAAAATTCATCTTGTGAAGATTTATATTTCTTGTTAAACTCTTAAGACAGTATTCAACATTTTACTAACATTAGAAAGTACAAAATCAAAGTGTATTCTTATTCATAATAGAATATCAGATTCTGCTTAATTTGATTCAATTATGAACAAATCTTAATGTAGCAGATGTCAATTAAATATAGTGTAACATGCAGAATTTCATTCAACTTAATCAGAAATAAACCTTAATCAGAAATGATGAAATAAACTATTTTTGGAATTATTTGAGTTCCCAATAAGTAGCTGCATTTTAGAGACTTTTTTTTCTAACACAAATTACTTCTCAAAATCTTTTTAAGACCTGAACTGAATATAGTCCTTGGGGGGAGGTTGTATTGTGTAAGTGGATTAAATCTGGCCAATCATCTAATATAAATGAATTGTTGAAAAGTAAAATTATTTTGTAACTTGAAAAAGTTACTTATTTGGTAGAACGGCAATCAATATTTTTAATTGCCCGTTATATTTGAACTTTATTAATGAATTGTACATTCATGAGGTTTTGTGACCTTAGAGAGAACACTATAAAGGTAGAAAAGTATTTAATTGTCTTGACTTTACAACAAAGTACCATCTGGGGCATTTCATGCTGAGGGCTAAATGATGACTTAATCTACTGAGGTCCTGAGGATTCCTTTCTAGCAGAAGTCTTGAAATTCAGGCATCACTCTGCTAGCAAGAATATAAAAGTCAGCTTCAACAAAAAGAACATCAAAAGTCCAGTAAAAGTGAAGAAATATTTACTGTAAAACAGGATCTAAAGAAAAGACTGGAACATTGCCTAGTGTTGAATGTATCCTCTAGGAACTTCTTGCAGTCGGGCTGAAACCTGGCTTTCCCCATTAGGGACCATGGATCATTGGTTGTTTGAGACAGGTAGAAAGTGAGGTGAGTGCCACTTCACACAGACTCTGACCCACTACACAGGCTACTACCATCAGAGAGCTACAAGTCACCTAAATCTGAAGCAATTTGTGATACGGCTTAATTCTGACTGCCAGCTTGTAAAACAAAAAGGATACTGTCCTGACCAAGGGACGGTTGGATGATCTATTTGCCAATAACAATATTTGGATGGAAAGCTTAAAATATGTTGTTTTTCCAAGAGTTAGACTTTAAAGGAGGGAAAGGACCACTGGTGAAATATTAGCAGCAAATCGGTTAACCACTAACTTCTTTCTGTAGTTGTTGAGGCTCTTAAATTTGCGGAAGAAGAGAAACTTCATTCTCTTTGCCCAGAATAGACACTCCTTCACATCTGTGCCCTCCATTAGAACGTCGTCTGGTTTTAGGTCACTTCGCCTACCGCTTTAAAGGTCAGATCAGACGGCATTTGGAGACTCAGCTTTCATCCCAGAGGCCCTCCAGGGCGGTCTCCTTAGGTTCCCGGGGTCCGGTAACCCCGAGGGTGGTCTGCGTTGAGGTGCGCTCCAGGGGGCGTCCCACTGGTTCACGCTAGTGGCGCTGCACTTGCCTTGGGAAGTTTACTCCTCTCTTAGCCTCTGCACTTAAGCGACCAAAATGCCCAGGCGTGAGTTGGATTCCGCAGCCCCAGCGCCAGGGTGCAGGTTATGGGGCGCGCGTCCGCGTAGTTCCGCTGCCGCTCAAAGCCAACATTCTGTACCCGGAATCGGACATCCCACCAGCCCAGCTTTCCTTCTGCAAGCCACACTGAGCTTCTGCTCCGAAACCCTACTAAGGACACTTCGCAAGTTTAAACTCCCTTATCGACATTCCCATCACGAATCTACGTTGCCGGGGGCGGGCAGAATGGGGTGGAGTGAATATTAATCCTTACCTTTCTCTAAAGTTCTTTGCCAGTTTTTGAAATAAAGAGATGGCGCCTCCCCCCACCGCCACCCCCAATAATCCTTGATTGAATAAACGTGTAATGTTTGATGTACTAAACATGTTTGTATTTTTTTCTGCTTTCTCTTGAAAAGCATTATGGCAAAGAGGTTAGGCTAGGTTCCGAATGGTTTTCAGCTGCTTACCATGAAATATGTTCTAAGCGCAGGCAGGTTGGTCAAACCAGTCTCTAGTTGCGGAGCAAAAGATATTCATGGGGAGGGAGGGGTCTAAAGGGAGGAGATCTAGCTTCTCTCTATTTGTACCTACTTTGATTTTGTCAATTGGCCAAATTCTGGTCGGGTTTGCTAATGACCATGGACTTGACACTTACATTGTACACTTTCAGACTAAAGGAGAAACTTTCCTCAAGCCGTTTTGCCTCTAAGTAGAAAGATTCACTTTAAGGAAATCGTTCTCTGAAATGCGAAAACTAAAAGGGTGAAGGGGAGTGCATAGAGTCTTCTTGAAAGAAACTGTTTTTAAGATTTATCTAGTAAATTAGAAAGGGGAAAGGTATCTAAAATATATTGGTTAGAAATTTAAACTTCAGATCTCAAGCAAATGGAATACTATTATAATTAAACAATTAGTAATTTAGTAATTAGTAATTTGTTAGTGAAACCTGGGTTTATGAATTGAACACATTAGAGTTTTACTATGCACTATTTAAAAATATGTGTCATAGAAGAAATCTAACTTTAACGGTATTATTGTATTCAGAACTTCAGGAGCAAAGATGACAGAGGAGACTAGACTTGCGTTTCAATTATGATTTTTAAAATATTTGTAATAAAATACATCTCTATAGTAAATATAAGTAATTTCATGTAAGATAAATAGAAATATTTGCACGTGGGGAAAATGCAAACTATTCTTTAGGCAATCAGATGTTAAATTAACTTCTCTTTCAGAGAAGGGCAACTCTGAAAAACTGTTACTGAAACAAGTTGAAATTCAAAAACACAGTTCTTAGAAATAGTGTGTGACTTTCTGCAATACCAAAATACTAAATATTATTATTGCAGTTGCAAGTAAATTTATATTAAATTATTATATTTTAGTGCTTTGCAGCAGCACACTTGAAAGATTGACAGGATTGGTTAAAATGCGGATAATTATTTTAATTAAAACTCAGAAGTTTAAGAAATGCGACAGTTATATACATAAAGATATATATAAAAGATACATATAAAACAGGTAGGTAGAGATGTATGCAGGTGTGTTTCCTACAGTAGATGGATTGGGGTATATAGTTTAAAGCAAAGTTAAATGCGTGTGTTTACGTTTTTTTATTTTGATGAAATATATTTTTGTGTCTGTTATGTTTGTGGCACTGTGGGAATTTTGAAGATGGAGCCAGTGAAGGAAAACAGCAGCAGAGCACACACAAACATGAGGCCACCTGGCTTTGTGCCATCATACATGACATTCAATTATTTTAGTACTTTTTCATGAGAGTTTTCCCTCTACCCAACTTCCCCTCCCCTCTCCAGACCCTTTTTTCTACATTTGGCATACTTCATCTGATTCAGCACACATTTTTCCTAGCTTTACTTACTAATATGCCTCAAACCCTCACCGTGAAAAAAGAAAGTGCTAAGACTAAAATGTTTGTGATCCTTTCTTCACATTCCCACCATTGCTATATAAGTGTGACATTTCTTTCAGTAAGCAGAGAAAGGGAGGAATTAGAGTGATCTGCACACGGCTTCACTACTGCTTTTGATGTTCCTGCTCAAAATATTTTTCATTTCCCAAAATACATTCTCATGGGGACGAGGGGCATTAAAAGCAGTTTTTAGACCGTGAGAATTTTTTAAAATGTGAAATAAGTTAACGGACAGCCAATCCTTTATCTGAACTTGACTTATCTGAATTTACCTTTGTGGGTGGGGGAAGCTGCATAGTCATTTCAGTGTACTGTTCAACTAGTTTCAACTTACTCAGTTATGTTAAATTTTATGCTAAAAAGAGAATTAAAGAAAACTTTTTAAAAATATCCCCAATTACTGTGTGTGGGGAGTTGTCACCAAGAACAGCAGCAACAACAAACTGGTTGCAGAAATGTTAGATGTAGCTTTTTGTCAGAATAACTTCACAAAGTCACCTGTCCACAGTGTTAATATCCGATAGTACCAGAGGAATGAGGAGAAACAGTGTTTCAAAGATGTAGAGGCTTGAATTGCAAGAGTTCTCATTATCCCTCATCCTTTTGTTTTCTGGACTGTGCACATTACTTCCTAATTCTGATGCCTTCACCAGCACTGAGCTTCATTCCCATGAAGGATACATGAGGAAACATCTACAGCTACAGAGATCTGAAAGTGCCAGATACTGTTAGCCTTTAAAGGAAATCATGGCTCCTCATCTCTGTTCCTTAGACCCCACTTCACCACCCCCAACTTCCTATTAATGCTTTAGTCCTAGTAGATCACATGGATTTCTTGACTGACAGGAGTTGAATCTTGCATTTGAAAGTCAGGTTCTCAGTATGGAAACAATACTCTCAAAGGGAAACAAAGAAGGTGGAGCAAAGTAGGCAAAGGTAGCCTGGGGTAGAGGTGTTGAGCCTGCCTAGACAACACCCCAGTTAGAACTTAGTTTAATAAACTGGATCTTTCCTTCCAGTCTTCCAGCTCTTAACACTGGCCCCTGTGTCCCTGGTCAAGGCTGCTAGTTGGAATTGGAGAGGGTTGGAAGGAGGACTGAGGATGTAAAGCAGGTTTTTAAAGCCTGCTGATGAGGAAAGAGCCATGCCAGGTCTGGGTAGAGTAGCTGAAAACATTTATCAAAGTGCTATAGTCAATTTCCAAGAAGGTTATCCTTAAAACATCAGAAAGGAAACACCCAGGTAGATCTGCAGGAAGATGAAAGCCTCCAATCTGATTTCTTCTGCCTCCTAGTGACTTACAGAAATCATTTCATTATCATTGTTTTAATCAGTATTATTCACCATTTATTAATAATGCTCCAATGACTGGAGCTGTGTCATTACCATAAACTCCCATCTCGACCTCTCAAAATCCATTTAATGCAGCTCTTGGCATCCAGAGACCCAAATTCATGCCCAAAACTGCAGATTAAGCATTCCCTATGGGAGTGTGCCATTAGCTGTTCCCTCCGTTATAGGCACATGTGGTTACATGTCCCCAAATACACAGTATTCCGAGTAATAGATTTGTGTTTGCAGGAGGCTCTAGGGGTCAGTGACACCTTGCACCCATCCCTCTGATCACTATCATCAAATGTGAATCTGAGGTATGGAGTGGAAACAGGTTTAACTAAGCAGCTGTCTTCCATGACTCTCCTGTGATTTCCTCTCTGAGCTGGACTTTTATTGGTATACAAGTACTCTAGAGCTTGCATCATATGTCTTTCATTTAAAGGACACTGATTTTTTTTTTTTTTTTCAGGGAATTTAGGGCTCTTAAGACGCATATTTTTAAACAAGCTGACAGAGCTCTAAGACATAACCAAGTTTATAGCTAGGAGTTGTTTGTGTATTTCCGCGAGTCAGCAGGGCGTTGTTCTTGCTGCTGTGAAATTGTTCAAAGACCTAGTAAACAATCATTTGTCCTATCCTCCCCGTGTTTATTAGGGACAGTCGTAGTTTCAGAATATCTGAAGGTGAAGCACAGGGGCGACCTGAGAAAATGAAAATCAGGATTCCTACAGGCGTGAGTGCATAACTTGGCCATCCCGCGAGCGACCCGGCCAGAGTCACCCAGGAACTGGGGAAGAAAAATGCCCAGGAAGTATAGCGTGGCTCCTGTGCCTAAACCATGGCCGGACTGTTCGAGGGCATCCCTTCTCCAGCGTCCCCCAGACTTTTAGTTGTTTCCATTGTTGTTTTTCCAGCCTGGGTGCCGGTTTTGGAGTTCCTGAACCTTGATTCAGTCTGACTTTTTGCCGGAGCGCTGTCCGCGAGAGCGTTCTTTGACCGCGCCCACTTGAGACTCAATAATTCGTTGTTGGTGCCGGCCACACAACTCGGCAAGAGGAATAATACAGCAAAAGCTATATAATTCCAGTAATAGTCCACTCGCCAGCCCCAAATGCGCGCTCAAGCCATGCTGAGGTAGCACCACTTGAACCGAGCCTGAACCTCTTCCCTAGAGAAGCGTTTCAGAATACTACGCTCTGGGCCGCCCGCTCTGGTTCCACCCGATGTGATCTGGCACGTTAGGAACCGTCCCTTTTCTAGGTCCTTGCTAGGCTGCAGCTTGGAGATGCTCAGCCTCCAGAATCGTTCCTCTCCGATTGGGGCCTATTCAGACCTCGGAGAAGAACTGCCAGTGTAGCTTAAGGCGGCCAAGCCCCGGAAAAGAATGGAAATTTCCAAGCTCTGTCAGATGCTCGCCCAAGCTCGACTTGGCTTTGTCGCCCCCGAGTCGGGGCTGGCCGGCTTGCCAAAGGCCGCGACGGTGCCAGACGGGCCTGGGGAAAACGCGACGGACGCTGTGCAGGCTTTGGAGAGACAGGCTGTGAATACCCTCTTGCAGTGTCCTTTCCGGCAAAGGACAGTAATTTGGTTCACAGTTTGTGGCAGCGTTTAACCAAATTTGCTAGTTGAAGAGGCCTGTTGCAAATGGCTGCCTTTTCGTGCCCAAGGCGCTGAATGCATTTCCCTCAGGCTCTGCTGATTCCTGGGAAAATTTAGCCAGATTCAAAGGCAGGCAGAGGGGCTTTCAATCCTCTACTTGCCCTGCCCAGAGAGTGTGACCAGCTTCCACCCGCCCTCCCACACCCTGGGGCAGGAACGCAGGCCTCCGCCAGCTAGGGCCCGGGATGCCGCCCGGCGAGTGCGTCCAGCTCCACGCGCGCATCCCTGGCTCTCCGCACTCGCTTTCCAAAGTAATTGCCACCAGGATTCTTTCAAAGTAAAAAGAAGAATTTCTTAAAAACAACAACAGCAGCAACAAAACACACAAACACAAAAATAACACACATGGAAGGCCTTCCTTTTCTTTTTAAACTCTTTGGTGTAACTGCCTCCCCCTGACCTAGAGTAGGCTTTTTGGAGGCACATTTCCTATCGAGTTTTCTTAAAATAATCTGTATCTAAAGACAAAATCCTGGACCACGGGGCGGGAGGGTGGGGAGGGAGGGGAACTAGATAGATATTGGTTTAAGGGATTCGACGCCTCTGGCTCGGCTTCCCTTTCCCAATCGTCGCCACCACGTCCACGCCGCCGCACTGCAGAGAGAAAGAAAAGGCCGTGGGCTCCTAAGTGACCGCGCAGGGACGCCACGCTCCTGGGACTTAGAAGCGGAGTGGGCCGCTACCTCGGCGTCCCAGCGAATAGCTGCCAATGTATCCGGGTTCTTGGACTGGGGATTCCTGTGGATCATCCACATAAACGATTTACGGATGAAATAAAAGCCCTTTAGAGCAATACTTCCTTTCAAGTTCCTAAGCGCCTCTAAATCTTTCTGGGAGTGAGTGGCCGACGTGGGGGCGGGGTGGGGACGGGTGTGGGCAGGGGGCGCGGAAGGGCGCAGAGAACCGGGAGTGGAGGGTTAACTGCTTTGCGATCTCACCAAGCTCTTCTGAAATGCCAGTCCACTGTCGCGGCGACTATGTTTCTGGGTGTCGGGGCCTCGTCCCTCCTGGCATTTGTCTGAAACGAAGCTGTCTGTCTAACCTAGGCCTGGACGCGCCTCGCCCGGGTAAGTGGGGGAAGGTGGGGGTGGGGTGGGGGCGGAGGAGAACCCGGGGTGGAGTTAGTTGCCTGCCTATTTTCATATTCATAGAACTGGGAGGTTGCCCGAGGAGCCCAGCTGAGTTTCAAGATATAAAAGCAACTTCGGGTGCCCCCTTTCCAGCCGGGACGTATTAAAGGGCTCGGAACTGGGCAGCTCCCGGCGCCGCAGCGCTCGCTTCCCCTTCCCTCCTCTCTGACCCTCCCTCCTCCCGCCCATTCGCTCCCTCCCCCAGCGCACGCTCTCCAGCCTCCGCGCCCCGGGAGCTCCGCGATAGCCTTCCAGGATTATGGAGTTTCTGAGCGAGAAGTTTGCCCTCAAGAGCCCGCCAAGTAAAAACAGTGACTTTTACATGGGCGCAGGAGGCGCGTTGGAGCACGTTATGGAGACGCTGGACAATGAGTCCTTTTACAGCAAAGCGTCGGCGGGCAAAGGCGTGCAGGCCTTCGGGCCACTGCCTCGCGCCGAGCATCACGTGCGCCTGGAGCGGACCTCGCCCTGTCAGGACAGCAGCGGTGAGTCGCCAGCCCCGTCCCAGGCCGAACCCGAGAAGCACGTCTACCACCCCGAGGTGCGGGAAGCGGTTGGGACAGCCCCAGAGGACGGAAGGAAGGAAGCGGAGCGGGGTGAGGGACCCGGAGGGCGGAGGTAGCCGGAAAATGGTGCATCTTTCCCAAAGCGGCGTTTCGGTTGCCACTGATAAGGGCTGGGGGTGGGGCCAAAGAAAATCTGGAACCTAGTTGCCTCCGTGCGGGTCATTCGCGAGGAGTTTCGTCTCCTTGGGTCCGGGAATCCATCTATCCGGGACCCAGGCGTAAAATGAGAGGGCGCTAAATAGAGCGTAATTGAGTCAAGACAGAGCGCTTCCTCTGCTAGCCAGCGGCACTGCCAGGGCTGCAGGAGGTGAAATCGATCACAGCTCATTAGAGGACGTCACTGTCTTCACGAATAAGAAAACTGAGATGAAAACTCTTTATTTCCCAAGATGTAATAAATATTTTTCTTTGTCAGATGGGAGGGCTACTAGGTTAGCTTGTGTGAATATGTGATTTCTCCTTATTTCGATTTGCAATACATCACAAAAATTGTTGTTAAATAGCGCATCACTTTGAGTAGCTTCGTGCAAAGACTCCCCTATATCATCACCCACTCTTGAGTTCTGCGCTGTTTTTCTAACTCCACATTAAAAGTCACCTAGAAGCCTTTTGGAATGCTTCTGGGTGAAATCTTCAACTTTGAATGGCCAAGTAGCTCTAAGTCAAAATGTTATCAAAACAAACCATCTATCTTTTCTATCTTGTAACCCAATACAAACCTATTTTTTTCAAATCGCGACAGCTAAAGCAAGTTTACAATTCCAAGAGGACTTTTCCTTATCATTGTATATATTGCACAGTTAAGCTGTAAGGAGACGGTTGCTTTAAAATAACAAACGAATTAAGTGTGAAATATTTACAACAAGCCTCCCGCCCCTATTAATGAAGTTCAAAATCTGGCTAGGCGCTGACTCGTAGAAGTTCATTTTATAAATACTTTGTACACCGGAAGCTTAAAAAAAAATTCTTCTATTCCTGCTTATATTATACAACATTGCAAGTAACTTTTGACTTGTAAAGTTAAAATTTTTTTTTAAAGGCGCAATGATAAGGAAAATCAGTTAAGTCTAAGTCGTTTATTTAAAAAGACAAGGAATTTATTATTATTGCCTTTCTGACTGTTTCAGACTGCAGTATCTTTATTTCTGGAGTTCTTCGACGAATATGTAAAGTTTTTTGAATGCACAGGCTTTTAAAATGATCTGTAGTGCCCTTTGCTGACTGATAGGATTCAATCATAATCTTTAAAATTGTCGGAAATCCAAAATTAGAAGAGAAATTGGTGATTCTGACTACTTCATCAGCTATTAAACGAACATAATAATGTCAGAACAAATTTTAATAGGAACGTTTTAAGTAAGAGGAATACAGACAGCACTTCTCTAAATTTAGGAAAGTTCCCGGCTTTCTCCTGAGATGCCCTTAGCCTCACTACTGTTTCCCCTCCCCCATTCCTAATTACCGAAGTTCCCCATTTAACTTTGCCCATGGAGACAAAACCATATTGTTAATCAGTCATGCTCTTCTTTATATTTAGTTTTGCATCCTATCTTTTTTTTTTTTTTTGCATAAAGAAAATGTATTAGATATTTAAGTTACATAGGCATTAAAGTTCAGTACATTTGTGTAATGATTGAACAATTGTAAAAATACGTCATGGGGATAATTTAGCAACAGGAAAACGAATAAAAAAGTATATGATAGCTCATTTGAAAATTTTGTTCTGAGTGGGTTGACTTGACTTTAAAAGATGCCTCTCTTTTTATTATGTGTATCCATCGCATGTGTATGTCTGTGTGTGTGGTACCATAATGATACATTTTTGTTTTATATCATACTGCAAGCATGCCACCAAATTTGGAGGAAATCACTGGAGTTAAAACATCCCTAAACAGAAAGCCAGATGCCATCCTTTGTAATCTTTTAATAGATGTTTTAATTTCTGTGTTTTTGTAGAGGAAAAAAATAAAATGTTCTGTCTGAAGATATATTTCATGAGTTAAGCATGGTTATGACATATTTAGGGAGACTCACCAGGGAGCTTTTAAGCTAAAAAGTATGCTTAATCTTATTCATTTCCATAGGAAACATTTCTAGAAACTGTTAGGAAATTCATTTTTTTCATTTAGTTTAATACTTTTTGAAAAAAAATTTAAATACTGACTTGAATATACTGTCAAAATATTAAAAATGTAGCAGAAACAATTGCATATCTTAATGTATAGTCTTTGTGGGCTTTGTGGAAATGTAGTCTTTGTGGAAAGGGACAAGTTAACTTGGGAGAATATTTTGGATTTGAATTTAAAGAAATATTTTAAATTTAAATAGATTTCTTGGATCACGTAAATAGCTTAATTTCTTTTGCTGTAAATTAAGTTTAGTTCACCTCTCAAAGTTTATGTTCATTTAGGGTCGCTTTAAAATCTAGATGATCTTTTAATTTGACTTTGTTAGTTTGAATATGAATTATGCACATAAAATTTGCATTAGCCCTGTAAAATGAAACTGTGAATTTTGGCAAATTTAGTTCCACCTACATATTTTAAGTGGTTTTAAACCTGCCCAAAGTGCATAATAATTGTACATAATGTGATGATTCAACTAATACTGGCACAATAAATCAGACTAGCACAATAAAAGACTGCTATCCTCAAGCTCCGAATTACTTCAACTTAATTCCTTCATCAAGATGTTTCACAATCCTGAAAACTGTTGTTTTCCCTCCCTGGGTACAGTGAACTATGGGATCACAAAAGTCGAAGGACAGACTTTTCACACTGAACTGAATAGAGCTATGGACAACTGTAACAGTCTCAGAATGTCTCCCGTGAAAGGAATGCCAGAGAAAGGAGAACTGGATGAACTTGGGGATAAATGTGACAGCAACGTATCCAGCAGTAAGAAGCGGAGACACAGGACCACCTTCACCAGCTTGCAGCTGGAAGAGCTGGAGAAGGTCTTTCAGAAAACCCATTACCCAGATGTATATGTCAGAGAGCAGCTTGCTCTGAGAACAGAGCTCACTGAGGCCAGGGTCCAGGTAGGAGTCAAATGGCCTTGGGTGTGTGCTGGGGATGGAGGGAAGGGCTGGTGGAAGTAGTGTTACTAATAATTCAATAGTTGGTATTTTGCACAAAGGAAGAAAATGATTCTCTAACTGAAGATAATGGAGGAATATAATTAATATATGCATGTAGGTCTAAAATCCCTTTTACTTGCAAAGGATTTAATACTTTGCAAAAATATTAGAATAAATGCTTGAATTATTACACAGGCATAGAAACTAACCATTCTTTAAGAACAGAATGCTATATAACATCTCTGATTTTTACAAGTAATTTTTAGAGGGTAAAATTAGAATCACAGTTATCTAATCTAGCAATCCAAGTATTTTATTTTGCTTTTCTTTTTTTATCATCCATTGAGGTTCTTTTTTTAGGAAATATACCAGGCTTTGATAAGTTATTGTATAATAACTTATATAGATGCCCATGCATCTATAATTAATGAGGTTGAGTTATAATAAATAAAATTCTTAATTATTATGTATACCATTAACCTATTTAACTGTAATTAAAGTAACTCATTTACAGTTTTCTAGCTCCAGTAGTTGCCAATAATGCCATTCATTATAATTTTGTAATCTGTGTAACTTTACAATTTTTTCAGACAATAAGAATGATCTTAATTTGTCAGTCCATCGTTAATTATGTTTACAAGTTGCATTCAAATAATCACACTGATAATCTAATATACTTAAATTTGTAATCAGTTTAACATAGAAATATACTTTGTAAAATTCTCTCTTGAGGAATATTTTATCTTTACTAGATTTGGTATTTTTAAACTGTGTTTTACTTATTCCTAAGTAACAGTTTAGAAGAATGGCCTTTTTTTCTTTTTGTTTTCACTACTCTAAATAGGGAAGAGTAAATTTTACAAATTCCATAAACCCTAGGAATAGAGAAATGAATAAAATAGTGAAAAAACATTTCTTCTAAGTGGAGCAGTAATATTCCTTCTGAAGATTAAACCATCGTAAGTCTGTTATATCATTAAAGATAACATCTGGTGGTGTAGTGATAGCAAGCAGCAGATTTTTGCTTTAGTTGGGAGGCAACTGGTTTCTTTATCTCAGTTCAGGAAGTAAATATATAGAAAGTAGATACTAAAAAAGAATTTTAGAGTTGTCAAGTATTAACATAAGTCCTGCATGTGTGTTTTTTTATTTTGTGTTCATATATTTAAATTAGTTATACTTACAACCATAGAAAAATATGTTTACACACAGAGTGATCAGCTGTGCAGAATGCATGCTTTCCCCTTAGCATTTCATCAAGTCCTGATTAATTTTTGTCTAAGAACATGCATAGAGAGCCAACCTAAATCTAATTTGCTAAGGCTGTTCTCTTTCCTGCTTTTCACATCAGAGTGGTAATAGGCACCCATTTTAAGGAGATTGTCAAGGTTTTTTCCTCAATGAAAAAAATAACAAAAAACTTCATTACTAAATTTCCTTAGTTTGCTCCTGGTGCCAGTTTGTGGAGACATCAAGAAAATTGATTTTGTTTTGTTTTGTTGTTGATGTCTTGCATCCTGGGCATAACAAATATTACACATATGCCAGCCATGTTCAAAGAAACCATACTGAACAGGTAGCTATCTTTGTCTTGTTTTATTGGCTAAAATCTTTAATTGCCAAAAACTCTTCATATTGTCGCTTTAAATTTGCAATAAGCACTTAAACATTAAACTGAGTCCTAATATGTTGCCATTGGTGTGAGGTAACGATATATACATATATGTATATATATATATATATATTTGAATTAAATATAAAACATTGCAAAGATTTCAAGGAATTTTTAATGAACTGCTTTTTATAATTTGCTGTTTAAACATAAGATTTCCGGCTTCTTTCCTAAATGTTTTATATTCTGACACAATTCTGTAGACTAAGGGTTTCCCGAAATTTATTCCTGTAACATAATGTCATCAGAAATATCAAGCCATACATACTGAATATAATTTTCTGATCTCCCTTAATATATTAAAACATGAAAGCATAGATTTTGGAGAGCTGCAGGTGTGAGTTAGGGACTCTATAACCCTCTCAGGGAGTTGGTTGCTATTAGAAATATTTCTTGTATGTAGTTAGAGAAATTACAGAAGACAGTGACCCTGTAGAAGCTGCACTAACTCACAGGCTTTCTCAACACTTTGGTTGTAGCTGACCTTTTTCTTTCAAAATTCATATTACCTGTAAATGTTTCAAATTTGAAAAAAATTTTATGAAAATTTATGAACACTTTCCATGAGAGAAAATAAGTGTTGTAAGTTGTGTAATTTATGTAATAAACACGTTTGTATATTTTAAAACCCTGGTTCAACTTCAAATGATCCCCTTTTACCTAGAATCTCTATCATTCTCAATATAATGTGTAATCGTAATAATTTCTGTTTCTAAATAATCATGGTATTTCTGCTGATACACAAGTTTTAGATGTAATCTTTATGTTTAAATTTTTCCAAGATTATATCAGTATGGATACAATTTAGAAGAGTCTTCACATTGTGACACATTTTAAAGATAATTGTTTTGACAGACTCAGATACTAATGTGCTTATAGATTGGCTGGGTTAATGTTATGTGCATAACTCCAAACTAAAAAGTTATGAATGCCTTCCAGACTAGCAGCATTCCCTTAAAAAAGGATTATCTATGATTATTTGGAAATAGACGAAGTTTTCAACGTTATCTAATACCTCTTATTTTCTGTAAATGAAAAAACAGAGACAAACATATGAAATATATTTGTTGAAAGTATCTTCACTTTTTTTTTATCATATTGCTTCATAGACAGACCACTTACCATATCTGAGATATAAAAGAAAGCAAAATTTATGGATACTTTACTGACATAAAAATATTCCTTTTTAGTCATTTTGTTGGCCTAGTGTATCTTTCTTACTTGAAATCTTTTAACATCATCCTTATATTCCTTAGCTGAAATTCTACTTTTTTAAAAAATTAGGTTTGGTTTCAAAATCGAAGAGCCAAGTGGAGAAAAAGAGAACGTTATGGCCAAATACAACAAGCTAAAAGCCATTTTGCTGCCACCTATGATATATCAGTTTTGCCAAGGACTGACAGCTACCCACAGGTATGGTAAACTACACAGAATACTGATTGAGAAAAATAGATGTGGTTTGTACATTTTTTAAAAGAGTTACCATAGCCTCTATTATAACTCATGTAATAGTCAGAAATGAAATATTTAATCTCAGAAGATGTTTACCATCTTTCTAAGATTTTAATTTTACTGTGGTCTTTATTTTGTTGTTTCAAAGTCATTCATTTAAATGTATTTCTGGGTCTCTTCCTTGTTATAAATTGCAGCAACTGAAATAACATCATTCAATAGTGTAAATCTTTTAATTACACTACATTTTAGTTATTTAGAAGCACTTCCTTTGTTAAATTTTAAAACTAAATAAAGCACTGCCTGGCATGCTATCTCTGTGGCTACTGTTTTATGAACCATACCATAACCTTGTGTTAAATGTAGCCTCTGAAACCTTCAGCTACATTTAAAAATAGCTTTTTCCTATGTTGTCTTTTCAGTTTTGAGGTTGTTCAATATTTCAAGAAAATCTTTAATACTTTGTGACAAAATATATGTAGAATTAGTACTAGACATAATTTGAAATCTTTGTCATGTTTGGAAATACTTCCCTTTATAAAAATTAGAGCTCTCTTATTTCAAGAAGTTCCTTCTAGTTTTTCCTTTTAACTAAGAGAGTTCTTTTTCTTTTATATACTTTGTAATGCATGTAAATAAAACATATATTGCCTTTCTAATTGGGCTTTTTGTTAATACTGAATATTCATGACTATTTGATACATGATAAAGAACAATTTTCTATAAGGAAAAATCCATCTGTTATTTCATTCTTTATTATTTAATAACATATATTGTAAGAGAACATTCTGAAAATACATATGAAACATATATACTGCTAAAATACCTTTATAATCCAGTAACCAAATCATTATAGATCCAAATGTAAGGGCATTCATCTTCTTCAACTGTTAAATTCATACTCTGTGAGTGTGCATTCAGCTCTTTAACTTGGTGTTGTCTTCGTGCTCTTGTCTTTTATAGTCCTTAAAAACCTATCTTGCGATCTGCACTCCTCCAGCTAAATTCATCAAATGTATTAATAGTGTGTGTAAGAGTCTTAGAGGCTACCTCGTTCAACTCTTTTATCGTGAAAGTTAAGAAATCAGGTCCAGCTGATATAAAGCAGGGGTAGGTAATCACACCATGGTCCCACTGCAACCCTTAAACCTTTCCACTGCAGTTTGCTAGAAGGCCAAGATTCTGGCAAAATGGTACCTTTTAAATAAATGCCCATACCTGACTGAAGAATATTGTTTCTCTTACTCCTAAAAATATATCTTAAAGTATTTACCTTATTTTTTTCTCCTGTTTAAAACCATATAGCTACTCTGGCTTCATGAAATATTTGAATGTTGTAGTTGAATTCTGAACAAAGTGTTAGTAGGCTATTTCCTTTCTAGGCTAACAGTTCCCTGAGAACAGGCCCTGTAATGTTTTCCTAGTTGATGACAGGTCTATAACCCTTAGTTTATCAGGCACTGTTCTAAGCAGGCTGCATGTATTAATGCATTTAATCCTCTCAACAACTATATGTAAAGATTATGAATTATCCCCAATTTTCATATGAGGAAACTGAGACTCAGAGAAGTGAGGTATTTACCCCAGCTTTGCCAGAATCAATCTAGCTTCCAAATGCAACTCTTTAACCCTACAATAGACTATTAGTAATAATAGTCTATGATTAATAATAGAATATTCTCACAGAGGATATATTTTAGTGATAAAATGCTTAACTCATTAATACCAAAGAAGCATAAGGTTTAAATTGCATTATTCCAGCTTGCATTTAAGGTCAGGGTTGGAGACAGTGTCTTCACAACCAGTGAAATAACAATAAAACAATGGAGATGGCATATGCTTCATATAATTTTGAATGATTTAACCGTGATGAGTTTAGAAATAATAAAGCCACAAATTATGATCTCTTTTGAAGTGGACTTTAGACAATCTTTCAGATAAGTGATTTCCTTGATGATGATACATTATTTTGCATCTTCTGTCAATCTTCATTCTTTCCTTGTAAACCCCTTTGCTGTTTTCCACTTCTCTGTTCCTTGCTGTTGGTTACCTGATCTTAAATTCCCTTTCTTCCTCAGTATAGCACAGAACCTTTAGAATAGTTCCTGATACTAATAGATCTCTCTATAAGGATTTAATATAATGTAATATACTCTGATTCATCTGTTTTTTCCCTCTGATTATCTTGACGTTATGTAATTTTGCCTCACAGCTTTAGATATTATCAGTTATAAGGATGAGGTAATCTAGTAGCTAAAGCAAGAAAGAAAATGGTACCATCAACTTATACTTTGAATAACATTTTCACTCCAGCAAAGAATTATTTCAAAATTTTCCCATAGCAAATCCCAAAAATTTTGCATTAAATATCCCCGGTAGCTTCAAAATAGTTTATATACTTTAATTATACTACCTTGTAACTTAAGTATGGGAGCTCAGATATCATATATTGAAGTTATTTTAACAGTGTAATTTATTAAAAATAATAAAAATCAATATTGTAAAAAATCCGTAGTATTTTTCCTATTTCGGTCATTTAAAGTTTGATTTAAAAAAAATTCTGAATCAATTGTCTTCCACTCCTTTCTTGATAAAGCCAGTGGAAAATTCCATTTTGACTTAAAAACATGTGTTTGACATTTTTTATTGTTTTTAAAAAAAATAATTATGTGAAGATTGTTTCCCAAGCTTCAACCTAAAGAAAACATGTTTTTATTCTTAAATCCTGTGGCTTGAAAATAGATATTTATAATGGGAAAAATAAGAACTAAAATAGAATACAATAGATTTTCAATAGAAGTCATTGCGAAAAGACATTGAATTTGCTAACTGCAACTAATTACAGAAAAAAATTAATTATAATAAAAGTTGGAAACTAGAAAATGTGGGCAGTACAGAAATAAAGAATTAACAGTTTGGCAGGAAAGCAAAAGCATACAGACATACATGAAAAACAGATGGATTGGACAATGATCTCCTCGAGTCTGCTCAGTGCAGATAATATTCTTACCTGGCATAAAGGTGCCTTTATATAAAATATAAAATGCTTATTTATGAACAGCAATTAATATTTTATAAAATGTCTTAAAATCTTGGTTTCTGCTGGTCTTCATGACATTATAATAATTGTATATATAGTAACAGCTATACCAATAAAAATAATAACTACCAGTTGAGAACTTATTTTAAGTCAGGCTTCATTCTTAGAGACATTAGCTCCTCTAATTTAGGCCCAGGTTTTCTGAGTTCCGGAGTTCAGACTCTTAATGAAACATTTCTCTCCATGGTCCATCATGGAGCATTGAAATAGCACAATTTTCACCCTAAATATTGTGTTACTTTGCAAAGGAAAAATGTTCCCTCTTAAATATTTATAAAATAATTTTATAAAGCATTGACACCTCTTAGACTGTTTTAGGATTCTGTTCTTCCTATGCTTGCTCTTACTTGATGTGAGAGAGGTGTGATGTCAGTGTAATGCACTTTAAGGTAGTATGTTTTGATATATTGAAAAATAGTATCATTCAAAAACAGGCACCTTACTATTTATTTATTTATTTATTTATTGGCTTACAATGTCTGGTGCCATTTGCCAGCCCTATGGTTTAGCTAAATTAAACTTTTTGATGTTCTACAGTACATGGCACCCTGAAAAATAATCTCATTGTTTGTACTGAATCTGTTCCCTCTAACTCTTTACCATCACCTAAATCATATTTCCTCCATGAAATCTTTCTCAATCCTCCTTCAGTCACCGTAACACTTTCTTACTGACATTCTGTTGAGTTGTATAATGATTCAATTCTTACCTTTGTATCACTGCAGTTACTACACAAATTATATATCTGTATATATATATCTGTTTCTGTATATCTACATGTATATACACACAGACTAAATAGGTGTAAAAATTACTAACTTGTTTCCATATTTGTTTGGGACTTGTTATAAAATAAAATCTAATCATTTTAGAAACAACCAGTTTCTGAAGTTCGCTCTTGATCAACTCTATGGTTTTAAGAAACCAACTTTTCCTCTGTAAATCTCAATTTCTCCTCTTCTAAAAGGAATACACTAGAAAGATTTTGCAAACCCCTTTCAGTTTAATTTTTGTTTCTTGTAGAGTTGTTTCTATTTTATCCAAATTAATGCTAGGTCCTGTTTTTGGCATGAGGTCTATATTAAGTGATTCAGACCAAATCAGCTTTTGTGGACAGATTATAAACTAGGTGGTATTTATGTCAAAATATGTAGCATTTGATGCAAACTTGACCTAGGATACTAAAGAAACCTACATCATTTTGTCCTTGAGTTTAAAAAGCAGGCAATTATCTATTAACTTCTAACTTGTTCCCAATTTTTCAAACAAAAAGCATTTTTGAAACAATTGTTTTGCTGAGTAAAATATTTTCTGTTAAGGTATAAACATTTCTGGAACATTATGCCCAACCTCATTTTTACAGGGAACACTAATTTCATGCCATTAGGCTTAGTTTAGATCACATGTACATTAACTTTACCATTTACTAGCTAGGAAATTTTGGTTAAGTTTCTGCATTCCTTAGTCTCCAGATTCTTTATTATAAAATGGAAGTATTGTTGGTGCTAGAGTTGGTGGTATAGATGAGGATGATGATGATGGTGATGACGATGACCATCATCATTATTAGGCATTGTCTGTTACTGAGAGAATTAAATTGATTCTCTTACAGTCTATGGAGTTAACCCCAGGATGTGAGGAGAACCAAGTGTGAATGTACTAAGTACTTCAAAATCAAGGAGTCTGGGTTTAAATTCTCTTTTCATTTAACGGATTTTAGACCTTTGGCAAATGAATTAACCTTTAGGGACTTTCTCCTCATTTATAAAACAGGGATATATGTTCATAAGATGTCTGTGAGATTAAACAAAACAGTTTATGCAAAATATTCAAAACATTGCCTCATGCATAATAAGTGCTTAATAAGTAGTAACAATTCTGTAGCAGCTATTCGTTCTTATTGATTAATTTTGTTTTGCAGTGGCGAGGTAGCTAAGTGCTTTGGATCTCTTATGCTGAGGCATTTAAATGTATGCAATCTGTGAGTAACTTTACTATTTAGAGGTCCAGGGAAGGATCAAATCCAATCCAGTATATTTCCTTCTTTCAGTTAGGACAGCTAAATATGGAAAATTCAGAAAAGTTTGACTATATTTTCAAAACAACAATTATTTTCTCGTGGAGGAAATATTTTCATCAGATATATCCAAACAGGAGTTGATTTTTTTTTTTCATCAAAAGTTGCAATAGGGTTTTACTTATTATATAGTGAAAATGAAAACTAAATCTATGTTTACCCAGTGTATAAAGGAACACACACAATATCTGATTTCTGTTATTTTTTTGATGACTGTAAATATATGCCACTTGGAATTTAAACTTACTAGGAGCTGGAATCAAGTTAAAGATTATTTGTGGTCACTGGCATAATTAACACAGATTGAAACTGTGTGTAGCATTCTAGTTTAACAAATTCTGTTTCAGACATTGTAATAATTCATTAAATTTTTAAAAAGTTTTCTATAGAGTAGGGATTGTGAAGATATTCATTCTACCTTTTCTTTGCCATCTCTGGGGTTTAGCAATCTAAAGATATCTGGAACAAACTTTACTGTTAGAGAAAATGTCATATATTTGTTGGTGTTTTTTCTATTTTTTCCAAGTATTTGAAGCAAACCAATAACCCAAAGTATTTTAAGAATGTCACTATTAACTTATACTTGATGCATTCTGTAAGGAGTATTCTGGAATCCGGGAAACAATCAATGAGGTGATCAGAGTGAAACTTCCCTCATGGTGAATAAAGGGACAAAAATGTTAACGTTAGGCTAACAAGTCATGTTGATACACATTTTATCACTGAGTTAAGCACAAATATTTAAAATTGTAGAAGTTATTTCATTGACAGTCTCTTACTCAAATATAACTTTTACAGTGTGTGAAGTTGCTGATTCAAATTATAAAAGCTAGTTTTATAAAACTGCATAAAGAATATTTTATTTTCATGTATGCATTAAATATAATGTGTAGCATAAGGCAGATTTTCCCATTATCAATTAGGGAAAGAAACAGCTTTAGACATAAAAAGTGAAAAAAATTTTTTTGTTGAAAATACAAAAAACTTTAGGAGATAAAGAATATTCTTCAAATGAAGAGTACATACATATTTTTAATTATGAAAATAAACTTATTTCTGAAAATTCTAATATTGATATTTAATGCTACTTAATGACTTTACAGTGCAGTAATAACATAGTTAGTATTTTTGTTGCTTTTACTAGACGGCCACAATTAAAGCTTGAATTCAACTGACTTTGTCATCAGTGTTTATATTTTAAGAGGAAAGAGTAAATAAATGGAATAGATTATCAAAATAAATGATGAAAAATAGATAAATTATTGAAGAGTGCCATTGTTAGCTTATACATACAAAAACTATCCTACGGGAGATTAGGGAAGAACCAGAGGAAAAATTAATCCATCAAAGCCTGGGAAGAATATGAGAGGAGACTTGTGGGTTAAAACCTGGAATTTATTATTACTACTTAATATTGTTGCTGTGAGCCTAATGCTGTGTTTTAATCTCATGCTATACTTTAACCCAAAATTGTATACATGCCTTATTAATTAAGCTTATATTTCTGTGGGTTTTCTTTTTTATTCTAAAGCATGGAACATTAAATAGAAAACTTTTTGCATAAACTCACAGTTGATTTAAAAATCATAAAAATAAAATTCCCACATGTCCTTAATACAGTTAAAGCATGACTCTTACTGATAGCTTCACTCAGGATTTTAAGAATAAATTCAAAGCTCATGTATGATACCGAGCAGAAATCTCTAAGATTAAAAATATTATATGCAAATTACAGTGTTTGCATATTTTATTTACAATGTAAGTTATTGATTCACAAGGAAAACTTAAACTTGTTTTAATCTCTGCTGCTTGTCATTGTGAAATTTTTAATAGAATTGTGTCCTTAAAAATGAGTCAGATCTGATAAATCAACAATAACTACCATACATGTATTAAAATGCAAAGAAAACAATGTGACAAGCAATTAGAAAATATTTCATGTTACTTATTTCTTGATAATAATAAATAAACTAGTAAATGCTAAGTGCTATTTTTTTATTTTATTTCCACCTGAAGTGAGTTGGTTGGAAAAGATTCATTTTAAGCCATATAGTGTGAGATTGCTTATAAATCTTTAATGATCACAATTACTAAACTGTTTAAGAATACATCCAACACTAAAGGAAAAGAAAAAGTCTAATATTTCTTAATTCTTTGACTTGGAGCACATTTCGATATTGTTTAAATATTTCAAAATTTAAACATCTTTATATTGTCATTCTGAAAATTTCCAGATATTGATATTTCATGTGAGACTTAGTTCTTTTGATTATACACTTTAACTTTTCTGTAAAACAATTCTCTCTCATATTGTTGGTCTCATATTAGTTACAAAAGGAATTCTTTCTTGTTCCAAATCTCTATGTCTATAACATGTTTTATTTAAAAAAATCAGGGGTAGCAATCATTATTTAATATATGACCCTTTTCTTATGAAAAAGTAATTCCAAATCACTTTACCTTAATTAAGCCTATATATAGTAAAATAACTTTTGGTATTTTTGACATATAAATTCATTTAAAAACTTCTATCATGTATATATTATATTATTTTTAGTAAAAATTATACCTACTAAGTAGACATTCATGGAGTATATACTTATTTCTATCTCAGATAGTACCTAAACATGCTCAGATTGATCTTTTCCTTATATCATTAATTCAAGTTGGGATTGTTTTTTTCCAGATGGACAAAGTTTCAATGTGTGCTATTCACTGGTAGCAAATTCACTATTTAGAAAAACACTTTCTCTTGCCAGCAACTTACTGATGTAGTAACTAGAAATGTTAGTGGGGTCCTAGAGTTAGTTGATTCCTAATAATATCTGCAAGTTAGTAAAATACATGATTCTAATTAATATTTTATCACCCAGAATTTTAAAGAAAAGGGTATGATAGTAAAGAATGTTATAGTCTTTTAAAAACTGAGCCTTTATAAAAAGTAATGTTTGTATTTTTGAGACCTTATATAAAAATCTGATAAATTAATAGTGATAATGTGATAATAAGTATATAAAATAAGTATTAAATAATGTCCAGATAATTAAAGATAAATGTTTTGTCTGAGAGGCAAAACCAAAATTTGCTTTTTAATTTAATGTAAAGAAGCTATTGCTGTAACATCATCACAAGTACCTCTTGTTAATCCCTGATCTCTGTCTTTTTAAAGCAGCCTTTAGTTCCCATCAGGAGGTGTGTGTGGGTATGTGAGGTGATGGTAATGGGGTGCAGCATCCCATGTCTATGTGATGTGAGTGTGCATGTAGATATTGGTGGAAGGTAGAACCAGCCTATTTAGAAAGAAGAGGTAGAATTAAACTTATTTTAACAGAAAATATTTAGCCTGATTTAGGGATATTTTAAATCTAGGGACCAGTTGTTACTCATATTTTCATATCATTCAATATTTCTATTAAATTCTTTGTATCAGTGTTTTCTACATAGCACAGATATTAGGGTATCGAATATATAATTCTATCATTAAACTAATTGGTACTTTATACACATCTTATTTTACTACTAAAGCAAAAGTTAATAAATTTGGTTTCTTTTAAAAAAGGTTTTAAAAAAGTGAAAAATTGCTGCAATAAAATCAACAAATGTATTCAAAATATACAACAGGATTAGCATCCTAAAATTTTCTTTGTCATTCTAGTAATAAAGAACATATATACATTAGATTTCTAAAGTGAATGTGAGTGAGACTGATAATTTCCTATCCATGATTTACCATGTTGGTTCATGATAAATATATATTTGCTGGGAGCTTCTATATATGCACATATATAATATAAAATAACCACATGCCATATATGTGTATATACATATATACACATACAGACACATATATACGTATGTATATGTATACACACACACAAGTGCTTATTATATATTGATTATATTTTCTTGGAAGAAGAGTGAATGTTAAATGAATTTGCTTTCAGTTTGAAAAGAATTGCACAAAGCATATTTTGCCCCCAAATTCCAAAATCATGGAATAATTAAGTGTTAACTTTTCATTTGATTAGAAAAACATTAGAGGCAAATGTTCAAAGTGAAATGTAGTAAGTCAGCTGAACTTCCATTCATGTTAATGGGAGGCAGTTGGCTAAGTTCCCTGGACTATGCTTTGAACATATCCTTAGTACTTAAAAAAAAAAAAAGTTGCAATGCACATTAAAATGTTGAATGTTTTTTTAGTTCCTTATTCTTTCAAATACAACAGAAAAAAATGTAAAGACAGGCAGTTGTTTTTTTGGTGGTGGTTGTTTTAGTACACATGAAAGAAGGATATGGGTCATATTCGTTAATGTTCCTGGCTGTAAAGCCCTTGAATATTATATAGTTAAAGACCTAAAATTATTTGGTGTTGGGCATTGCCATCATAAGTGTTCATGAAAGAGCTATTGTAGGTATCTTTTAAATAGTCAGAAACAGAAAAGTGAACATATTTAGAAAAAGATTATTCTTTTACTCCAAAATTTAGCAGTAAATATATTTATTTCCTTTAAAGAGTCAGTGAGATTTTTGATGACGTCTCTGTTGACCAATAAATAAGTAAATGTACATATGTATGTATATGTATGTATATATTGCAATTTTAGACACTAGGACTTGAATATTTTGGAGCATAGCTTTAAAATGACCACTTTTGTAAGAATAGAATTGGGGGAGGGATGGAGGAGTAGTAAACTGAGTTCTCATGAACGAGTAGCAGAATTATTAAAGTACTAGTTCAAATAGCTCTTGTGAACTATTTCCTTCAAATATTAATAGAAACAAATCTAGAACAAAGATAATACCTGCCAAGTTGTCCCGGCAGTTTTCAGATACTATGAAAACTAATGGTACTTCTTGTCAATGCCATGTGTTGATAAAGGTGAAATATGTTGACAGTCTGCAGCATATCCAGAGGAATGTGACTGGAATGATACATTCTGGAAACCATGTTACAGGAGGAATGCTTAAAGAAGAGAGTCTTGAGATTCTGTGATAATTGCCTGATGAGAATGGAAGATTTGCACATATAAGAAGTATGTTATCTACTCTAGATCATTTTAAGGAATGGAAATAGAAGAGCTAGAGTAAGATAACAGCTCACGTTTTCTAAGTGAGCTCCCTAAATTTTTTTTTTTAAACAGGTAAACTTCTTATCTCGGGAAATGAGCATAATAGTGTACAAGAGGTTTTTTAGAATTTATTTTGAAGAAAGTTGGGCTTCAACAGTGTTTTCCAAGTGATTCTCAGTATTACAAATGTATATAACTATCATTTCCATTATTTTAACACAAATCTCCTGAGCTCCATACTTAATCAGAATCTCTAAGAAGATGCATCTATAGTGCATTAAAAAGAAAACTAGAGAAATTTAGTCAGCAAGGTCTAGGAATGTAATTTTCATGATTTGTGTTAAGATTAGTATGGTTCAAATCATGAAACAATATTTGGATATATTAACATAAATTGTCACTAAATGTTAATTACATTAGCATGTAGGTTAGATCAGTTCAAATTTCATATTCTTACGGATTTTTGAATCTTATAATAAACTTGTATTAAGGATTTATGTTGTATACTTCGTTAGGTCTGAGGTTAAGGAGCAGTTGTGAACAATTATCAAGGATTTTACTTTTAGAAAGTAGAGTAACTCTTATAAAGTTAGGATTATGATTGTTAAGCAATTTCAACTCATGAGACTAGTTTTTTAGTCCTTGTAGCATTTAAGATTTTCTAGGTTCAGGTTTGACCTCCACCATTGGAGTTGTCTCGAGTAAGGTTTTAAGCTTTGTGTTCTATAGTTTCCCTCTACAAAATGAGGATAATAAAACACATACCTTGTGGTGTACTGAAATGATTAGAAGTCTTCATAATGTGTTAAATATTATGCCTGACAATGATAATTAATTGTAAAAGCTGGCTGTCATGAGCACAATCCTGATCGTCATCAGATGTTTAAATATCCAGTGGGAATGCTTCAGAGGAAGCAAAACCTCAATTCACTGAGTATATTATCTCTTATAATTTGTGTCTAGCTTTCAACATAGAAACCAGCTAGATCCCTAAAGTTAAATGAAGACATGATAGAGCTTTAAATGAAAAGAAAAACAAAAGGACTGGGGAGATAGAAATCATGGGAAGAATGTATATTATATATTATCACAAATGTGTGACGGTATCACTACCCATGGGTATTCTTGAGTCTATTAAATTTTTTTTAAAACATTTTTTAAAAACACTTGTTTTATCAATCCATTCTGTTCAGAAGATAGTCTGATGTTATGTTAGAAATTATTTTACCAAAAGTAATACATTCAATTTATTTATCATTTTCAGATGAGAAGTGTTGATCAAAATAATTTATTTTGATTCTGTAAGTAAATTTTACGGTGAAAACATTTAACTGTTTTGCATTCATAGATTACCGTGCTTGACTTTTCCTGTCTTAAGTTTCTTTTTTATCTAGCTGATAAATATATGTCTATGCCTTTGGAATACAAGTTGATGATTTTAATAAATTCCAGGAACGTTCGGTATAAATTGGGGAATCCTTTAGCAAACATAGTAGGTAACAGTATTTCTCTGACACTATTTTGCCTTTCATTTTTTTTCAATAATAAGCAAACAAATTCACTTTCATTTCTTGAAAGCCCTTTTGTCTGACATGTGACTGTGGTTTTTGCAGTGTAGTACAATGTTTGATTGAATGGCAGAGGAAAGCCACTCAGATCAAGTTAGTAGAGCTACTTTGACAGAGTAATGACATTAACAGTCCCTTGAATTTTGAGATACATATCTTAGCAGTCACTGGTACCAATTGTTAGCTTTTGGCTAAAGTGGAACACATATAATTTAATGAACTAAAATGAAAGCCTATGAAAATTTAAGTATTAATAAAATATGCTGGTCATATAGATAGAATTCACAGATTTAAAATATTTAAAGCAGTTTATAAATATATTTATCTAAATAACTTTTTAAAATTAAATACCTGAAATGAGCATCTCGCTAGTCATTGAAGCTCCACCTACAGGATGAAATTACTTGCTCAGAGTTTCCCTTATGTTTGAAACTAGGTAAGCAACCCTTTCCTGAGTGACATCTCTTAACCTTTCTCCCATTGGGATTTAGAAAATCCATTAGCATATTTTCTTCTGCTCATTGATAATAAATTGTTATGGAAATTTGAGTTTGAATATTTTAAAATTGTCCTAGAGGTTATATGCAGTAGTTTGGAATATTTATAAAAGTAAATGTAAGAAAATATTATTTATATATTTGTTGAAATAATTCTCTTCTTATGCTTTTTAAAAGGAAAAGGTCAAATACAATAAATATGTATGTTGCTTCTGTGTTCTAATTTGTCTGTTGTAAAATGGCAAACCATTTTTAAAGCTCATACTCTAAAGCTGCCTATCTGTGTCATGCAATACCATGCAATATTTTCCTTTTACTTTTTACTTAGCTCCTGCCCCGTGTCAAGATCTTCTCTGCTTTTAAAGTAATGCATGAGATCACTGTTGTTTTTCTTTCTTGTTTAAAAAGCTGGCCTAAGATACCTTATATTTAAAATTCATAATATCCATATTCTGCATAGTGTTCTCTTTATATGTTGGTAGCTTTAGAGAAATTTGTAGTGTTGGTGATATTGCACTGCATTCTTTCCTGTAGAGATTTAATAATATGAAATGCAAATTTATTGGGTGTTATGATCAGTCAGTTTTCAATCTTTATGTTATATAGCTACTTTAATTATATTCATATGATATATTTACTAATACTTGCGTACTTTTTTAAGTTATGTCTCCACTATTTGGTAATGGTCATGTTTATAATTCTGAATTTATTTTACATGTCATACTTCTGTTGCAACCTCACTGTATCATCCATGAGTTGTGTAATAAATGTTTAAAGCATGTATATGTTTCTCATATCCACAGAGCTATGTATTCAAAGCTATAGGAAATAAAAAGCAATGAAAAGGTAAATATTATCCAAATTGAATTTGATCAAAAATATCTTCACAGAGCAAACAGACTCATGACAGCAATAGTTTTCAACAAAATGTCACACCCCGAGGTCTTATTCAACTATAGAACTTTTGAAAAATGCACTTGTGTCATTTTGTTTAGAAAGATGAAAACTATATTTAAACTTAAACCCATACTTTAAACCACTTTTAAACACATGAATTGGTCATGAATCATGACTAAATCTTACAGCTTTTATTTGAAAAAATCATAACTATAAAAAGAATACTCAAGAGATTGACCTGTTTTCAGGGTATTTCATGTGGTTATGTCTGTGGCTTTTGGTGATCTTTTACAGTATAACAAACTGGAAGAATCTTTCAAACAATTATTTTTCAGTAATCGCTTTATGTACACAAAGCCTAATTACAGACCACCCAATTGGAACAAACAGCGAATAGTTAAAAACATTTAGTAAATACAGTTTAACAAAAGTAAGGGAACAAAAGTGAGAATGCGTAAATGTAATATTTGTTGTTTTATATATTCCAGATTCAGAACAATTTGTGGGCAGGAAATGCGAGTGGTGGTTCTGTGGTTACTTCATGCATGTTACCACGTGACACTTCCTCCTGTATGACACCTTATTCTCACTCGCCTCGGACAGATTCCAGTTACACAGGGTTTTCAAACCACCAGAACCAGTTCAGCCACGTGCCCCTCAACAATTTTTTCACTGACTCTCTTCTTACCGGGGCTACCAATGGACATGCATTTGAAACAAAGCCAGAGTTTGAAAGGAGGTCTTCCAGTATTGCAGTTCTTCGAATGAAAGCCAAGGAGCACACTGCCAATATTTCATGGGCCATGTAACATACAGTACTCTTTTATTTTTCCTTTAATGGCAAAGTAAAACCTTCTTATTTCTCGTATTTAAAGGATACCACAATAAGCTGCTGTGTGTGGATTTGCTAAAGGTCAAGATATACAGTGAGACCAGCTTAAATGAATAGTTGTTATTATTTAACATTAAAATCTAAGAATGAACCTCTGAAAAGACTAAATAGGTTTACCATGCACCAGTCTCCACAAACTCTGTTTTAGTAGTAAGATTTTTTTTCCCTATTGTACAAGTCACTGAAATATGATCACTGCAACTTCGTAAAAGAATAAACGTATTAAGCAAATTCTTCTGTTATAGATTGATTTATGTTAGTTCTGTAAAACAAGAAATCCCTTGTAAAATAATACCTGATAAAGGAGGAAATGCACTGGGGAAAATGTCAAGATACCAAAGCTGTCAGGTAAATATTGAAGCAAGGTGTTTTGGGGAGCTAACTGCCATTTTTCCCTTTCTGGCTTCAAGACGCAATAAGCATAATCCCTGTTGCTGAGAGTTTATCTTCAAGCCTTGAAGATATTTTTTTACCTCCAGTTGTTTTAGTGAATTTCCACTCTGCGGAAAAAAAGGAATTCTTCTAACATGAACAGCATTTGCATGACATATTTGGGCAGAGTTTTCTGAAACCATGTGGCTAAAGGTGAGAAGTGAAATATTCTGGTGTGATTTAAAATATAACCCAAAAAGAGCTTTTAATAAATTGCATTTATTAATGAAAGATCCATCATGGACTCAGTTATTTAGTTATCGCACACAAGAAAAAAAAAAAGTTAGTTACAAAACCTGCTGTTATTTATAAAGGAAAATTGTGTTGCTTAAAATGTATACATAGCTATCTAATAAATATAATAAATGAAATAGTTTCACTTACGATGAATCAGAATTTAGATTTCAGGGGCATGTGCCTGTGTGGTGTGTTTGACATATAAGCTAGATTTTTTTTTTTTTTGCTACTGTGGTTTTGCATAGGGAATTAAAATGTCAGGAGGCTCTCTAAAATTTCTAGTGGAAAAGAAAAGAAAAATACATTGCATCTGGAAAATTGCTAACTCCTTTGATTTACTTCTCCTCCCTTTCCCCTGTCACATTCCAAGTTTTTTCAGATGAGTGAAATGTCAACCTCCTTGAAAGACTCTTAAGTTCATAAAGGCAAAGTAAATTAATTGAAATGAAGATGACTTCCATGGCTTGGATCAGAGCACGATCTGCTCTTTGTACTTTTTTAGAATCTTCTTGTGGTTCCAACAGACTTCAGGGATATGCTGGGAAGCCCTGAAGGGTAAAGGCCAAGGAATTAATGAATTAAAAAATTAAATTTCAGAAAAAGTTCTTAAATGCAGTACGTGTCTCTTCCTAGTGAGAAAATATTTACAGCAGTTAGACGTCTTTTGTAATAAAATTTTAAATCAGGCAGATGATGATGACTGATGTCCTAAACAAACATTCTCTGACTTCATCATAACTCTGTTCTTTATTACTTTAGTGTTCTCTCTTTTTAGTTTTGTTCCCAAGACAAATTTGCTCATATTTGGCCCTGAGAATTATGCTTACATGCAGGGGCTTTTATTAAAGGGTTTAAAGGGTTATTTAGGCAGCTGTTTAATATCTTTCATGTTTTACAAGAGAATGACTTCTGAATATAATGATTACATTAATGCATTTACATATGTGATTAAAAGAAATTAGTGGATTAAAACTTGGAGCAAAAATACAAGATTTTCTAACAGTTCCCTAATTAGTAGCATTCATGTTGATTCTCTTCTGCTTCCTTACCTTAAATTTCATTACCTTTGGCTAATAATACCTCAGATCTTTAAAATCAGAGACAAAACTCGCAGAGTTGAGTTTTAATTTCACTTAATTCCCTAGTTTTCCTGCTCTCAAGTTTTTCTTCATATTTAAAATTAATTGGAGTACATAATTTTTCAACTTACTTGAGATAATTGAGGTTCTACATCATTCACATTTTAAATTGAGTTTCTTCACCTATATTACTCTGTATAAACTTAATTCAATCAACACACTTATAAGAATTTCTACAGTGTGAAGTACAGTATGGGATATTAAAATAAAAACTGTGGTTCTTGTTCTGAATAAATTTCCAATCTTCCTGGAGAGGAACATGCATAAAATTTGCACCCTTAACAATCTTTTGCATTTTTTGGTATTAATATATTACATGAAATTTTTTCTGTTAAGATTATGACTTCTTTTTATTGGCTGAAATTTGTGTTAGGTATTTAAGTTATATAAAAAAAAAACTTTTGATACAATTGGATAAGGTAAAGCTAAAACAAAGAGTGCATAAAATGCACTTCCTGAATTTTCTCTTGCTCTTTTAAAATTTAGTTTAAGTGTCATATACTAGGATTCATATCACTCACAAAAATGTTGAATTTGTGTAACTGAGAGGGGAAAAATAAGGATTTTTCAATTTACTTTTATTTCATTGCATTATTGACAGTACTGATTTTGGGTAGTTTGGTTGCATTAATTACCCCACTTGGACATTTTTTACCATGACAGTCTCTTCCCCTCTATGCCTCTTCTACACATTTTCTTCTACTGATGATTTAAGAAATGATTCTTCTACTCTTTCATGAGCAATTTGAATGAGTTTAAACCTCATAATCAAAGATAAGTTTAATGGAGAATTAGGCAAAGTTTGAAGTTTATTTCATAAAACCTAAAATGAAATTTCAGAAAATAGTTTGTGAAATTTTGAACATATATCTCTTCTAATGAGTATTATATTGTGATTATTTTTTTATATGAATTATTATGAAAGTAGAAAAAGAAAGTCTCTGTAATCCTTGCCCTCAGTCCTGACAACATTGTCTCTAAAGAATAGCAGTTACTTAACCTATAGAACCTTGAGGAAATTGTGTGTATAAATTATAGGAGTATATTAGTTTCATCTTTTCATCTGGCTGCTGATTTTTGTACCTCCTAGGAAGGGGGGAGGGAGCAGACCAATGCACTTAGTAGAGTTCTCACGAAAATGATATATTTTGCTTCTTTTTTTGTATCTTTACTTTCCTGTCTCAAATACTTGCTAGGTTAATAGAGTTTCATAGTACAATTTATATGTACAATTTTTGAATCTCCTCCCTGTTTTATAGTGTGCTGTTTTATATATAATGCTATAGTCTTAGTTTATAAGCAACTAAATGATGCCTTAGCTAAGTAAGTGAAAACTAATTACAGTATTTGCATATGCTATTTGAAAAATTTAAATAATTTCTTAATTACTAATGACCCAGACTTCTGTCATTTAGCATTCAGTTTAAATAACATTATAAATGAAGAGTAATTATGTTAGTTAATTTTTAAAGTGAAATTAATTGCCACTTATGCTACCAAAGGTTTGAGGAAACATATGGAAAATATATTATTTTTAAAATCCTACTTGGGCTCATTTCTCTTTTCTCTCATTAAAGTAAGAAGACATGTTTATTATTTAAAACATAATTGTTCTCTTTAAGGCACCTCCACTTAAAGAAATTAGGCATCTAAAATTTCAACAGACATTATTTTCTTATAGCTATTTCCATCTTACATTGAAAAATTATGTCTTTTTGTAAAGAAATCTATTTGATAAAAAGGTGTATTAAATAGTACTTTTGTTCTTAACCTCTATGATGCGTTACATCTGTTTTACACAAGCTGAGCAAGAATGTCACTTATAATCCAAATGAAAACAAAGTCAGAAGTGATATGACTAGCAACAAACTAAACAGTTATGGTACAAAACCTCAAAAACAAATTAAATGCAGTACTGTTTTGTAGGGTATACCCACATACTAAAACAAGATTTTTTTTTTCTATATTATCACCTCTCTTAAATGTAAGCATATTGCGATCATTTAGCTCGGAAATGTATTGTAAAGCTAGTGATCAAGTTTTCAAAAGAGAGATAACTAATTCTTCAATTTTGCTGAATGAAATAGAGAGATAAAAGGTTGTTCTTTTCTTCTGAACCTTAGAGTTATACATTACTGTGCATTTTTTGATCCCAAGAGACAGATAAATGACTCATTTGAGTATTTCACCATGGCACTATTTTATAGCAAGTCTCATTTCAGAATAGGAGAAATTAATACTCTGAACATTTTCATGATCTTTTCATAATATATGCATATATTATTACTTCTTATCCATTTACCTTCACATACATTTCTATAAAAACTTAAAAAAGCAGTCCGCGATTGGTGCCTCCCATGTGGCTTAGGTGATTGAGTTGGCCAAAGTGCAAACCATGTAAAACCCAAGGATATGGGTTTGATACCTGAGGTGGGGGAGGGGGCAAAAAATTAATAACAATGAAAAAATAAAACAAAAACATTCCAGAACAATTGCTACCATTGTCAAAACACAATTTTCAGCAGAAGGCAAAAGAACCCCCTGAAGGCTATTTACACCATCCATTTGATGGACTTGAAAAGATGCAAATTTTCAAAATCTCCCCTATCTCTAGAACAGGGATTATAAAATGGGAGAGTTAGTTGGAGAGGATGTTTGTCTGAATAGAATGCAGAGGATCTGTGAAATGTGGTAAAAAACAAAAATATTAGAATTTTATTTTTAAACCTTAAGAATTAAATTTAGCATTTTCTTTGATCTATGAATACAGATTGCACAACCCTATAGTAACTGTAGTGTCTGTGATATTTGTTACCAATAACAAGAATAGGTTTTTCCCTATTCTATTTACTAGAGGACTTACAGAGATCTTGAAGTAATTATCATTCAAATTTATCCCCAGAATTGGATGGTTTTTAAAATTATTCTAGAATTTGGAAGCTACTTCACAATTAGGAAGATGTTTAATTCTGCTGCTGGCTCTTGTTAACACAGTATACACAGATAATACAAAATCCTGCAATTAGTTTTGTATATATTTGAACAATCATGTTTCAGTTTAATGGATTTCTCTCTTAAGCCTATGTATTTTATTTATTGACGATATTGTCGAAGAAGGGGTTCACAGGATCACTAAACTGCCAGAGGGGTTATGTCACAAAAGAAACCCATTTCATGCACTGTGCTTATTTCTCCAGATTAAATAATTTTTCACAATAGAGGATGGGAATATGTTATGGAAAGAGTAGAACAGGATACATTATTATACTATAACTAGCAGGATATAGATCTTAAATATAAGGGGACTTTGAAAAGAAGGTAGCCTCAGGGCATTCATTGGAGGATGAAAAGGAGGGAGGAGAAAGGAGGATAAGGAGGAGGGGCAAGGAAGGAGAGGACTTTGAGAAGGAGGCATTGACATATTGCTGATGTATCAATGAATGAATGAGGCATTTTAGTGAGGATTTAACTGAAGTACCAGGAGACAGTAGGTGAGGACTAGGCATTTGGGAAGACAGCAGATGGTTTGGGTTCTATCAATGAAAGAGTATGGTCTTGGGAATCCTAGTTCTAGCACCACTTTCAGCTTTAAAACTTTAGGTAAGTTTCACTTTCCCTGAGCCTCTGTTTTCTTATTCATAACTGAAAAATTGCACAAGCTTTGAATTAACAAGATATTACCTTTTATTCCAATTTTTCTTTCTCTTTTGACATAGCAATTTTATGACAATGGGTATTATTAAAATCTGTATTTCACAGATGAGGACATTTATTGTTAGAGTTTATAAGAAACTCCTAAGTCAAAAGTTTCTCCTACCTTCTTATCCCACAGTCTTCCCTTAAAAATATGAAGTAAAAATAATTGAAGTATGTATTTGAAAATACTTTATTGTAGCCTGTGAAGTACTTAAATCATAGTTTTTTTTGTTTTTTTTTAGCAGAATAATGTTTCTTCCTGTTGAGCTCATGGTAGACTTTTCTTCCTTTCCTTCAATTTTTAATGGTTAAATTATTTTTTTCAATTTATCAAACATTTATTGAGGACCCTTTGTATGTCAGGAATTTAGAGCAATGGACATATTTGTTGGGGAGAGAAAACAGTACAGTAAATAATTTTGACATTAAAGTGCCTCCATCAAAATACTATTAGAAACAGGTAAGAGAGCTTGATTCAACTCTTCATATATCCTGGAAAATAGCAGACAAAATGTGCTATTTAAGCCACACCTTGAAAGATGAATGAGACATATGAATACAGTGTTTAATTGCTTTTTCTTTGAAAATGAACCCAAATGTGTTTTTAAAAGTTATAAACCATGCTACTAGTTAAACACAAGCCTTTATTTGCATTGTTCCATAACTTTTCTCTAATTTTGAATATTTTTCTTCATTCTATTATTGTATTAACTAGACCAAAGTTCTCAGATTCAGCAGAGAAATAAATTACTTATTTAATAATTTTTTAAAATGTTCTAATCTCCCATAATTCAGTGAATATGTACTGAGCTCATAATATTACCATGTGCTATACAAGCCATGGAAGTTAGGAATAAATACAAGTCAAGACTTTTGTTTTCAAGGAAACTTCAATTTAGTTGGATGATGACACTTGCTGAAACTTGCCTAATATGAAAAGACAGCATATGTATTTTAATATGGTCTCCATATAGAACAGATAAAGGAAAATTTTAGGTGCAATTTTAAATACACATCTGCAGAAAGTTGATGGAAAAGTTCAGTAAGAAGGTTTCACCCTGGTATACCCCTTGATCTCTGACCAAGAAAAAGACAGAAGATTCTGAGGTCATTGCAGGAAAAATACTCCCTATTCCATGAAAGGGAAAAGAAAAAGAACCTAGAGCTGGGTGTTGCTTTTGTGTCTTTAATTTAACTCTTTGTCTGCCTCAGTATGGCCTATGTTTCTTTCACTGGATACAAAACTCTAGCCTAAATTTTATAAACAGAGGCTTAATGAAGAATTGCTCTATCTTATCTAGATCCCTCTGTGCCCAGCTGTGAAACTGATTGATGTTTTTAAAGCCCCAAGAAGCCTCCCCTTGTAGATATCTTTTCTGGTTCAAAGGAGGGGAAAAGGCAAGAAAAAATATTCAAGGCAATGCCTTAGGAAAAAAAAAATTAATGATCTAGGAAGACATCCTGACAATTAGATGTTATTTAGAGATAAAACCCTGAAATTAATTAATGTATAAAGAGTACAAATAAGGGGTAAGATAGAACTTGTTGCGCTTATGTAGTAAAATGATTCACTAACATTTATAACTGTGAGAAAGTATCTTAGCTTGAAACTTCATGTGGTATTTCCATTGGCTTTGACTGGTGTCATTAAACTATTTGGCAGAACAAGATCACGATTCTGGTCCCAGAGGTGTCACTGATGATCAGTACCACCTCACCTCTCAGTTCTCAAAGGTCAATTCAATCTTGCAAATATTTATTGAGTGCTTCTGGCTGCCAACTTTTGTAAGCCAGAGAAAAATAATGAGATGCTAGAAACATATGACATGTCTTGGGTAAGACAACACCACCTATAGAAAGCCATTATCATCATTGGCATGTTAAAGCAGAAGTTCAATTTAATTGCATTAAAAACACCCATAGTGTGCACTGCTTCGAGGTACGATAATTTCCACACTGAGTTCTGATTTTTATCTGCAAGGATCACTGGCTGCAAACCACAGTCCCCAAGGCATGACTTTTGAGTAAAATAACACCATGCCCTGTCTCGCCTGTTGTGCACATCTCTAATAGCTCAGCTGAGGGACAGCATTAGCCATTATATAAACTAATTGGGTTAATTCTGCTTTGGAATTTAGGCAAATCATTTAAGTGAGATAAACAGAGGGTCACTTATGCGTCTACTTGTACACATTTATCTACACTTCTTATTTATACTACTAAATGCTTAAAACAACACAAGGCTATAAATTTGCCTTTTCTTTCTGATTCTCTTGGCAGGGTTTCTTACATGCTTAACTTTTAAAGAGTGGAGTTCGGTCTCCTCTCAAATAAATAAGAGCAGTGGAAGGAAAAAACTGCAGCTACAAAGTAGTTCTAACCCATTAAACACAGATGGCTCACAGGGGGTTTAATCATCAGGAGCGAACACACATCACGCTGAACTATAGAGCTGTTTTCTATCACTTGTTACCATTTGAATGTCTGTCTCAGGAAAGTGAATTCCATATATCTTCCTGGCCATCGGTTGCCCTTTGAATACTCCTCTCTCTGATGTAGCTAGATTTCTCTTCAGAACTTACTGAGATGGATGAGCTCTTGCCACACGTAAAAGTGAAAGAAAACATTTCTTTTTCTGTCAGAACAGATGAGATTCTTCATTAGGAGAATGGATTTGACCTTGTAAAGTGGACCAAAGCAATTAACAAACAAACCCCTTTGGGGCATATTGCCTTTATCCTTGTCTTCTAACAGCAATTTTTTTTTTTTTTTTTTTTTTGCAAATGTGCACACAGCTATGTTGCAAAAAATGTTATATCTCATCACCTGAAAAGAATTCAAAATATGGGCTCTCTAAGCATTTCCATACAAAGAGAATTTCAAGGCACTGGAGAAATTGTATGAATTTATCTTCAGCTCTCATATCAATGATCACATAGTCAGATTAATCAGAAATTTTACTAAAGAGCCCCATAGAAGTGATTTGATGGCATTGTATACAATAAAATGAGAGACCAGCATTTGTATCTATAATAAAAAAACCAATTTGAGAATCATTTATTATACAAAAGAAACTATACTTTGCATCTCTCTTTTGTACTCATTGTGAGAGCTTCTTTAATCTCCATAGTCATAGATCCAATAGTTCTTCCCTACTCCTTATCTAGTCATTGTTTTCTTTTCTCTGTTCTCTCTTTTCCTGGAACCTATACCTAGTGAAAAACACATTCTTCAAGTTTAATGTTTTATGTGACATTTAGGCAAAGTAGCTACCAATCCTTGAGATAACACAACAGTAAGAAAGCAACGTCCTTCTGTTCTCTAGAGTGAATGATCAGTCTGATACTATTAAAATGAATGACAGATTCTTGAGTAAAGCCAGCTGATAAACCTTAAAGAGAGCTCATCTCTCATTCTCCCATGGACTTACAATTCTTTGGTCTTGGTGTTTCATTTGTCTTTGTGACTGAATTTGTAAATCACCCAACTATTCAGACACTTAGTTACAGGTTAAAAATTATTGTTCTAACCCCGCAAATAATCTAGTCAGTTCCAGGCATATGTAACAAAAGGCATTCCCTCTAAAATTCGTGTGTATTTAAAAAATAGATTGTATTTTATTTTTATTAATTTTTGCTTGTTTACAATATTATACATTTCAGGAGAACAGATTCACATCTCTGTCAAAGTATATATAATACTGCACCCACTAACAGAGTTCTGGTGCATTTCCTGATGAAACCATTTTTACTCCCTCCAACCGGTTAACTTCCCTCCACTTTCCCCCCTCCCCTTTGGTAACCACTGTCTTGATTTCAGAGTCCAAAAGAATTTTGTTGTGTTTTGTTAGTTCATTCTTTTTGTTCCCTTATATTCCACACATGAGTGAAACCATCTGGTATTTTTCTTTTTCTTTCAATTTTGTTCAGCATAATCAACTCAAGTTCCATCTAAGTTGTTGTAAAAGGTAAGATTTCAACTTTTTAAATAGCAGAATAGTACTCCATTGAGCATATGTACCACATTTCTTTATCCAGTTATTCTTTGAAGGTAATTTAGTCTGATTCTATGTCTTGTCTATTATGAATTATGCTGCTTATAAACATACAGGTACATATATCTTTTCAAGTTCCTGTCTGTATATTCTTCATCTATGCACACACATGTACATATACATATATGTACACATGTGCATCATACATGTGCATGTATGCAAATTTGCTGAACTATACGTTAGTTGCATTTTTAATTTTTGAGGAATATCCATACTTTTTCTCATAAAGGTTGCACTAATTTACATTTCCTTCCACAGCTGTAAAAGAGTTCTTTTTCTGTTCATCCTCACCAACACTTGTTTTTTTCCTCTCTTTTTAACTTATATGATTCTCCTAAGGGTTAGGGTATATATCTCATTGTTGTGTTGATTTATATTTCTCTAATGATAAGTGATGTTGAATATTTTAGCATGTGTCTGTAGACCACCAGTACATCTTCTCTGGAAAAGTGTTTATTCAGATTTTCTGCCTGTTTTTGACTGGGTTGTTTTATTTTTTTGATGTTGAGATGTATCAGTTCTTTATATATTTTGGAGGTTAACCCCTTGTCTAACATATGATGCTCAAATATCTTCTCCCAACAGGTAGATTGCCTTTTCATTTTTATGTTGGCTTCTTTTACTATGCAGAAACTTTTTAATATTGTTTAGTTTGCAAAATAAAATTTTCGAAAAACAAAAACTAGGTAAAGGTATCAGTCTGCAAAATATCTGAATTTTCAATGCATTTTTAAATTCAGAAAATTTAAAAACATTATTGTTGAGGGAAATATTAGATCCACTTACTATTATAATATTATTTTTATTTACCAGTAGATGGCACTGCACAGGTATAAGAGATGTCTTCACCGTTGTGATTTGAGACACAGGACCATTAGCTATGCTGGCCAGTGTGAACTTCCTCCACTAGAGTTATCTCTCAGACTTGAAGTTTTGATCCAGGAGTTCCAACAGTTATATGTGAAGGAATAACACATATTCATTAACACTAATTTTATTGATCAAACACTTAAACAGTGCTTATTATGTGACAAATGCATAGATCCTCATTTCTCGTTCGATAAGAAAATTAAAGCCTAGTGAAGTCAAGATTCCTGAATGTCCCCAGCTAGTAAGTGGCAAGACTAGGACTTGGCCCAGCCATTTAAACTAATCTGTACTCTTTCTTCTTTGCTCCCTATTAGTTCAGGAACATGAATCACTTATTCTTCTAGTCAACAATTTTTAAGGTGTTGACTTGAAAATGTAAGTATTGAATCACATGCTTTCCAGTTAGAGAACCAGATAAGTTTTAGGAGCACAGGGGTAATACTGAGGAAACCAACATGGTTCTCAGGGGGAATGAAATGCATAGATGTATTATGGAGGTGGTGCTGGTGGATAGGGCATGGTAGCAGCAATAAGAAACACCAAAAAAGAAAAGATACCTTACATGTATTTCACCAATTCACAACTTTGCTTAGAATAAGGATACAGTCTATTAAAAAATAGGTTATTTATATTGTTCAATTATATTTTTAAAGGAAAAGTATAGGCAGAATGAAGGTGAGCAGGCAGTAAGGTAGGAGGAGAGAGAGGAAGAAGTACTTCATATGATTTTATGTAGTTGCTCATCTTGGTTGTTTTCCAAGACCCTGGGTCCTGAACTATGGACCTTGGGTTGTATGTGGACTGTGTCACAGTGGACTAAACTACTAGATCACCTAAATTATATTTCATATTCTGGCTGATGTAGAAAATGATTTTAAAACTTTAATAAGTAGATTATTTCTTGTTCAGTGTCATGCAATATCAGTTCTATTAACTTTGGCCTCACCATTATTTCAGACATCTGCATCCCTCGTGACACTTCAGAGTTTCTGAACAGAATTGTGCCATTATGAAAATCTGAAATTGCAACCTCCCTGACAGTACCTGACACCATTCAAAATTTTTAAGTTCCTTTTTTAAGTCTACCTATTACCTGATTTCATCAAATCCTCCTTTTTTCTGTCACTCCCTTCCATCTTTACTGCCATTCCTATGCAGCTTGAATGTCATAGTCCATCCTTTCAACTACTATCTGGACAGTACCTTCAAAGACCTGGTGCTTTCCTTTAATCACACCTGCCTTCAATGAACTAATGAACATCGCTGAAAAGGTTAAGAATGTGTGCAGATCAGCTCCACTAAAAGAATGTCTATTAGCTCTTCTAAAAACATGGGTCTTTTGTCCCAAAGGGCCCGTCCTCATGCCTGAGCACAGTCATTTCTTTTTCCTATGTTGCACCATGCATGTTTCGAAGCTTGTTCAGTCAACAAATTTCTTACCTTAATGTTCTCCCATCTCACTACATCATCGTCACAAGAAAAAAAAAAAGCCACCTGAAGGAACTCTGTCAACTTCATGTCACTACATCTACAAATATATCTATTTCCATAAGTGTTTTTCTTCTGGTTTGTTTTAGGGAAGAGGTATTCTCTTTTTAGTTCCAGTCTTTGTTTTGTATTGCATACCTTTTCATCTTGTCAGTTTTATGGAATTTCCTATATGTTCAAATTTATTCTTTCTGACATTAACCCAATCTAATTTATTTAAAAAAAATAGAAGTGGGGGAAAAAAAAATCTCAGACCCTTTCACCATTTCCAGATTTGCTACAAAACTTCCTAAGAAAGTGGATCTGTATGAATTATCTTTATTTTTTCACTTGCCCCTCACTATACAGACATCTTCAATTGGGTTTTCGATTCTACCAAACCATGCAAATTAACTTTCTCAAGATTATCAACTTTACATCCTATGATATATTTTTATTGTTGTTCAGTTCCCTTTTGGATTGAAATGTGTCCATCCCCAAAATCCTAACCTTCAGTGTCTGTGAATATCACTTGATTTGGAAACAGGGTCTTTACAGATGTAATCAAGTTAAAATAAGGTCACGATGAGTTAGGATGGATCCCAATCCAATGTTTACCACCCTTATAAGAAGAAAGAAATTCGTACATGGACAGACAGACAAGAAGAAAATATTATACAATGATGATAACAGAATTTGGAGTGGTGCATGTACAAGGCCAGGAACATCAAGGATTATCAACAATTACCAAAAGCTAAGAGAGAGGAGTAGGGTAGATTCTCTCTCAAAGCCTCCAGAACTGCAGTGCCTATCAATATCTTGATTCAGATTCAATAGATTCCAGTTGCTTTAAGACACCCTGTTTGTGGGATTTTGTTACAGCAGCTTGAGAAAATTAGTACTAATCCTAGGAATCATTTGGCATTTCGGATTCCATATACCTTTCTGCTCAAGGAAGCTTTCTATTTCGTTCTCTACAGTGCCTCATGCATTTAGTCATCCTCTTCCTTCTCCATCTTCTTGATAATCTACTTTTCTACACCCCAATATTTGTGATTCTGGGTGTGCTCTCCTCTGTTTTCTTCTCATTATCCATATTATTTGAAAGTGTTTTTATTGCAATAACTGTATCCATGACCTCAACCAGATTTCTTTCTAAGGAGTACAATTATGTATCTGATCACCTACTGATGTGTTCCAAGCACAGCAGGCACAGAGGAGCTCAAACTGAACACAAAAATCCAAACTGCATCTGCGAATCTACATACACACACATTGGAAGTAAACTATAAGTTCGGTAAAAAATATGTTAGAGTATATAAGTATTTATAGCTGTTCTTATATATCACCTCCTATTATTAACCTTTTGCATTGTTGTATGCTTGTGGCAAACTTATAAGTTGTTTTAGATATATTATTATTAAGCAAAATTCATAATTTACATTAAGGTTCATTCTTTGTGTCACACATTCTGTGAGTTTTGATAAATATATATCCCAATACAATAATATACAGAACAGTTTTGCTTCCTGAAAAATCCTTTAAGCTCTGCCTATTCATCACTCCCTCACCTAAACCCTGTCAGTCACTGATAGTTTTAATGTCTCCATAGTTTTGTCTTTTCCAGAATGTTACGAAGGGAACTAAAATATGTGTAGTCTTTTCAGATTAGCTTCTTTCACTCAGCAATATTATCTGAGTTTTTGCCATATCTTTTTGTGGTTTGATGACTAATTTCTTTTAGCAACTGAACAATATTCCATTGTGTGGATGAAAGAATATACCACAGCTTGTTTATCCATTTACCTATTGACATCTTGACTGCTGAGTTCTGGCAATTATAAATGAAGTTGCCAGTAGTATTCAAGTGAACTTTTTTTTGTGGTCGTAAGTATACAACCCATTTGGGTAAGAACAAGGAGCATGATTGCTGGATTGTTTACTAAGGATATGTTTAGTTTTGTAAGAAATTACCAAATTGTTTTCCCAAATGACTGTAGTAGAATGTATTTATGTAGCAACAAGTGAGAATTCACAAAATTTCACTCTCACATTTGGTATTGTCAGTGTTCCAGATTTTAACTATTTTTATAGATACGTAGTGGTATCTCATTTTAATTTGCAATTTACTGACAGCATATGATTTTGAGCATCTTTTCATGTGCGAATTTACATCTTCTATGGTGACTTGTCTGTTCACATCTTTTGCCAATTTTAAAACCGAGTTGTTTTCTTGTTGATTTTTAAGAGATTTTTGTATATTTTAGATACACCCCTTTGTCAAATATGTGTTCTGTGACGATTTCTCTCTTCCTCCTACTCTATGGCTTGTCTTTTCATTCTCTTGACTGTGTCTTTAATAGAGAAGAAAATTTTAATTTTAAGTGCATTTCAACTTTTAAATTTTTCTTTCATGAATCATGTTTTTGGTGGTGTCAACTAAAAAGTCAATGCCAAGCACCAGTTCACCTAGATATTTTCCTGTGTTATTTCTTAGGAGTTTTACAGTTTTGCCTTTTACCATTTAGGTCCTTGGTTCATTGTAAAAAGTGTAAGGTCTATGTTCAGATTAATTTTTTTTTTCTTGTTGATATTCACTTGTTCTAGCACCATTTGTTGAAAAAGCTCTCCTTGAAATGCTGATGTTTGCTTCTATATTATTCTCTCTACCTCCCCCAATAGAAATCTGAGTGCCATTCTTTACTCTTCTCTTTTATCTCTCAGTAAGCCACTAAGTACTGTGATAAACACTTTACATATGTTATCTGATGTAATATTGTAACAATTATATACTATTAGACCCATATAAATAGTGGGAAACTGAATTCAAAGAGAGTTATATTTAAATAAGCATACTGAAACATCTTTCTTTGCAACCCCCTTGTATATTGCCACACATAACTTGCAATTAGCAGAGCAGTTGGGTTTCAAGATATAGAACCCTCAACCATTACACTGATTTCTAAATATATTCTGAAGTCATTAATATCACTTCATGCTTGTTGCCACCATATTAATTCAAGCAACATCATCTTTCAGTAAATTTACTAATAGTACTCTCTTAATGGATTTCTTGCATCCAGTCAGACCCTGCTCCAGACTATTCGTAAAACACAATCTGATATCACTAAACATTAAACCATCTCATGGCTCCCCAAACCCTCCAAAGAAAGCAGGCACTTCATGTTTACAACTCCTCTCTTCATCTAAATGGCTAATTCTGCCAGACAGACCTGCTTGTATGTCTCTGCAGGCATTGTGCCCATGGTAGAATCAGAATTTCTGTTCTGTGGGTTCATTTGACACTCTTGGTCTCTTCTGCCTCTTATCTGGCTTTTTTTCTTCAGATTGAAACTTAAGCATCATGTTCTCTTCTTTAGCAAATAAAACTACTGGAAAGTCAGCTACAAATATTGTATGGAACGAACTAACATTAAGTGACTATCCATGACTTTTCTGATATTCACATGTAACTGGTAAACTGCTTTATCTGGCAGTCCTATGTCTTAGGGGAAACCTCCTGGAAACCCCACCTCCTAAAATTGGGCCTAGTGCTCTTTAGATCTGTTCCCATAGCCTCCTATTTACCCATCACAGTAGTCACATCTTATTTATTATTTATATAATCCACCCATTTCCACCATCATCTTGAAGGAAGAGATTTTCTCTTTTCCAGGTATGATATTTTTTCTAGCATTTGGATATATCCAGTGGTTGTTGCACAATAAACACTTAGTAAAATTTAAATGAATGGGTTCAACACCTTTAATTAATTTTATACCTTTCAAAATTAGTACTACTAGCTATACTATTAAGTTATATTTTACATTGTATTTTGATGTGTTTAGTGGAAATTGCCTTTTTAATTTATATATGACATTCTTGGTTTAGGATTTTGTGGAACTATATAAATTATCTTCAGTTAATTCTTGGTGTCAGTCTCCCTAGGCACAAAGACAAAGGTATGTAATGCACAAAGACAAAGGTATGTAATGCTCAATGGTAGGTTGTTAAATATGTAACCCTTACACACAAATAAATTTATTTAAATTGGACTTTTTCTCCTTTTGGAGCATAGAAGTGACAGCTAAAATGCTCATTAGTACTTGCTTACCCAATGTAAGGAAAGAAAATTGTCATATTTCTATTATAATCTAGGAAAGTATTTTTCTCCAGAATATCCTCCAAGGAGCACTAATTCCTCAGGTTTACAATAGATATTCTTCAAAGGAAAACACATCGTATGTTTGTTTATACACTAGGAAAAATAAATTTAAGCACATTTCTATCCTATAGTAATTTTTGGAAGCTTTAATATATTAGTATACATAGTGAATCTCCACGAGGTGATAAATGTTTTCTCTAGTCAACTTAATCTTTTAATTATGTATCTCCTGATTTTGGAAATGCTGGTATTGATTTTGATGCTCTCCTCAGAGTAAATGAGTCTTTCTACAGATTTTTATTGTTAAAAGCGGGTTCTTGGGAATGCCTGATGCAGAGATGTGCTTACATATTTTTTCAAATCGACCTAGCTTTCTTGAGTCATGTTCATCTGTTTTGAACTAGAATGCCAAAAAATTTCCAAAATAAATGTCCTTGAGATTTAGTGTATATAAAATGGAGTTTGTATTTGACACATAAATTGGTAAGCCCATAAGGAGCAATGTAAAATCCTAGAGCAGTTATATATAATTTGGATTGCTGAATATTTAGTATTATTGGATTTTAAAACAAGGACTTCAAAGGTACCTACAATTCTCACTAACGAAAAGCACATGTGGAATGGCTGAAGCCCCCATAGGCAACAGGCAGGGCAGGTCTGATGTGAGAGCAAAGTACACTGCTGTTTGAGGGGCCCGAAGTCTGCTCTGCCTTCCATATCATGCTTACCTCCATCATTTCAACAAGGTTGAGTGTCACCAGGGGTTTAATATATATTCTACATATCACGCTGCATCTGAGAGGTGGCTCATCACATGTTAACCTAGACAAGTTATTTTCTTTTACTGTTAAATAACATAGCACTAATATAACTGCAATTGCTTTCCTTTATTCAACCAGATACTGTGCCAGGTGCATTGCATGATGATAGAGACCGTAGCTAGTGTTCATGAGCCTTTAGTACACTGCACTCAATGCTAACTTTTCTATTTGCATTATTTCATTTGATTCTTTCAATACCTCCTTGAAGTTGATCTTAGAGTTTATACCCATTTTACAGATGGTAAAATTCAAACAACTTATTCACAAGGTGTGGTGAAGAGACAAGATGGGCTTTGAAATAATTTCTCTCTGAATTGTGAGTCTTCATTCATAAATACTATGCTAATAATGGCTGAGTTTGGATAGATCTCAGAACACGGATGTAGTTCTCTTAACATCTTTTATCATGGAAGAAACTGAGACTCAGAAAACACATTTACATTTCCCAGAATGTTGAGGGAATAGATACACAGGTTTCACTATATATAAATAAAGATATGTACTATATGAAACTATTAAAGTATTAGAGCCCTAATGTGAGGTCTAAGACAATAAGGACTTATGGGGTTTGGTAATGAGGAGAGGAAGAGGAGAACCAAAAAACGGAGTAGGATGAATCCAAGGAGCAAATTAGTCTTCCTAACAATTATGTTTCAGGCTTTAAGGAAAAAGTGGCTATTTAAGCGTTATGGTATTTTCTATCTAATATTTAAACTGTATAAATAATAAAATAGGTTTGAGTGAAATATGGTGTTTTTCACTGCTAAAGCATTAGGAAATAGACCACTTGAGGTCAGGGTAACACCAAGAAGAATTTCCAAGCACTAAAACGAACCACACTGCAAACTTTTAAGTGCTTAGCAATGTCCTGAAACAACTCCATTTATATGAGGCTTGAGGAAGGAAAGGGGCCTCTTGTGAACTTTTCAACCACAGTATGTTTTCAGAAAATACACTTAGAGTGATATAATAAGTGCTAAATATAAGTCGGTCAGTCTCATTACTTAAAAAAGAAGTGTCAACAAAATGATATTTCCCCTGTTGTAAATAAAAAATAGCTCCATCTTCAGAAAGAGATTTCTGAAAGCTGTAATAATGAAATGCTTTTTTATACTGTAACATATTTTTAATTTCTTCTATCACTTTATTTTTTCATATATGTGCTGCCTCCTTAAAAATCTCTTAATTTTTATGCAATGTCTTATTGAATGATTGGGTAGTATCAATTGATAATAATTAAAAGGAATATAGTTTTATCAGATTTTTTTCAAGAGGCTTTTGTATATAGAAACTAGTATTTTGTCATGGTCGCTTTTTTAAATTCAATCCATCTACCTTTCAAGAAAACTTCCCCTGAAGAAAATGTTGGTTCTAGCTCTCGTAGATCAAATAGGGCTGCAATGGTTAATATAAATAAATTATGAAGGTGACTATAGGAAGTTATTATCCAGTTAAACATATCAGCAGTTACTTTCAAAATCACTGAGGCACATGCTATTAATATCCTCAGTTTATAGACGAAGAAACTGAGTTTTAGAGAGATTAAGTAAATAATACAAAGTAACACAGCCAGTGGTCCAATCTGACTCCACAAACATTTGAAACTTTAATTGTATAGATGATCCCTCATGGAAAGTACATTGTAGGGGGACCAGTTCTGACATGGCTCTGACCTTATTTTCTGTGTCTTGGATTCCCCGTCTGTAAATAAGGAACCAATCTAGCTAACCCAAAAGATCTATTGAGGTTCTAATTTTCAATGATTCTTTCTAATTGTTAAGAGTAAAACCTGACAGAAATGATTTCTTGTGTAATGTCCAAAGTGGATTATTTTATAGATGGAAAAATTAGAGAGAATGAATGGTGATTTATGGAGGGGGAAGTTAAAATCATACATATTAATAACTTATGAAGTACAGTAAAGTCATTTAGTGTTCCCTGTACCTATGAAAACATTGCTTTTACAGATGCCTTTGGCAATTGCTTACCTAGACGTGGAACTTAAAACTGGAAAACATTCTCTCTTTTTTTAATTTGTTTTATGTAGTTGAATTCAGTTAATATAGAGTGCATTTTTCTTAGTTATTTTCATAATTGATGGCAAAGCAAAGGAGAAAAATTTTGCCAGAGGTCTTTTAACACTCTATTTCTAAAATATGCCTATCTGACTTGGGTGTGACCAAAGGACTTCAGTCTTTGTTTGGATTTTCAAGTGAACTTTTCCTCTTTGTAACTCCATCTTCCATTTTTATTAACCAGTCAAGCATGTTTTACTTTACACTGTGATAAGAGGATCAGAAACAGCTTTCCCACATCTAAGGCTATCTTAATCAATTGCAAGGGATACATGAGTGGCATAGTGTGGAAGCTTCCTGCCTTGAGGAGGAAGAGATCTTCTCTGGATTATTACTTTTGATTCCATTGATAGAGGGAGAAAATTAGGTAACCTTGAAAACAAGGTACTTTTGAGTGAGTCATTCTGAGAGGACATGATGTAAACTGTCACACACCCCCTTGACCTTCAACTAACCTTTCAATTTTAACATATGTTTTGAAGCGCCAGCCATGTTAATTTCCATGGCTGTTTGGGTAAAAGTTTCAGAGAACCTACTGCCCCATGTCTTTAATCACTATTTTTAACTTTGAATATAAGCATTTAAGATGCCATTATGGCTCATATAAGATTGACTGGCATTGACAAAATTTTCCCCAAAGTTAGTTTAATTATTCCTCATTCAGACATCTAACCATGCATTCTTGTCACCTAGGATGCAAAGTGAGTAGTGTAAGTAAACTGTGCATGCAGTGGTGAAACGGTGATTAAATTCTGGAAGCTGTTGGATATACTGAATTCTACTTGATAGAGTCATAGGAAAGCACACTTATTTCAGGAGGCATTTTCCAGGATATTTCAATGAGTCAAACTATTGAATACTGATATTTCTTTCAATGCCATGAGCAATGAGAGATGAAAGAATAAATGTATACTTAATGTGATAGGAAACCAAACTAGCAAAGAGGAAACCAAAGTATAAAAGGTCCATTTTTGACAAATGCTCTTTCACTGTCAAGTCATCCAAAAGTATAAATGTGCAATTAATCAAAAAGGCACATAATGTGGTCCTCAAAAGAAGAGAAAATTGAAAGTGTTAACCATATTGAATTTTTTAATTTTCTTCTTTGGTTCCTGTTAAAGAACTTTAATTCTTTCTTCTATTGTCTTTGCTGTCACCTCTGAGAAACTCACAACTTTTTATTTAGATGTAAGATCATACAAATGGAATGAAAATCAAGTCTCACTAGTATCCAGGGCAGGGGCTGGCAGCTTTCCAGAAATACTTTTCCAAAATATTGGTCTCAAGTTTTCATTGTTGATGGGGAAGAGAGTGAGGGGATTTTGAAATATTGAGAACCTCTGGGGATTATCACTGGCTCAGACACCTCATTACAAGTTTTAGAGGCAAAAATGAAAGGAGAGCCTCTGAGACCAGGGAGATCATGGAGAACTATAGAAAGATAAAGCAAAATAGAAAAAGAAAATTATGTGTCTCATTTGCAAATCTAATTATATTAACTTCCAATCTATGTGCCATCAAAATTCACTTCCTATATTTTGGCATCAAGTTAAGTAATAAGATGATAGGATTTGCACAATCAGTGCTATTAAAAATGTGTATTCCTTTGTTTCTCTTTGAGTTTCTAATGGAGAGCAACACTTTACACAAAAAAACGCACATAGGAAATGCTCAATAGATATTTGTTGAATCAATTTAAATTGAATGACATATGGGTTATATAGCTATTTGTCAAATATGAGCAAATGTTTGCATCAATCGGTATACTAAATATCATGGTGGATATAGGAATACCTTCTTAGACATAGATCCTGCCCTCAAGGTTATAGTTTAACTATGATTGCAATATAAGTTTAAGTTAGTTTTATATGATGTTAGCTGCATTAGATTAACCTTGAGAGAATGAAAAAAAATATCATGATGCTTTAAAAGCATTTTATATTGAATTTTCAATTGGCAGAGTTATATAAACTTTTAAAAAACTCATATGGCTATGAAGAAATTAAAGATTCATTATTTAGTATGCATTTGTGGATGGTACCTTGTAAAAGAATTCTCCCAAATGTCCTAATCCCTTTAACTGTAACAGCAACTATTTCAAAATTGATCTTATAATGACATGTGTGTGCAAGTATATGTGAATGTGTGTATGGATGATTGTAAGTGTATAAGTTTAACAGTTATTAGAGGAGAGTAGAGAAAAAGAGATGTTCTAAGGTCTTGGTAAGCGTGTCTTTTATGAATTAATGACTAACATTCATTTGAAGAAAATGTTCTTCCTAAACATTACATGTAAAACAAGACAAAACAGGACATTTTTCTACGTCAGAATAAACATTTAATCTATTCAATATGTCTCCTTATTTCTTCTCTGTCTTTCTCTTACGTAGATCTATCTCCTGTATGATATTACAATACACTGTAAAACTCATGTTTCATCAAGTCAAATCACTTTTCTGCTTAAACTCTTCAGTATCTTCAAGTATCTTAAAGTCAAAGTCCTGTAATATGGTTGGCAAGAGCTTCTGTGACTTGCCTTGTCCAGGAGAGTATAAAACAAGAGATAAGATGGGTACGCAGGGGAGCATATCACTAAGGTATTATAGGCTGCTGTGAGACAGTTAACATTTTTTAAACTTTTGTTTTGAAATAATAGTTTGACAGAAACACTTAAAGATAATACAAAGAATTCTCCTATACCCTGACCTGGATTACTCTAATATCAACATGTTTCATAATCACAGTACATCAACCAAAGCAGGTATATTAACATTGGTACAATATTGTTGACTAAACCACAGACTTTATTTAGATTTCATTAGGTTTTTCCATTAATGCTTTTTTAATTCCTGTTCATTTCTTATCTAGGATACCAAATCACTTAGTCATGTTTCCTTAGATTTCTCTTGTCCGTGACAGTTTCTTCATTTTTCTTTCCTTTTTTTTTTAATGTTCTTAACAATTTTGAAGAGTATTAGTGAAGTATTTCCTAGAGGGTCCCTCAGTTTGGATTTGTCTGATATTTTTTCTTATGGTAACATTGGAGTTGGGTTTGGGTTTCTGGAAAGAATATCCACTGAGATGAAATACCATCCACATTATAGCATGGTTCACCACAGTGACCTCTGCTTTGATCACTTACAGTAGTGATTAATACTATTTATCTTTCCATTGTAAAGGTACTGCCTATATATATATATCTATATATATATATATCTATATATATTTTCATTCCATATTCTATTTGGAAAGGATTTCAGCTCCACCTCATGGAAGGAAAAATATCAACATTGTTTATAAACATGTTAAAATTCATAGAGAAATTAATATTTTGGGAGGATAATTTGAGGCTCTGCAAATACCTGGCTTCTCCTTTAAATTTTATTTGTTGATTATAATTTCTACTAGTGAATCTTGCTTACAGTGTTTATTATTTTGGTGTTTCAATTATGACTTTATATTTTCCTCATTTTTTTAATTTTAATTTTTGGGAAACCTTCTTTAAAGAAGTTAAACTATATATACATATATTTACTATATATGTGCATACATAATATGTATATACTATATATTTAAACTATATATACCTAATTAATATTTAAACTCTATCTTTTCTACAGTGATTTTCTGCCCTTTTAAGGGAAATAGGTTTTGTACATTTTAATTAGCTAAAAAGTAAAATGTTGGCTAGTGCTGCACATCTGAACTCCTTGATGGGGAGGTATGTGTGATGGCAAGAGGCCTGCCATATCTGATGCCAGAAGAGAACTGTGTGGGCTGTGAACTGATATGTGTCTATTCCAAACCATCTACAGTGACATAAATATTGTCAATTTGAAAAATGCTTTAAGTGTTGTAACTTGATATTTTACCTAATTATGTAGTAGTTTAGCATATAAAGCAAAAAAAAAAATCAGTCCTTGAAAATAGTGGCTGATTTGTTATTTGGTATCAACATGATAAAAAGGATGTAAAAAGTTTCAGAAGCTCAACTATGGACAGAGGTAGAATTCTTTAGGGCATGGTGCTCAGCAGAGGGTTAATGGGACTGAAATAGGATTGATAAATATACTTACCAGCCTGCTAAAATGACCGTTATTTTTAAATCCTGTATCATCATAAGCAAAAAACCAAAACCAAAACCAAAACCAAATTTAAGATAAAAATAGCTTTCTTTAAAAAAAATTAAATAAAGATCTTTGGCTTAGTTTTTTTTTAAATATATGTACATATTTTCTGCAGATAATTGCAACAGCATTTTTTTTTCAAAGGAAAGTTACAGGCGGGAATAAAGGTGAGCAGAGGTAGGCAGTCAGAAAGAGGAAGAAGCACTTCATTTAATTTTGTTGTTCATCTTGGTTATTCCTGCCAGCTCCGAGTCTTGAAACTTAGTCCTTGGGATGTATGTGGACTGTGCTGTCAGTCAAAGATCACTGACCAATCTGCTACTCCACTCAGGCATGCTACAATAAGAATTTTAAGATAGTCTTGAAACGTAGAACTTGTATTATGAAAGGCTAACTAAACAAGCAAAAATTGAAAATTTATTTTCTGGATGCACACAATCAAAGAACACATTTTAGTATGCTATATTGTCTGTGGATTAAGCTTGCATGTCTTTTTCCCTCCCCACAAACAACACTTAGAGATGATTCACTTTCATCTTTTTTCGAGTTCCTATTTTTGTTCAGTGATCCATATGCATGTGCTATCCTTCCTCATTTTCCTTCTTTACTTCTTTCCTTGCATTTTGTTAAATCTTGCTTTTCTGATAGCCTCTGACCCTCTAGCTCTCTAACACTAACTCCAAGTCATTCATCTCTTTATTTTCTTAGTATAATCATTCTATTTCTCTTCTGCCTTATTCTTCTCAATTTCAAAATCATTGGATGTCAGGTTAACAATTTAGTCACTAAATATATTAACACAACCACTTCTGTCACCCCCTGTGTCTCTCTTTTCTTGTACAAGATGCACACATATCATTACAGTGTGAGTGTGATTTTTTTTTGTCTGTACTGGTCAAGTCAATCACAGAGTGCAGTCCCCTCCCTTCTTTTATTTCCTCCTGACCTGACTGATTAAGTCCGTCAAAACATCAAACTGGTTTATGTGACTAGACAGCACCATTCTGTGTCTTGTTTGTTATGACATTCCATGGGTCCCTGACTTTTGTAAATTTCTAGTTATGACATTTTCTTTGAAATCTACTGCTACCGTTTCCTACAAAAGATATCTGTGAAGTCTCCAGCTTTTCAACCCCCCAGTTGGAACTCATCACTCTCTTCTGAAGAGTCTTGCTACACTTTGATCATACCTCCATTACTTCATGCATTTTAGCTGAACAGGCAAATGTTTCCTCTGCTAGACTATACATTCTTCAGAGAGCAATTTTTTATACCTTTAGTATTTCACAGAGTTCCCTTTTATTTAACAGATGCCTAGATATGTATTTTATAAATAGGTGAATGCTTGCATCTTAAGTTTCAACATAAAGATTTTGAGTTAACACTAACCAAAAAGAAAAAAAAAAAGATTATAAACAAATTGCAGCAGGCAATATGATACCTGATTACAAGAATAAATTGTCACTGTACTCTTAGTTCTTCTAATAGATCAGACTTAGCAAAAAGTGGGAATAGTTCATCATTGCCTAGTCCCCTCTCTGACTTTGTAGATCCACAGGAAACAAATTAAATATAGAAGAATTCCTGTGCTTATTTATGGAAAGTTTTTTTTTTTTCATGGAATTAAAGGCAATGCAATGTACATTTTTCATAGGGGGACATGCTTTGAAGCTTTTACTTAGTTTTCAGTTTATATAACTTTTAATTGGTAACATCTGCTCTGTAGATGTCTATGCATATGAATGTGTACATAGTATACCTACGGGTATAGATACAAAAAGTGATACAAATCCTCTTTATCTGTTTATATGCTTCCGCCCTACAGTTTCTAAAATTTACTAAATCCGTCAAAGTACTATAATTCTTTGACAAACAAAACCCATCTAAAATGCATCTGTTTCTCTATATCAATATACATATTTGAAGGCCAAGGCAAGAATAGAACAAGAAGAAAGAAGTGAAAGGAGGAATGAAATACATATATGTAAGTGACAGCATTTGTGGGATAGCGTGTTCATATTTGTGTCTTTGCTAGGGAACACTTAAACACTGGAATGTATGAGCAATGTATCTGTCTTTAAGCTCATGCTCTTGTATAGCAATATCACCTAGTGAGTGAAAAATTCTTTTTGCTTATCTTTATGTTTTTACTTTCTAAAGAGCATATTTTATTTTATCTAGGATAAAATATAAAAAATTAAAATGCTAATAACCATGCCACCAACTCAATAGATAATGCAAAATGAGTGTTAGTATTAACAATATGGGTATTTAACTGAATGTAAATGCAGAGTTTTTTAAATTGCTAGTGAGCTTTTAAATAGTTATAATGCATTTGCTCTCTAAATTAGTGAGATATTTAATTGGAATAATCATTTGATTAATTTAAACAACTAAGTTTTTGTTCTTAGAAAAGATTGTTTAATATGCTTGTGTAACCTAAAGTAAATAAAAAAGATGGTTTTTAAATTTTGTTGTATAAAATATTTTTGGAATAATAATTTTTAATAATCTAATTTATATCACACATGAAAACAACCACCTTGTATAAAATTTGCAAAGCATAAAATCTAAAAAATTTTTATTAAATAGGATACCAAAAAGTAAAAAATAACTGAGATTATTTATTAAAATAGGTTTTGGAAGTAATCCTCATCTTTCTTTTTTTTATCAATACTGAATAAGTTTTTCCTCTTCTTAGTAGTTCTACATTGTATTTTTATAAATAACATCATTTAAATTTCTGGTTTAACCTAGCCGAATTTAAAAAGTTGTGACTTTTAAATATATATAGTCAAAAAGCAGAATACTCATTTCTTTGCCTATGGAAGTGTACATGATTTATTGATAATATAAACATGGACATTTCAGTTTCACTAAATTAGCGAGAACTAGTCAGCCTTGAGTATAGCATAAGGAAAGCTTTTGTTGAAAAGACATAGAAGAAAGAATGTATTTAAACTGGAGTATTTGGTCATTAGCTTGAAACATATTCATTGCTATAATTTTTATTCTGATAGTATTTAAAGAATATGAAATACTAGATGTCATGAATAAAAATAATTGCATTTTTTTAGTTTATTTTTAAGACCTGAAAAGGAAATCTTTGTCTTAATTTCATATTGAATACAGTTCTTTTATTTTTTAAGACAAAAATTAATATGAAAAAACTTTAGGTAAATAAGTAAATTTTGATAATAATCGAGCATAAACTGGGTTACTAACCAAGTTTTCTTTCTTTTGTTTGAATTCAATATCCTTCAAAATTTGTATATCAGAATAAGATTGGATTTAATTTAAAGAAAAAAAATTTCCATAAGTTGTGTTATGTAATATTTATGGATTATCTGTACATCAACTTTTCTAAGTCTAATTGTTCACTATAGACTCACTGTTTCTTCATTATTTACATATATAAATACACATATTTTATTTTTGGAACAGAAAAGAGAGGGGAAACTTAAATCTTTATTTCAAGACTTAAGTATCCTGGTGAGAAGAGAGTTCTAAAGAAGTGAATGAAACTATGTGTTCACTAAATATAACACGTAGGAATTTGAAAAAAATCTTTAGAATTTGACCAGATGTGTCCTTTCCCAATGTAGGATCAAATGAATAAAGAACATATGGATTTATAGTTTTATCTGCATGAATAATGCCTGTTTTTGGTATAATGCTTAATCACCTTATTTTCAGAACTACCTTTGCTCATTGCCTGTGGTCTTCATTGAGTTTCTCCCTTTTGTATCCTCTCTATCAACCTGCACCCTCTTTCTCCTTTCAGGAAGGCATAATGGAAAATTATTATTTAGATAAAATAATTGAAGTACTAAGTATAGGAGGAAAAAGGAGACGGGTCAATAGGACATTGAATGATAAAGCAGTTGTGCAGGGCAAGATTTGCTACATGTTTTTCATGTTCTCTGTCTTCTCTTTCCCTCTTTAAAATCCCTTGAGTAGCTAAGAAGTATAGGAAGAAACACAGATTGTTTAAATCGACACCTAGTTCAGAAATTATCCAAGAGCAGAGAAATCAGTATTTGGAAAATTATGAAAAAAAGAAAAAAAAAAAACTACACTAAAGAAGAACATGATACCTTTTATACGATTAAGCAATGATCAGTTTTATGTGATTAACCTATTTTGGTCCATCTAACCATCTCGCTTATGAATGTGATATGAACCCTTTCAATTGTTAAAACATGTCAGTACATTAATTAATAGTATTTTTAAAGACTCTCCACTATACATAATATATTGCACCTTTCCAAGGCATTTGTCCTTTTAATGTCTTCATAATTTGCTTGACTGAAAGTTAATAGACCCTTTTTATTTCCCCAGTAGTAAACAATGTTAAAAATGTTGATTAAGATCTCAGGACAACCCACAAAGACACATTTAGACTACTTATACAGTCTAGATTGTTCCTGAACACATCTAAGAAACATTCTTCAAGAAAGGAAGCCTTGCCCAACTTGACAATACCTCACCCGCTCCTCAAGCAGAGGTCAATCAGTTAGATTCTACCAGCTTCTCTAAGAAGTCTTCCTTTTTCTTTCTGTCTCCTCTTTCATTGTCACTCATCATTCTCTGTCTTACCTCACCCAAGATAACAGTCGTAGGACACCAACCAGAACATGAAGAAGTCGGTCTGACCCTTACAGAATGAAGTAGGTTTATATCTGCCCAATTTCATTAGACCAAGAGTGCCTGTCTAAAGTTAGAAGGTGAAATAGGACTGAATGTCTTGAGCTACGAATGACAGATTTTTTTTCATGATGGATATTTGAATTTCTCCTTGGATTTTCTCAGGTAGTTAATTGTCTTTGTGTGTGCTGTGTCAAATAAGAAAGCATTTTGATCGTATCTGGCTCTACAGTCTAGGACTTTTTATTACGCATTTATAATGTTGAACATACTACTTAAACTCCCAAGGAATATACATACTGTATCTACTCATGACTTTGCACATTGATGGTAGACTGGATTATAAACAACCACTTTCTGAGTTTTGTAAAGAGCAGCATCCTAGAAATACAAACATTTCCATCCTCCCCTGATGTATTCTATAATTCATGTATGGGAACGATGTTCTGTTTCCTGTCTCTAAATTTCACTCGATTGCATCCTCAATTTAGGTTTGGATACAGTCTGTGCATTTAATATCACATATCTAGATCTGGTCAAGATTCCTCCCTTAAACCTAAAGGAAATATTTGAAATGAAAAACCCAGAATATAATATCTTAGGAAGACTCAATCTTGGTCTGGCTATGTTTAGATTTTTTTCAAATTTTGGCTCAGTTTTAAGATTTATTGGCAGACACATTCAGAACTGTGGCTTTATCCTCTTTTTTATTTTTTTCAATTTGCCTAATATAATTTGTTAAAACATTCTCTGTTTATTTCTTCTTGCTTAACATTTTTCCACACAGCAGGCATAATGAATTTTTGTTTATGATGGGCTGTGCTGCCTGAATTATGGTATGGAATCTGGATTTGGTTTCTTTGGAAAGGTATTTTATTGCTCTTTTAGGGGATTTATGCTGCTTCTGGTATTCTCTTAGACAGCAGTGTTTCTGAAGTTGGTTGCTTAGGAAGAATTATTTCTAAGGGAAACTAGGCAGTATTTGTCATAAATAACCACGACATTTTATTAGAAATGTGTTTTTTTTAGTATAGGTGTTATCATAATCCCTACCAAACTGTCTTTAGATTGTGCTATGTATGACTTAAAAAAATAATATGCTCTTTTTTTAGCTAAAGTTTATCAAAACATTTTAAAGTGCATTATGCACTGGGCTTGCTGATATTGATCAGCTATGGAGACACACACTGGAATATTTTTGCTCCTAAGAAAGCTAAGGAGATACGTTTTTTTCTGTAAAAGAAACATTGAAATGGGCTACATTTGGAAAAGTTACTTGTTTGTAGCTGAATAAATGATTATGACTCTTTGAGATTCTTCTTTGTAAAAGTAAATTGTATAAAATAAACTTGAAACCAAACTACAAATTCTGGGTTTATGTGCTACCATACCATATAAATAGACTTGTTAGAGCTTTTCAAAAGAAGAATGCTCTTAATTCACTCATTTAAAAAATGCCAGGATAGGATGTATTTTATTTTTATATAAACTTCTATGGTATTTTTCTCGATACAAAATTCTTAAGTGTAGTTATTTTTTAGTTTATTTATGTGTGAAATCACCATCCCCAAACCTGATGTCCAATAAAACACAAAGCACAAATTTTAAAGCTAGACTGATCTCATTTAAAATGCCAATTCTAACTCTATATCCTATATTATGCTTTTCAGTTTCTTAATCTGTAAATTAATATTAGGAATGCAAAGCTTAATTTTTAAAATTGAAGTAACAGTTTATACTATCTTATCTTTCAGGTGTATAGATTTATAGCTCAACATCTGTGTGTGTACATTATATTTATCACCAAAAGTATAGTTTCTATCAACGATCATACATTTGAAAACTTAAAAGATTGTTGAATAGGCTAAATGACATAATAAGTATAACATGCCTAGTTTATATTTTGCATATACTATGTGTTTGATAAATTATAGTATTATTTCCATCATTATGCATTCAATGGTAATAGTGTATTTTGAGATACTTTTTAATATAAAAAGGGGCATCTATGATATGTTTTCTTTCTTTTTTTTTAAAGGAAAGGTGCAGGCAAAATGAAGGTGAGCAGAGACAGGCAGGCAGAAATAGGAGAAAGGAGAACTTTGTTTTATTGATTTTATTTAGCTGTTCATCTCGTTTTCAGTCTTTCCTGAGTCTTGAACCCAGGTCCTTGTGATACATGGCCTGTGCTCTTTGCCACAGGCAGCTGACCAAACTGCTACTCTGACAGGGTGCCCTATGATATGTTTCCTGAAAATATATACTCTGTTTAATGACTGGCAAATAAAATATGGATAAACAGTAGAAATGGTATTTTTAAAAGGCAATACTAATGTAATATTCTAGTATAAGTAATTTTCCTGTGATTCTAATATTTTTATAAATGTTTTTAAATCAACCCCTCAGTTGAGTATTTCAGTAGAGAACTAAAAAAGTGATTAAAGTAGTGAAAATAAGACCTAGGATAAGAAAAGTGAAAAAAATGTTAGTTCCTATTTTTTGTTTCCTTAAATCAAGAATTGCTGAATGATTCCCATAGTATAGCTGTAAGATTATAGATTCTGAGGTCTTAGGTATGACCTATTTACTAATTTTGTGAACTTAGACAAGTTGTTTTCATTCCTTTGTCTAATATTATAGAATTGACTTGACATTCGCCTTACCCATAGAATAAAGTGTGTTATAATATGTGCTAATTACATGTAAAACATTTAAAATAAAATTACACATAGTAGGTACTCAATAAATTTATCTAATAACATTACATGGAGATGTAGACGTATAAAAGTCAGACTGATTATAAGGAATTTTATTCATGAAAATAACAATCCTGTGTTATACAAGAACCTAATGTTTTCTCCATAAAATTAAAATATAGCTTTATTGAGATATAATCGACAGAGTAAACTGCACATATTCAAAACACTCAGTTGGATAAACTATCTTGTGAAAGAAACCTTCACCACAATAAATATAGTAGATGCCTTAATTTTTTCATGCACCTTTTCTAAATCCCCTTCCTGTCCCTGAAACCCTCTCTCCCATTGATTTGCTGGCACTCAAAATTGATTTACATTTTCTAGAATTTCATGTAAATGGAATCATACAGGATGCGCTTTTATTTATTCATTTATTTTTGGATAGTCTGACCTTTAACTCTGCAAACTTATCTGATTATTTTTTAACATTACTTTCCAGTAAATATCAGGATAAAATAAAGCCAAAAATTAATATTGGTAAACTAACACTATTTCTCTTATAATTTGCATATACATTTTCATAAATCAAACAAGTAAATATCAAAAGTTTATGTCTGTTTAATGAGATTGTTCCTTTTTTAATGTTTACTATTTTTTGCTTGTTAGAAATTTGTTAGATAATGCCTCACAGTCTTTTCAATAATTCCAAAAGTATAAAACTATTAAAGTTGAATTTTTTTGTAGCTTACTTGGTAGACAAAAAAAATGACTAACTAAATCCTTTGATTAAAAAGCATTTTATCTGTAGTCATTCATACTAGCCCTACTTAGTATGAATTCATGTATATATATCAATGACCATGAACTAGATTATGCTCTAGTAATAAATAATCACCAAATATAATGTCTTAAAACATCAAATCCACCATGATTTAACAGAGTCATTCAAGAACCTAAGCTTATTGCGCATCTAACACCTTGAATACTACTATCATATACAAAGAACAGAGTCGTGGAAATCTCCCATAAACCATTATTTTTTTTTAATGGCAGTAACCTCATTTCTCAGATATAGGTTAATACACCCTGCCCTCCACCAAATCTCCAAGTGTACTCCAGCACTTTCCAGTGGGTTCAGCCATCATTTGCCTGGCACCTGCATCCTATTCCCTATTGGTAATCTGATTTCTCTTGCCAAGTATTCAAGGTTTGGTTTTGTTTCATCTTTTCCATCTGTTTCTTTATTTTGTCTATTCACATTCTACCAATGAGTGAGGTCACCTAGTATCTTTCTCCTTTTGACTTATTTCACTTAGCATAATCACCTCTAGTTCCATCCATGTTGATTCAAATGACAGGATTTCATCTCTTCTGAGAGCTGTGGACTGTTCTATTATGTATATATACCACATTTTCTTTATTAATTCATCTGACTTTGGGCACTTAGGTAGTTTCCACTTCTTAGCTATTGTGAATAGGACTTCAGTAAACACAGGGGTGCATAAATCTCCGTCAAATAGTGGTTTTGTATTTTCTGGGTAAATACCCAGAAGTGGGATTTCCATGCTCAACTTTTTGAGCAATCTCCAAACTGCTTTCCATAGGGGTTGCACCAATTTGCACTCCCACCAACAGCATAAAAGTATTCCCTTTTCTCCACATCCTCACCAATATTTGCTGTTTCTAGACTTTTGGATAATAGCCAGTGTCTCAGGTGTAAGGTGGTATCTCATTGTTGTTTTGACTTGCATTTCCCTGATAGTTAGTAGGAACATCTTTTTTATGTGCCTGTGAGTCATGTGTATATCCTCTCCAGAAAAAATAATTCCTCTTCCCATTTTTTATTGGATTACCTGTTTTTCTGTTATTGAGTTTTATGAGTTCTTAGTACATTTTGAATATTGAAAATTGTCAGAAATATGAAATGCAAATATCTTTTCTCAGTAGGTTGTCTTTAGTTTTGGTGATGTTTTCTTTCGATGTGAAGAAGCTTTTTTGTTTGATGTAGTCCCAGTTGTTTGATTTTCCTTTTTGCTTTCCCTTGATGCTGGAGTTGAGTCCCCAAACACCTCTCTAAGGCTAATGTCATGCAGTGTCTTCCCTGTGTTGTCACCAAGAATTTTTATGACTTCCAGTCATGTCCAAGTCTCTAGTCTATTTTGAGTTAATATTTGTGAATGGTGCTAGAGTGATCTAGCTTCATTCTCTTGCATATGGGTATCCAGTTATCCTAACACCATTTATTGAAGAGACTTTCCTTTCTCCATTGTATGTTTTTGTCTCCTTTGTCACAGATTGACTAACTGTATGTGAGTGGATCAGTTTCTGATTATCCAATTCTATTCCACTGGTCTGTACCTCTGTTATTATTCCAGGACCATACTGCTTTGATCACTATCACTTTGTAGTATAGCTTAATATCTGGAAGTGTAATCCCTTCAGATTTGTTCTTTTTTCTCATAATTTCTTTGGCTATTTGGGGTCTTTTGTTGTTCCATACAAATTTTAAGATTTTTTTCTTCTATTATCTGGAAATATGCTAGTGGGATTTTAATGGGAATTGCATTAAATCCATATATTGCTTTAGGTATGATGACCATCTTAATAATGCTGATTCTTCCCAATCATTAGCAGGCGATGTCGTTTAATTTCTTTGTAATCTCTCTTCTTTTTGAAGAAGAGCTTCTCACTTTCATTGTGGCAAGACTTTCACTTTCTTTACTAAATACATTCCAAGATATATGATTCATTTTACTTCTGTTTTAAAAGGTATGATATTCTTTATTTCATTTTCTTCTAGTGTGCTGATTGCATATAAAAATAATTAGATTTTTATACATGATTTTGTTGACTGCCACTTTACTCTATTTGTTGATTAGTTCTATAAGTCTTTGTTGATGGAATTTTTAGGGTTTTCAATATATATAATCATGTCACCTGCAAATAATGATAGATTTTACTTCTCCTTTCCAATTTGGATATCTCTTATTTCTTTTTCTTGCCTAATTCTCTGGCTAAGACCTACAGTATGATGTTAAATATTAATGGTGGAAAGGGAAAGCCTGGCCTTGTTCCTGGCCTTAGAAGAAATGTTTTCAATTTTTTTTCCTTTGACTATAATGGTGGGTGTGGATTAGTCATATATGGCCTTTATTATGTTTAGCTATATGCCTTCTACCCCCATCACATGCAGGTTTTTTTTTAATAATAAATGGGTGTTGAATTTTTTCCAAAGCTCTCTCTGTCTATTGATATGATCATGTGTTTTTTATCCTTGCTCTCCTTGATATGGTATGTTACATTAATAGGTTTTCGTATGTTGAACCATCCTTGCATCCCCGGGATAAATCCCACTTGGTCATGATGGGTGCTCTTTTTTGATGCATTGTTCGGTTTGGTTTGCTAATATTGTGTTTAGAATATTTTCATCTATGTTTATTAGAGATATTGGTCTGTAATTTTTTTCCTTGGTAACATATTTATCAACTTTTGGTATCACTTTATTATTGGCCGCATAGAAAGTGTTTGAGAGTGTTTCCTGTTCTTCAATGTTTTGGAAAAATTTGTGAAGAATAGGTCATTCTCTGAAACTTTAGTAAACCTCATTAGAAAAACCATCTGGTTCTGGGCTTTTATTTTTAGGGTAACTTTTGATTACCTCTTCAATTTCTTTGATTGTGATTTTTCTGTTTAGATTTTCCATTTATTCCAAGTTCAGTCTTGTTAAGCTGTATTTTTCTATATGTGTGTCCACGTCCTCAAAGTTGTCCATTGTGTTGACATAGAGCTATTCATAGTAGTCCTTATGATGCTTTGTATTTCTGTGGTATCTGTTGTAACTTCTCCCCTTTGATTTCTGATTCTAGTTGTGAGCATTTTCTCTTATTTCTTTGTGAGTCTAGTCAATGATTTTTCAATTTCGTTTATTATTTCGAAGAAACAAATTTTGGTTTCTTTTGTCTTCTGGATTATCTTTTTGTCTTCTCTGTCATTTATCTGCTTGAATTTTGAATATTTCCTTTTTCCTACTGATTTTATATTAATTGTTCTTCTTTCTCTAGTTGTTGTAAGTGTAAGGTTAGATTTGCCATTTTTCTTTGCCTGGATTACAATGAACTTCCCTCTAGGTGATGCTTTCGCTGCAGCCCATAGGTTCTGGTAGCTTGTATCTCATTCTCATTTGTCTCTGTGCATTTTTTAAGTAACTCTTTGATTTCCTCTTTTACCCATGAGTCCTTCAGAAGTATGTTACTTAGTCTTCAGTTAATTTGGGGTCTCCCATTTTTCTTTTTTGTTGTGATTTCTAGTTTTAAGCCATTACTTTCAGAGAAGATGCTTGGTATGATTTCAGTCTTCACAAATTGTTGATACATGTTTTGTATACCAACTTATGATCTATCCTTGTGAATGTTCCATGCTCACAAGAAAAAAGTGAAATCTACAGTCATTGGATGAATTGTTGGTATGTGTCTATTAGAACTAAGTGTTTCAAATGGTTATTTAAAGCTGCTGTTTCTGTTAATTTTCTACCTTGTTGTTCTGTCTATTGTTGTAAATGGGGTGTTTAATTCTCCTACTTATTGTTCTGCTTTTGATGTCTCCCATCAGTTCTAACAATACTTGTTTAATATATATATTAATATATAATATATATGTTTACTCTTCATTTGGTGCATATATGTTAATAAGCATCATGTCTTCTTGCTGGATTGACACCTTAATCATTATATAATGCCCATCTCTGTCTTTTGTTATGCTGTCTAGTTGGAAGTCTGTTTCCTCTGATATAAGAATGACCATTCCTGTTTTTCTGTGGTTGCCGCTTCACTGTAGGATTGTCTTTCAACATTTGACTTGAGTCTTTGTTCATCTTTTGAAAGAAAGTGAGTTTCCTGAATGCAGCAGAAGGTTGGATTAAATTCATCTGGCCACTCTATGTTTTTTGACTGTTGAGTTCATTCCGTTAATGCTTAGGATGATTATTGATATGTACCTGTTTATTGTCATTTATCTTCTGTGTGTTGCTCCAGATAGTGGCGTTTGTTCTCTTTCTACTCTGAGGTGGGTTGGTTTTAGATATATTTTGATTGGTTCTCTTTCAGTTTTTTTCTTTACTCTTTCTCTGGAGATGTATTTTGAGGCTACCCTGAAGTTAGTGTTAAGTATTCTATGTTTGCTTCCTATTTTTATTTGAAAGAAGATTATTCCCAAATCTGTAGTGTGAATCTGAACACTGACATTTTCACCTAACCTTTGAGATTGTGATTGCTGCTTCATCTCTATAGCTTTAGTGCCCTCTTTTCCTCAGTGCTTATTTCTGGAAAATAGGTGAATTCCTCGTTGCTCTGTGGGCAAGATCTGGATCTCACTCCTACCAGGCTATCTTGACTGAGTACTAACCATTGATTCTTATACTTAGAAATGTCCCACATCACTTTCACTTACAAATAAAAATAGTCACATGGGTCATCCTAGCCACAATAGGTATAAACCTATTGTGTGCCTGGTAGGAAAGAACACTGAAAATACATTTGCTAAAGAGCATTTCTCATGATCACATTGCATTTTACTGTAAAAATAGTGATTGCTGGGTGGTGTTCCTTATAACTGATTGTGTTTTTGCATGCATATTATATATACAATAACATATACCATATTATTTTTTAAACTTCAAAAATTCTTGATTTTGCTTAGATAAAATTAAGATATGGAATTATGAATTAGTATTATGCTGAGTTCTAGGGATTTGAAGAATAAGACAATAGTTTCTATTTTCATAGAGCTCACAGGTCCAATGATGGAGGAAGATACATAGCCACAAATTTACAACACAGTCTATAGTATTACATTAGAGGTTAGTAACTGTGTAACTTTGGTACAATGGAGAGGGAATAGCTAAGCCTAAGCTAAATAGAAAATTTCAGATATATGCTCCATTTATGATAAGAGATTTGAAGTATTGCAAATAGGTAAGTATCATTGAAAAGAATAAGCATTTATCTTAATCTTAATGAAAAATGTTGTTATTGCTGACAGATTCTATACAATGTTCAAAATAGTATATGCACAATTTGTAATAGTGTTTGGAGTATCATAAGTATGATGATGGCTCAATCATTGGGAACATTTAAGAGATGATTCTGACTTAATAATTCATACTTGATCATGAAACCTTCTTTTATGCTACAATAAAGCATTTTTAATGCTATTTTGAGTCCAGAAGTGGTGGTCAATCAAGTTTTTGAAAAGCAAGCATCAAAGATTCTATTCTTTGTAGAAGACCCTCTTAAGTCAGAGGATGGGATGTAGGAATGTCAAAGCCTTTGGAAATAGCGATTTATGAAAAGAAAAAAATCTTCTGTTTCTATATTTCAGTCTTCTTCAATAATGTTTTCCAATATATAATTTATATCCAGTATTATAACTAGCTGGGATCTGAAATCTGAAGCAATTATATTATTTGAATAAAATGACATCCTGAGGTATATTGCTCATATTTAGTTGATTTAAACTTTTCGTTATGTATGTTCCTTATGTATGCACTTCTAGAGTCCTATTTGATGTTAAATACATTTGCCTCTGTCATTCCGCATTTCAATTCTTGAAATATGTGAGTAAAATATGATGGATGAACTCTATACATGAAGTGGTATAAACACCTCCTTAACAGCCCCAGCTGCACTTGCACCAGTCCTTGAAGTGAAATTGCAAGAAAATCTCTGAAAATGAGGAAAACATGAACAAATGAAGTCGTTTACATTTATAGAGGAAACACTTCATTTAAAAAAAGATGAAATATTGAGAAATATTGAAATTAGAATTAAGTTATATTTTTCACATTCTATATAATAACAGAATTTATGAATGTATGCTTTATTAGGATCATATGCTACTAACTTGTGGAGATTATTTAAAGTATGTAGCACCTTAAATATTTAATAATACACAAAGCTTAAAATACCTTTCTACCCTTTTTTGAATTTCACCTATCAAATGCTAAGCTCTTTGAGGTAGTAGAAGTGCATCTTCATCATCCAGACATCCCTAGAGGAGTTCATAGAATTTAACAAATTAAATAAAGCTAATTAGTATTAAAATAGACTATGATAAGAGTTTTTTATAAAAGAATTTATTGAAGCTTTTTTTAATGAAAAGCTACTTTTTTGAAGACTGATTAAACATTTATTGTCAATGAAATACAATTTCCTTCTTACAATGCATCATCCTATAGCTCTACCCAAAGTGAAATAATGAAATAAACTGGAATTTTCACTCAAAAAGATATAGATTGCCATCCAATTTTGCTACATATTACCCTGAGCAAGCCGGTTAAACTCTATAAAGTCTCTGTTTTATAAGCTGACAATCATGACATCTAATAATGGAAGTGTGTATATAAAAGAAATGATGTTGCCTATTCAGTAAAGAGGAGCCAATTATAGATGTCAGACTACCCTGGTTTCACTCTTGATGGACTGCTGCCTCCTCCAACAGAGATTCCGTATTCTTGATGTTTGTCATCTGGAACTAGAAAAAATAGCTTTACTTTCCAAGAAGTCTGGAATAAAAGTATTCCAATGAGAGGTTCAGTTTTTATTATTTTAATGAAAACAATCAGTTGTGTACTCATGGAAGAAGTTGTGTCAGTTGGAAGACACAAGTTGGAAACAACAGAATGTCATATAGATGGGGCAGGATAGAAACACACACACACACACACACACACACACACACACACACACACACACGAAGTCAGTCTGAATTTGCTATCAAAATTTCATAGCACCATTATTTCATTAGTGCCTTGAAATATATTTGCTCCAAAAAGATGAGCTTTCTTTCTCTTCCAATTTCTTTATCAGCCAACACTTCTCACTTTCCTCTTAAGTAATTTATATCCATTAAATTGTAAGGACATCTGTCTGCACTGGAATCTGCTGACTACTTTGTTCCATCCCAATTCTCTTTATAACCTTGTGTTCTATAATACCATAATCTCCATTTTCCCTAATCTATTCTTGGTTAGCCTCTTAAGTATTTTCCCTGGGACTTAAACTTTTATAATTCCCAGGAAATTGTCCTTTTTATTTTCCTCACGCTTTCTGGTGTGCATCTAATTTATGAATTTAACTATCACCTACATGTTTGTTTTGTTTTCTAGAGAATGAATATTTGTACCTTTTTAGTTTCCTATTCCTGCTACAAAACCCACAAAGTTAGACACTACATGTTTATTATCTTATCCCTCCGAAGGAAAAAAAAAATTAAAATTAGTTTCACTAGGCTAAAGCGAAGGTGTCAGCCAGGCTGGTTTCTTCCATATGTCCTAGGCGAGAATATCTTTCCTTGCCTTTTCCCATTTCTCCTTTTTAAGTCTACATTCATTGATTTATGACTCTTCAGATGACAGTCAACAGAATATAATTGTTTCCTTTCTGAGATCTGCTTTACCCTCTTGACTTCTATTTGACATCAATTCTCTTGTGTACTCATGTAAAAATACTGTGACTAATTGAGTCTCTCTGTGTGATCCAAAGTAGTTGTCCTATTTCAAAATCCTTAGTCACAAAAGTCTATTTTATCATGTAAGTTAATATGCAAACATCCCCTTACCATGTAAGTTTCCATAGATTTAGATGTGCATATTGGAGGACATTATTTTTCAGTCTACTACAGGACCCAAGATTCTGGTAGACATCTCCAAATAGGTTTTCTAAGGCATTGTCAGAAATAAATCCACTATATTCTATCTCTTTGACTAATTTTTCTTTCGTATTTTTGTATCAGTTATTGGCTAAGTCAAAATCTCATTTACTCAAGTCATAAATCTAGAATCCAACTATGACTTTTCTTCCATTCTCTCTACATAGTAAATTGCAACTTGATAATTTCCATTTTTTTCCTACCCCACTAATAATTACCTATTTAGGTCATTTTTTCTTTTTTTTTGCATTTAGTTTTCATTTTCACATATATTATGCTTACTATTGTCTAAATAATACACAAAGATGAAAAATTGATGTCATCCTCTTACTTAAGATCTCCCTTTTTCACATCTTTATCACCCACAAAGTAGAAATCAAAGTGTCTCTCATCAATGTACTTTTCGATATATGCCTCTAAAATTAAATTACTTTGGAAGACAAAGCTTAGGAATTTTCTTTATCTCCAACTACCGAATATATTACTTTGATATTATCAATGAATATTTACTTATGTGAATTAAAAATATCTTTATATTTTATTTTTATTGAAAACATTTTAATTGAAGAAACTTTATATTATGACTTTATATGGGAGTGGAAATTCTATGTCACGAAATAAATTATTCTCTATATGGGGCTGTTCCTTTCTTTCCTCCTGAACTTCACTTGACGAGAATGACAGAATTTAGGCACAATGGCAGATATCGATATGTACTCATGAAAAGAAAATTTTCCCTTTCAGTGCACAAAAAGAATATATTTCCCAGCTTATCTTGACTTTAGGAGTGGCCATGACACTGTGTTCTTTCAGGATTAGTGCATAACAAAATCTCCCTTATACTTCCTTTACTTTCAACAAGAGGTGAAAATCATGAAAACTGTAAAAGTCACATATTGACTACAGTGAAGACTTAATAATGGAAGATGTTAGGTCCCTGAACCATCACTTTAATAAAAGCCTCTTTGACATGAGAAGTACTCCCTTTGATAGCACAAGCATGAGAAAAATTCTTCAGTTCAGGTCAATATGTATTTTTGTTTGTATCAATAGTTACTTTGCCTATCACACATGTCATTCAGTACCAGAACTCTGTGACTCCTCTCTTTTCTCAGGAAAATCACATTTTAACCATTGTCATCATTCGAGGTTGAGTACAGGCATTACCTCTTCCAGAAAAGCTTCCTCTAAGCCTGCATTTTTGGACAGAGGCTCTTGTTCCCATAGAATTTATATTTAGTCCTATTAGTATGACTCAACAATAACTTGAAATTATGTTCACCTATTGTGTTACCAACTTCAACCAAGATTACAATTTCATAAAGGACTGAAAGCAATAATTTTGTGTATTCAGTCAGGAACACAATGCCAAGTTTAACCAAATTTGGCATTGTGTTATTGGCTGAAGATACAAAACAATTGCAATGAGGTCACAATAAATTCTTGCTGGACCGACCTCAATGCAATTTTCTCACCTATAAAATAGCATAGTCATTCAGACCCCATATGGTCACCAAGATGATTAAGTGAGGCAATATATGCAAAACATCTGGTACATAGCAGGTGCTTGCTAAGTGTACTTTTTCATTTCTTCCTGCAGCCTTCATGAAATACTTTGTTTCATAGTTTTATCTTTTTATTTTAACTTTTTCCAGTCAGATGACAAGTCATCTCTTAGTTATTTGAGAATTATATTATGTATGTATTACTTTTCTCTCCTCATTCAAACTGCAGACTCATTTTGAACACAACTATGTTTGTTCTTTGTAGCCTCATTGCACCTTGGGCAGAGGAGGTGTTCAATATACATTTTTTAAGTTGGCTGGGATCTCTCTATATGTGTTCTATTATGTTGCATTAAAAACAGCCCCAAAGTCTGGTCTCTATGACAGAAAACAAATCTTTGGCCAAGAAATAAGCTAGTGCATACAACATGCTGTCACCTTGGCTCTCATACTAACCTATGCAGGTGTGTCTATGTTTAAGGAGTAGAATATTATTGGTCATATTGGTGCCAATTTAGTGTGGGAGAGTAAGGGGTGTGTTTGTGCTTTACAGATAATCGTAAAACATAAAAGTTTCTGGTGCTTCCAAACCAGTAGATGGTAGATGGTAGACTGGACTTCAGGAGCACATATAGCTATGCACTGACTCTAGAACCATATTAATATCTGCCATGACTTTATATATGGGCAAGTATCTTCCTATTTGACATCTTCCAACTCCTCCAGGAATACACTGCCTCTTAGATTCACCCTCCTGTAACAACAATATTTTATATTCATAAATTTTATTTGCACATGCCAGAATTACAATGTCAGAGAAACTGGAAAATAATACCATTTACAGAGAGTGATTGAAAGAATGGGTATTCGAGGTTGATTGAAAATGAGCTAAAGATAATCTCTAGTGTACTGTACAAGGTAAGAACACAGACTCTAATCATACGACCTGCCTTTCAATCCTGACACTACCCTTTTCTGCCTGAGACCAGTTTTTCAAGATTTTGAGACGCATCTATTAAGTATGCAATCTTGTTAGAGACTGGTAGCTCAGGAAGAGCAGTAAACAACATAGACAAAAATTCCTTTTGCCATAGAGCTCACATTCTAATGGAGAAGGAAATAATAAACAACAGACAATAATGAAGATATGTGAACTGCTAACAAAGTGCCTGGAGATAAAAATGAGGGACAAGAAAGGCGGATAAAAACCACAGAGGTAGTCCGGTCCCATGACTGCCAGCGCGGAGCGGGCACGAGGCTTGGAGTTACTGTAAAACACGGGACCCAGAAGGAGTTGCTCAGAGCCCTGATAGCCCCACTCAAAGCATCAGGGAAGCAGGGCGTCCCTGAATGGGCAGACACTGTCAAGTTGGACAAGGATAAAGAGCTTGCTCTTTGTAATGAGAATGGTTTCTACACACAGGTTGCTAACGTAGCCAGGCACCTGTACCTCTGGGAGCTGAGGCACTGGGGTGGGCTCCAGGACCAAGGTCTATGGGGGTTGTTGGAAAAACAGAGTCACATCCAGTCATTCCAGCATCGGCTGCAAGAACATGTTTAGTTGGGTCCTCCAAGCCCTGGAGATACTGAAAATGGAGAAGGACCAGGTTGGGACTGGCAAACCGGCACCTCAGGCACAAAGCGGTCTGCACGGAATCTCCAGAAAGGCAGCAGCTGACAAGCATTAGCACAAAGGATGCAGGTTATAATAAATTGCTTCGTTAGTGAAGAAAAAAAAACTAAACAAAAAAACAAAAAACAACGTTGAGTAGGTATGGCTTTTTAACAGAGGCATAAGCAAAGATTCTTTTGAATACTTAGCATTTGAGAAAGACCCTGAGGAGATGAGAAGGTGCTACAAGTATCGGGAAGGGTTTTCTAAGAAGGGACCAGCAAGGGTGAGGATTTGGTCAGTTGGTGGCAATGGAGATAATAACAAGAGGTGATGTTTGAGAATACATATTTGAAAATAGAGCTAATAGTTTTGTGAGTGATTTTGTGGAAAATGAGAGAATATAGTCATGGATAACTCAAATATTTTTGGCCCAATTAAGCAGAAAAATGGAGTCAACATTAACTGCAACAGGAAAGGCTGTGAGGAAAATTTAAGTATAGAAGTTAATTCAGTTTGCTATGTTTGAAAAGTCTCTTATACATCCAAAGCAATAGAAGCATGAATCTTAATTTCAGACAGAAAGCGCTGAATTGAAAATATAAATAATGAAGTTGATTTAGTATGTAAATGCTATTTAAGCAAATGGGATTAGATAAATCTTATATGTGAGTATATGTGAAGAGAAAAATTCAAGACCTGTGAAGTATACACAGGCACCTAACTCAGTGATTCATTGTGAGGATTAAATAAGTCATTTAAATACTTAGGGAATAGTCATGTGCATAATAAGTCCTCAACGAATATTAAATGGGTTTTCTTTACCATAAAAACAATAGAATGAGGCAGTCTTGTTCAGCTATCATGGACCCCAAGTTATATTGTTTAATGAAGACTCTTTAATTTTTTATTTATTTATTTTTTTATAAAGGAACGATACAAGCAGAAATGAAGGAAAGTAGGCAGGCAGGAAGAGAGAGGAGGAAGAATCATTTTATTTTATTATTTATTTATTTGTTCAACAAGTTTTCACCTGAACCTGGGATTCAAACCCAGGGGTATGTGGGCTGAGCTCCAGTTGTGTCCAACTCTGCATAGCTTGACACAACATACTTCTTTCACGTAGCCCTTATTTTTATGTAATAGTTCCGTAAAATAGAAACTAATTAATATTTAATATTGTAATCTAAGTTGAACAGTGATTTTCATTATTCTGACTTTTCTTCCAAAGGGAAGGTGTATTTTTAGCACCTTATTCTCTTTTCCCACAGTATCCTGTTATCTATAAATGTAATTATCTCCACATCATAATTTGTACATACTTTATCCAATAGAGTTGAGGATATGGATGTGTCTTATTTATCTTTGTAGCTGAAGTGCATACAGGAGCCAAAATGCTAGTCAATGAATATGAATGGAGTGGATGGTTGGATATTAATTATGTTGGACATTATACTTTGATGGTTTGACTCATTTAATTCCTACAAGAGCTTGACTAAATTGGTACTATTTGTCTCATTTAAAATATGAAAAAAGTACATAAGTTTATTAATATGCTTGAAATAATTTATTTATATAATTTCAGTGTTTACGTTGTACATAGGAACACTATAAGACCCGAGTGTTCTCTGCCCTATTCAAATCTCTTGTCAATGCATAAGATCCTTTTGTAAAATATTTATAAAATAGGATCATCAATGATTTGATTAAAAAGCTTGAAAAAAATTACTACTAGCAAATAAACCTATACCACTATTAATTAATATTAATCAATGGCAACCATTTCATTCATTGAATGAAAAGAAGATAAATTATAATAGTATGGTAGTATACATTTCATATCCATTACCTATACAGTCACAGACCTACAGAAAAGTTGAAGGAATACAGCACACAGAATACTTTTCTAAACTATTAAGTGTATAGTCCCAACACAATGTCCCGTCTAACTCAAACACTTCATTACTGCCGTTTTCCTGCATAACTACAATACAAGCATTACAATCAGGATATTAATATATTAATAATAACACTATTACCATTTACCATCAAATTTCACCAGTTGACTCCACAAATTCCATAGTAGAACAATAAGCCAGTTCAAAATTGCTATAATTGTCATTTCACTTTGTTCTTTCTCAGTGTGAAATAATTCAACTGTTCTTTGACTTTTTATGATCTTAAATTTTAATATATAAACCCAAGACAAATTGAGTTTGTTAAAAATTTCCCAGTAATTAGGTTTTGCATCACTGACATATCACTGTATTATTCTCATTGTGTTCTATTGAAGGGCATGTGATTTTAAGAAGTTTCTTGCTGATGACATTGATTTTGACAACTTGATTAAAGTAGACTTCTTCACTGAAAAGTTAATCTTTTGCCTTTTAAATTAATAAGTATTTTGACATATGTCAATATCTCATTTTCTCAATGAATTTTCAATCAGTTCATCTATTTATAACAGTATTTCTCAAGGTTTCTTTTTTTAATATCATTACCTGTTTCTATCACTTATTTTGACACTCAAATTGTCAGTTTTGGCCACTGGAAGCTCCTTTCAAGCTGACTTCTGTATTCTTTACTCATGTGTTCTTCACTTAGGAAGTACCTCCCACTTCCTAGTATGAAGATGTTCCAGACTTATTATGTATTTTCACTGTCCCAGCCTGGATAAATAAAAAGAAAAGAGAAGAAACGGCTTAGTAAATAATATTTTTGAAGGTTAAATATACATCTTATTTTCTAGCTTATTATTGAAAATTTTCTTATAAATTATTTTCTTTTTTTTTAGGTACTTTGGGTTTTCAGTTTAATCTTCTAGTAAATGACAGACATGGAATCAGTTTTCAGAGTTTTTTTTCACCTCAGTCTGCTTGCATTATTTTGTTGTATATCTAATCATAGAAGTAAATAATTTGGGGATTGAAAGAAGTGTTAGAAGTTATATAATCCAAGCTCTCTCAGTGCAGAAATATCCCCGTAAAATTCTTTTAAAAAATAATAATTATTAAAGGAATACTGGATCTTAACATTATACAGGTTTCGGTATGCTTCGTTGTAAATCAACGTCTGTATATATTACAGTAAGTTCACCATCACTATTCCAGATCTTCCTTCACCATACAATTGAGCCTCTCTACCCAATTTGCCTGACCCCCTCCCATTCTTGTAGATTATGCTTCCAAGTTCCCTTGAACCACCAGAAACCCAACTTTGCTACTTTGTTGAGATTATCTTTCCCCTGTTCGAATTTTTGATTTTAAAAGTTGAGCCAAAATATCTATTTCTCTGAACTTTTGCCCATTGGTATTAGTCCTACATGTCGGTGCAAGACAGAGCAAATGCAGTCTTTTATACATAACCTTGGAATACTGAAGAAAATGATAATGTTTGTTCTTTTCTGAGCTTTAAATCTTCCTTGCTCCTGGTGAAATATCTCCAGTGGTCTCATTATTCATAGTACATGTTTTCCTGATCCCTCAATTGCTTATATCATTAAAATATATTATTCCACTAAGAAGATAGATAATGCCTCCAAGACTGCAATCTTTCAGTTAGAACTGAATAATAGAAATTTTTTATTTCATATTTATGATATATAAAAAAAAATTCCGTGGTTCTTTTTCAATAAGAATGAAACTTAGCTGGAATTGGGACCCACCTTGCAACAAATTTAGGAATTTCTGGGTTTGCAACTGATATGCACTGGAAAGTATATCATCTAATATTTGTATACCAATATATTGCAGAATATTTAATACTTTAATAATGATTATATGTACATTACATAGTTAAAAGTTTATTTACTTTAAGTATGAACATAATTTTCAAATATAAGGTTGAATATTAATTCTTTCTTTCAAAGACATTTTTACTATATGGCTAATTCCAAGTTGCAGGTGAAAAAAAGAAAACTGAGAGCATTTTAGATCATTAGAAGAAATTTTATGAAATTCCAGACACTCTGTTGAGAAGAGCTTATTCCTGATCCCTAATTTTAAGCCTTAGAATTTTAGAAAAAAAATGTCATTCAATACTACTGCCATGGAGGTCCAGCAGGTGACTGCAAATTATTATGAGAAAGAAATTTTGACACCAACCAAAATGTCACAAAATTATACTCTGTGTTTAAGAGTACATAGAAGGATGTCTATGTGAAATATTTTAAAAAGAGAATGCCTTTAGGCAAACTCAATTATACCAGTTTATGACTTTCTCTAAATCAGAAAGAGCTCCAATTATGAAAAGCCAGTAGTTCTTGTAATAAGCTCTGATTTGGTAAATATCTTCAAAAATTGTGACAGAAAAATATTGCACACCACAGAATATGATGAATATTAGTGTTACTGTGTCACAATTTCTCCTAATTTTGCCATAGTAAATTTTAATCCTATTGTGTAGTTTTTGAATTTTTGATTGATCTCTGATATTGGAAATTATATATCTATTTCATCTATCTCTATATATCTCTATAATCTATTTATCTATATCTATGTATCTATCTATCTATCATCTATCTGATCATCCATCTATCTCTATTTTCAGAGGAAATGAAAGGAGAATGAAGTTACAGCATTTCTGGTCGATGATGAATTAAAGGGTATGATTTCAGTATACTAAATGCATATAGCAATATAAATGAAAAAAATACTAAAACAATTAAAAATTAATATGTAAAATAAGAATAAAAGGAAAGATCTCCACAAGGTTAAAAAATAAATGTGATAAAGTATGCCAATGGCATTAATGCTCCAAATTTTCCATAGTTACTTATTTAACCTAAGAAGCAAAGAAGGAAATGATACATCACTCTAGTTCTCTATAACAGTAACTATGATGGATGTTGAATCAATTTTCTAATTCAAGAAAAAAATGCAGCCTTTAGTCCTTCAGATGGGTAAACAAAGCATTAACTTTTAATATATAGCTTCTTAGAATTTGCAACATTTTTGGATGCACTTTATTTTTAAGTGCTATTTAAAGTTTCTCCTGAAGGAAAGCAAGTTTTTTTCAAAATGATAACTCATTTGTCAAATATGGTAGCCCAATATTCGCTACTTCACTTTTCAATCTTTGACCAATGTAGATTAATTTTGTAGTTTTGATAGGTGTGATTAGCTTTGATACTTTTCTAAAAATAATTTATCTTTATGTAGAGCTAAATCTTTGTTTTTAGTTTATTCTACATAAAGTCATTTCATAGATGTGCGTTTTCCCTACTTTCTGTTAAGATTATTTAAATTTGGCAATGGAAGTAAAAATGAAATATTTATTAGCAGGTTACACAAACAATAGTATCTTTTTAACCAAAAACACTGTCAAATTTATCCCTAGAAGACTCTACCATAGCAATAATAACAGAAACATCAACATCAAGACAAATAGAGAAAAAATTCTTAGTGGTTTCTTTGAAGGATGATTCTTAAAATAGCCTATGACACAACTGTGGGAAAACATTTTCTCCTTAGTTATATCTTACTGATGCAAGCAAATGTGCTTGTATCAAAGAATTCCACAAAGGTGATCATGCTACACGAAAAAAGCAAGCAAGAAAAAGAAAAGTACAAGGTGTTTCATTCATATGCAGAATACGAACAAAACAAATGACAGATAAATCGCAACAAAATCCACAGGACTTAAGACTGTGGTCACGTCAAGAGGAGGAAGAAAGTAGAGGAGGGAAAGAAAGAGGGAACAAGGTGGTGATGAAAGACATAGAGCCCTGGTGGTGGGTATGGGGTGAAATGTCCAGAGACTGAGGTAGGAATTCTTTATACTAAAACGCATACAGAAATATAAACCAAAGAAATATTAAAACAGTTAAAATCAATAAATAAAATAAGACTAAAAAGAAAGAAACCCACGAAAAATTTTTGACATTTAAAAATTTGCAACTGCCTGTATTTGTAGATCTCCAAAACTGATTTAAGTGGGCAGTTATAGAAGGCACCAGGTTTGTTGGTATAAGTATTTTCCTTATCTATCATTCATTCACCATTGTTAATAGCTTGAAAGTTTTCATTTTGAAATGCATCAGGTTTTGAGAAATTGCGTCAAGTGACTATAAACATTTGGCATAATAATTTTTGGTCTAAATGCCTGGAAAAAATGTGAAAGTGACCTCTTAAATTTCATGGATTTAAAGTTTTGTGTGATGTTATTTTTTCAGCATTATCCCATTCTGCCGTGTGTCTCCTGCTATTGTGTGCTAGAAACATTCTGCTTTCCTTCTCTAATGAAGTGCATTAGTCAAAGAGCTCAGTGACCTCTGACAAGGCTCAGTATGGGATTATGGCCTGACAGGAGGCAGCTGGAAAGAATACTTGCCAATTCACACTTAGAGTAATCCCCGAAAATTACAGGGCACTTCTGAGGTAGTAACAGTTTGGCTCCATCATGAAAAGAACTAATAAAAGAAATTTCAAGTAGAGATTTGGGACACTAACTATAATGTCTAATTTCAAACTAAGTGATCAAGTTTTCTAAGTTCCAATCGATAATGAACACATTTTCATGAATAGATGCAATCTATAAGCCTATTTCAAGCAGCTACCACTTTAGTCTGTTGATAGAAACCTCATTAGTCAATGGATTACCTATAATTGACTAACTTCTTTAACAGAGTTTTAACACATCTTCATGAAGAAACATTTCAGCGAAGGCTCACAGAGAATAATAGTTGCAACTAGAAAGACAAAGTGGCCTATTCTTCTGTAAAAATTATCACCAGAAATCAATAATACAGGTTTTATAAACTGACTTGTATTTTTCTAATATGCTATTTTATCTAAAGTGTGTTATTTCAAATAATAACTGTTCTGCTATAATTTTGCTTAAAATACCATTGTCCACTTAGCAAAAATATTTTACAAAGAATGACTTTCAAAGATTAAATGTGAAATAATTTTAGATTATCACTCATGTTATATTCAACATATTAAAATATTTAATGAAATATTTGATAATAGTAATTTTTTAAAAACACGTATGCTTTCTCTAGTAACCTCTTCCTCTACCTAAGTCTGAGAGTCAGATATTTCTTATACTTATGTTACCATTTTCTTGCATTTTTGACTGAAATTCTACTCATCATGGAGAAATGATATCAGAATGCAATTACCTTGGGATATTTGCAATGTTAATCAAATTTTTAATTTTTATATGCATAATAAATGTTGACTTACTTATACTAGCTGATACCTAATAAATGCATGGTGGATTAAATTATAATAATTCATCAGCACTGTTCTCATATTCATTCAAGCTATAGTGAAATAGTTTTCGCAGGTCATTCAACAAATATTTTTTGGTATTTATAGGGACAATCCTTTTATTCTGCTATTCTGACTAATGTTCTATTCTGCTTTATAAAATACCTTCAAAACTTGTTTTGCTATCTCCGAAATGCTAAGTTTACTCCTTAAAAGTTGACAGTGAATTTTAATTCCCCCCCCACCCCCACCAAATTCTAGATTAACTAGTCCAATATTACCTCATATTAATCTCTGACATTTTGAAGCTTTATGCAGAAGTGGTGTAAACTTTCTTCCATAAAAGAAAACACATCAAGTTCCTTATTCTCTAACAATTACAGACTTTTTTTTTTACTTGCATATCTAGTATCTGACTGATGCATCTACTTTTTAAAATCTGCTCTTCTCGATTTTACAGGAGAACTGACTAGACGATGACCCCATGAACGATCTATTTTAATTAGAATGAATTTCCACAGCTAGGTTTACTTGTTTTGATGAATTGAAGATAGCCTAAGGAAAAGAAGCACCTAAATGTCCACTTGAAATCATGGATGAGTGAAGTCCTGGCTTCTTTTTCAAGTACCAGACTTTTTGGGTGTGTTATCTGAATGTTGGAGAAATTTAGGTAATGGCAGTAATGGGCTAGATAGGAATAGCTGTCCAGCAGCTGTGGAATAACATGGCAGGTTGAAGGGTCTCATGGGTCTTTTCTGGTATGTGTATTAAGACTTATTGATTTAGACCATGTGTTTCATAGAATTACATGTTAGATGATCAAATTCAGAGTTTTTTTTAATCTTTGGTTTAATGTTACTTAAGGGAATGATAAAATATCGCTAGATTTAGTTTTTTGCTTCCCCGTTCTTAATTTACATTTCTTTGGAAAATTTTAGCTAAAAAGACCTGTTTTTCATTCATTGATTCGTATTTATTGAGACCTATTGAGAGCAATCTCAATTCTCCAGGGCACTTAGAGAGTAATATATAGTATAACCTATGTTTTCTGGTTCTTGTAAATGACTTTAAGTGATTTGTTTTCCTGGGTTGTTCATTTTAAGTGTTTTTTAAAAATTTTTATTTTCCCATTCTTGATGAGATTATAAAACAGTCACGTTGTTAGATTAGATATGAAGTTTGGCACTTAGAAGGTATCTATCTTGACTGTTTCAAGGCTTGCTTCCTCACTGGTAAGTTGAGAATAAAATCCTGTAATTCATAAGATTTTAAAAGTTAAACAAAAATATAACTTCACATATTTTGTAAATTCAAAGGCTTCCTGATCAATTAAAATATTAAACTATGTTTTATTTGTTTCTTCCTTTACCTACCTATTACCTGTTATTACTTATAACACACACATAATATAATTGAAAAATATTTAACTAGATTGTTTGTTTTTCATCAGAAAATCTTAATACTACCCAAAGGACATTTCCTATGATTCCAAAAAAACAAACAAACAACAAAAAAATAAAAACAAAACACAATTACCTTAAGAAGTTAGTTCTTCGGATTTTAAAGTTTCATATTCATTTATATTCATAGTATTTCCTCTGTGGAGGTATCTTAAGCTGAAAAGTTGATGAAATGCACAACTCTATGTTTTTGTCTTGTTCTGAGTATATGCCCTAAGGTTTATATGGTCAGATGTTGCTTTTCTCACCTCAGTTTATATGTGTGAGTAATTGCTTTATTTTACTGTGTGATTGTATCAGTAAAATGTGAAATCAATTTTACCTCTTAAAGGTAGTAAAAAGTTCAGTGGTTCAATTACTCAGTAGCAAACACTTTTCTTCTAAAATATCCTCAGCTTCTTAAGGGTGGAGAATATGACCCTTAAATTCCTGCTATAGAATACTTTGGAAAGTTAGGGTTGCTTGAGTAGCTTAGATTTACAAGTTGCCTTTACTTGAAATCAGTCAGTGCTTCCTTTTTCTTAATTGTTTTTTTCCAGACCTTGTGATATTAAATGCAACAAAATAATAATACTCATAAAATGAAATAATTACACATCACATTTGAATTGAGAACAACAGTTGCTGTTTCATTAGAGCCATTCCAGTATTTCTGTGGTGTCCTTTTTGCATTTCAAATTCACCAAGGTTATCAGAGTTGATGATACTGACATTTAAGATCATACTCTATATAGCTCCAGCTGTCTTCCTTCAAACACACACTTAACATCCATTTGTAGATGTGAGGAATAAATCATTCTGTTATATATCTCATGGAAAACTAAACATAAATAATGCAGTAATCTTCCAGATAACGAAACCTCAAGATCTGAGAATATTTTAAATTACTTTTTGTATCTTAGTATCTAGGATAATATCTAATGTGGAATTAGAGTTAATGCATGGTTATAAAATGGTTAATTATTAAACAGAAGGCTAGAGAGTTATTGAGAAATAATGACATAACAACTGTGTGGTCTTAACCTGCTAGCTTTTCATAATCTAATATGTTCTATTTTGCTCAGTTAATTAGCTTCTGACCTTATTACTCCCAGAACTCTCTATTTTGACTTTAGGAAATGGTTATATTATTTCTTGGAATTCCCAATTTCTTAATATATTACAGACTGAGAGAGAGACTATATCTTCTGTTTTAAGCAAGACCAACTTGATAACTTTGCATTTACTAAAAATCCCTTGGAAATTAACTCCTTGGGTTCTCTGTATAGGCAATAAAGTATATAGATTCTTCTACCAGAGGTAGAAGGAGGAAGAATACTAACAAGTGTTGGTGAGGATGTGGAGAAAAGAAACTCTTGCACTCTATTGGAGAAAATGTAAATTAGTTCAAACTTTATGGAAAACAATATTGAGATTCCTCAAAAAATTCAAACTAAAAGTACAATATAATCCAGTAATTTCGCTTTTAGGCATTTATTGGAACAATATAGAAAAACTAACCCCAAAAGATATACGTACTTCTTTGAATACAGATATATAGTATCTTAAATGCCCATCAGCAGATGATGGATGAAGAAGATTCAATGTATATAACCAATGGAATACTATACTATTACGCTAAGAATAAGATGAAATATTGACTTTTGAAAAATTTGAATAGAATTTGAGGTAATTAAGGTAGGTAAAATAAGTCAAAAAGTGAAAAATAATAAAGGATGATTTTAATGATATGTAGAATAAAGAAACAATGCAAACAAGCTAGCAGAACACAGCAAAACTGCTTTTAGATTCTGAAATCAAAACTGTTGCAGAGAGGGGAAGGGTAGAGAAAATTTCAAGTAAAAGGGATCAAAGCGATAGTGAACTAGAACTCTAGTTCGTGAGTCTAGTGTGACAATATACTTTGATCAAAGTGTGAATATATACTCCTGAACTTACCATCATATAGTAAACATCAATAAAAATAAAAATTGGAATATCTCAATTTAATAGCATTTTCACATTCAACTCATGTAACTCATTTTCATTGATGAAACTCGAATAGGCAAAGAAAATTCTACAAAATTCTACCTAAAATTGTGTAACCAGGTAAGACTGCATGTGACATAATCTAAAGTATCTTTTTTGAATCAGATTCTGAAATTGTTTTCTGATACCTCTTCTCCCTCCCATTTAGAATTTTTTATGTTGTGATTTTCTGAATAAAAAATCAGAGTGAAAAGAACTTCAAGCATAGCAGGTGACATAAACAGAGCCTTGTGTATAAGTACAGGAAAAATAATGGCATATTTAGAATAGCTGGGGCATAGGATACAATGGGGAGTACTTGAAGATGAGATTACAGAGTTTGTCAAAGGCATTTTGGTATGAGCTAATGAAATTAAGCTGCAACTAAGACCAACATGAGGAAATTAAATATTTGAAAGCACAGAGTAACAGTTTATGTATTTTTTAAAAAAGATAATTGTGGAAGTTGCCTTGGTACTACATTGACAAGTGGCAAGGAACAGTAAGAAGGATTTTGTCATAGTTTAAGAGATGATCCGCTAAACTGAGAAAGTCATCATTGAGAACAGTGCAAAGACTAAGACAAGTCAATGACTGGAAACAATCCTGGGTGAAGACAGGTGAGCGAGTGCTGCCTGATGAAGAGAGGAAGCAAATTTGCAGAAGGTGAGGAACTAGGAGAAAAAGTTGTCATGGAATCTACGGTAAATTTTGCAGTTTCTGAAACATGCAAAACATTTAGTAAAGGTTAAGCAAATTCCCAAATGTTCTCTTGAGAAGTATCAAACTCCCCAGAGAGGTCAACTTGATTAAGAATCCGTATTAACTATAGGTCATAAGGCAATGACAATTACATCTAAATGCAAATACAACATATTTGTGAAAACAGAAGTTCTGTTTTAGAAATGAGGTATAAATTTGACCTGAGGAAACTTTCATGATGATTAAAAACTGTGATTATAAGAAGGTTGATCCCAACAATGAATAATTTAATTCAGAGATATTGATTATCTATTTTGTGCCAGGTTCAGTGAAAGTACTATGTTCCCCAATGGAGTTCTTATAGCTGAGTGAAAAAAAGCAGGCATTTAACAGTTAAATTGAGTATTAAGAAAAGTTAAGGACAAGATGATATAGAATAATATAACAAAGGAGTTGACTGATTTCAAATCAAAGAACTTCCTAAGGAAGAAGCAACTAAGATGAAAATGGAAATAACAGTGGATACTAATTTATAAGCATTGGCTTTGAGAAGAATTAGTTGTACAAGTTTCCAAAAGAGAAGGAAGAATATGAGCTCAAGATCCTGTGTAAAGGATCTCAAAGACATCAAGTGAATAGAAATAGAAATGCCAAAGTGGAAAAATAAGGAGAAAAATCAGTTATACTGATCATTGTTTCATTCCACTGATGAAAACTGATTTAAAACATATACCCTATTCTTTCATAATTTTAAACGAATGTTAAAACAAATTATGTTTTAAATATAGGCAGGGTGTATGGTTTATAGTTTTTCCCATTTACTAATTCAAGTTAATGGGGGTGGAGGGAGTGTGAATTAATCTATGAGCACAATATAAATACTTCTAAGTTGTTTTCTTATAGTAATTCCTTGAAAAATATTTATTGACGTTATACTGATCACCATTTCCACAGTCATTAAGATGATTCTACTGATCTTAGTTTTTAGCAGAGATATATTTTCCAAAAGGAGATGTGTCTCATTGAATGTTCCTTTCCTTATATTATTACTTTGATTATAACGATGGTCAAGGGACATATATCTTGACCATTGTATTGAATTACCATCATGAAGACCACTTGGGAAAATTAAAACATTTGGGATGTGTTCATGTACAGCTGCTTGAGTTAATTGGAATGATTGACAATCAAACTTCTCATGAGTAAATAGGCAAGACAACTTTTTTATTCTTGGCAAAAATCCATGTGTCTGTATTATGCATATTTATGATACTATGATATGATATGATATGATATACTATGTTGTACTATGTTATATTACCTTATGTTATTTTATATAAAATATAATATTAAATATACATAATGCATTATATAATACATGATACATTTTAATAAATATATATTTTATACATGTCAAAATAGAAAAATTTTATATTATCTTTTGTAATTCTTTTTAATTCTTTTAAATGCTTAGACATTTGGAGCAAGACAGCATTTCTGCAGCTAGAGCATGGGTTTTAAAATTCTACCTTTTGCCTCAAGAAATGACTCTAGAAGGGTCATTTAAAAAATGCGCTGATAGTAAAAATTAATCAAAAGGATAAACGCTTCCAGACTCTAGCTACTGTTTGTATCTGGGCTAGACAAGCCTATCACAGCTTATTGGTATTCCAGTCTGCCTAATTTTCTGTGCGTTTAATGATCCTGTTACATGTGTCTGCTTCATGTCTTTCAAATACTTCATCTACTTGTTTTCAGAGGAACTTTTATTTACATATGCAGCTTTAATATATATGCATTGCCTCTTTACTGTTTAATATCCTCTGAGGATAATTTGATGGAAAAATACTTCCTGCTCCCATCCCCTTAAAGTCAATATTCATGGCCTGTTTTTGTTGCTAGATGAGGTCAAAGCAGCAAAAATTCTACAAGCTTGCTGGTTTTTGCTTTAGTTAAAGGCAGGCAGCTCTAAATTTGGAAAATGCTGTGTAATTTATATAATACGGGGATTGGCCTACATTTTGCATAAAAAAGTTTTCAAATAAAGACTTGCTGGTTTTCCACTCTAGTGTGACACCTTTGTGTCTCATATGAAGTGATCAGAATCACATGTGCACTAATTCTTTTGAAAAAACTACCATGTGAGTAATGTATTAGAGCTCAACATGATTTCAAATGATTTTTCCATTGCTCCCATTTGGAAGGTCACAGAAAAAAAAAAAAAAAAAACCTCTATCTTCAGCTGGAAAGATAGCATTTTATTTTATATGGTCTTTTAAGAAGAAAACTTTCCATTTTCCTTACAACCCAGGTCAATGCAGAAAAAATAAATTGTGATTATTATTTGTAAAAACGAATTCTAGCTTCTGGTTCACACTCCTGATTTTTACACACACTTCATTTCCATATATTTTCTGTGTTTTGCTCCTACAGGGTACAAAGAGTCACAATAAATATGCAATAATATTTGTTATCCTCACATCCCACTCTTCATATCTTCTTGAAAATAGGTTAGATCTAAAAAAAAAATTACATGAAATATATCTGTCTGGGTTTATAGTGGACTGTTGTGTTGTAAAGATCCTGTTGTAAACTGAAAAGTTATGCTGGCCTCCTCCAACTTTAGTTGCTGATAACCTGCTTCATCTGTCTTATGTCTGAATGCTAAGCTTAACTCAGAGATGGGGCAACCTTTCCCACTCCAAAGTCAACATGAGAAGAAACAGTGACGGTGTAGGTAGAAGATGATTTATATACCTCTGACTCCTCTTACCTTCCTCAGACATGCATGGAAATATTTCAGTGAACTTTGTGCCCTGTTACCAGAATAGTTTTAACTTTTTTCTGTTTTCAGTAGATTTATAACTCTATTGACTCTTGGAGCTCATTTAATGAGTTAACTTAAAAAAATGTTATGTAAATAATTCTCAAAGTATGTTCTTAGTCATTTTCTTATTTAGCTAAATTAGATGACTATAAGTAAAAAGATTAAATAAAATCTTACTCTCCTGTTGAAATAGAGACAAAGTATTTAAAGTAAACTTCTCAGAATTCATATGGTTAACATAGAGTGGAATTCTGGATTCCTCACTCCTATTCCAATGCTCCTTTGTGCTGTTAAAATATGACACATTGTTTCAATTCACATTTAGAATCTTAACCGACAATTAGTGTTTAATGCCTTTTCTGGTTAGATTCTTGCTTATACAAATTTGCCTTAACTCATTCTCAACTACACAAAAACTTCTGCATTACCCGTGTTAGTATAAATCAATTAATTTCCCTTAATTTTTGCTGAAAGTTCCAAACTTCAAATGAATTGCCCATAAACTTTGTGTGTCAAGTATACTAATAACAATAAAACATTTATATTATGTGCTGAATTGCTGTTATAATCAATTCAGTTTTCTTATGTATTTCTTCAGGACTGTCGGGGTAGGTGCTGATACATGCATGATACAGAGGCAAAGTTCTGCTGATAGAGAAGCTGTGATGATTAACTCTTTTGCAAAACTGACTATATCACTTCAAGTAGTGTTTTAGTGTCCTTCCAGCAGAAAGATGACAGAATTTCAGAATTCTGAGTGCCAAACAAGTGCATGAACTAAAAATATATTTAATGGCATTTTGCAAATGAATTATGAAACTCTGTTGTTCTTGTTCCTATGCAGTAAGGTAAAACTCTTCCATTTATTTCACTTAATAGAAGATGTCATCTAAAGCGATTTGAGGCTTATAACTAAAATTAAAAAAAATTTATTAACTAAAGTTAAAAAGTTAAGCATGCAGTAAAGTTTGCTGGAGTTCCAAAGAGGATATACCTGAAGTTTTTCTTTCTTTTTTTGTTTCCCTCTCTTACTCTCTTTCTTGATGATGAAGGCTATATATTTGGTCTCAAATGTAACCTATCATAGGTTTATAAAGTTCAGAGCACATCATATGTATAAATAACTGTCCTCATTTTCTCTATTTTTTATGCACTTCTGGGTTGCAGTTGACTAACCAACCTAACCTCTAACGTCTTTGTAATATTCTTGACTCATACCTCGTTCACAACTCCTAACACAGACTACTAACGACTTCACTTCCATAACACCTGAATTGGTTGTGTTTAACTCTCTGGAACAAATGCTTAAATACTGCATAAATAATGAATGAGATATAAAATGTCTAAATGCTCATATCCTTAACTTCTGAAAATTCCTTTGAGAATGGGTAACTAGCAGGCATGCCTGGTAGAGTAGTCAGCTTCCTCCAGCTGAGCATAGTTTACATACATTCCAAGGACCTGGGTTTGTGTGCCAGGACTTGCAGGGAACAACCAAGATGAAATGCTAAATAAAATAAATAAAATGTTTTCCCCTCCTCTCTCTTCCTGCCTGTTTCCTGCTCATGATCATTCATACACAGCTCCTTAAAAAAAGAAAAAAAGAAAAAAAGGTAATAAACAGTTCATTGGTCAATACTGACTGAGCCGAGGTCTCTTCTTGCCTGATTTTATCAAGAAGTAACTGCATTTGGATTTCTCCTTTTCTCTCTATGTTTCCACGTAGAAGTAGGGTGATCTTTATAAAATGTAAGTTATTGAGCAATTCCTAGCTAAAATCCATCACAGGTTTCCCATTAGGTTTAATAATAGTCACCCTTGGCTGACATGAGAACCTTGTATGAACTGACCCTGGCCATCTCTTAATCTTACGTATTTCTACTTGTCACCATGGTCCACCCTCTTGGTTCTGATTTCTTTCAAGCTACTCTGCATACTTATTCCTCTGCCTAGAAGAGATATCCCCCGGCTCTTCCTAAGTCTGAAATCTCATTTCTAGGTCAAGGATGGCAAAGGGACTTTCAGATTATACAGTCTCTCTTAAAACTATTCAAATCAACTTCTGTAGAATTAAAACTCTATGTGAATGAACATTGTTATGCTCCAATAAAATTTTATTTGTTGGCACTAAATTTTTAATTTTACATAATTTTCCTGTGTAATAAAATGTTACCTTTCTTTAAACATTTTTAAATTAAAAATAATTCTTAACTCACTGCATACCAAAACAGGTGGCAGGAGTCTAAAGTTTAGATTAAATGTCATTTCATAAAGGTGTTCTCTGACTTTCATAATTAAATCTTTTTCCTATCTTAGCACTTTTAATTTATATCATTCTTTTCCTTTATTTAGTAATTGTTTCCTAATTGCTGCATATTCTACCTATTCAATTACAAATTCCCTTATATTGACTATTCCATCAATTTTTGCATATTCATAGTCAAAATAATGGTAGATAAGTGCTCAGTATTTGTTGATTCAATTAATTCTGTGAACTTATTTCACTATGACTCAGCATGCTTTAAAGATTGAACTATGTCAATCTGTTTGTTTTAGGAGGTTTAAAACACTGTGAGAATGGAATTTACTCAACACAAACATCCTGCTGTCTTTTTCATTGTATCCTGTCTTAAAATTAAATTTGAGAGAATCTTTACTCTTATTTGTTCAATCTACAAATAACAGTGCATAACAGTACAAAAAAATCTTCTACATATTGATACTATGTATCACATTGTGTTTACAGAAAGATCATAAAAAGAGACAATACATTATTATAGTCTGAGGAAAAGACTTTTATTTGACACTCAAATTACAGTTATTATCACAGAAGTTGATTCCTGTGGTATCATTTGCCAGTCTCCTGGCATGTCTTTGTTGAATAAAGAACCAGAAGTAGCAAAATGGTTTTGGCAGTCATTCTGGATGCCCATCTGTCACCCCACTCTACCCTTTCTCAGAAGCAGAGCCCCTGTGGTTGTGTGCCCAGGAAAGATGATCCCATCTTAGCCCCAGGGTGAATGATTAGTTTTAGCCAATCTTGGCATTTTCATCCCCACCGTTATTGGCCCAGGCAAGGGCCAATAATGCCAAAAGAGGTTTGTTAGGCACTTTGTAAAAGATTTTCCTCCTTGTCAAAAAGAGACACCAATGAAGAAATGGTTCTTCCTGTCTTTGACAAGGTCACGAGAAGACAAGATGTGCAGAGCTGTGGCAGCCTTCTTGGAAACATGAGTGAAAAGCAGAAATATTATCTGAGAAGGACATACCTCCTTCTAGTTCTTTGAAATAGTGAAATATCCTCTTGATTGGGCCAGTGATTCTCCAATTATAATATACAAGGAAATTACTAGGCTACCTTATTAAATTTAAGGTTATAATTCAATAAATTGACATGTTCCCTATGGGGACTGATGCTGCTGTTTCAGGGTGAGTACTTTTAGCAGCACTAGTACTTTTAGGCCTCTTGTTGATTTTACATTCTTTAGAACTGAAAGCATCTTTAATGACATATTGTGCAAACTAAATCTTCATAGAGCATGAAGTCAATTTCTTGCTCCCTATCTTTACTTACATTAGTCATACTAGTAAGTATAGACTTTATAACTTCTTCATGTTGCTTTCATCAGAAAAAAAAGTTATTCTTTCTTAATAGGACTCTGCCTTTCTCTGGAAAGGTAATTAGAGACTTTTTTGTGATAATGTTGCAAGTGACTTGAAATTAGCAACTTCTGTTGAAACCTTAGCATCTTGTTTATATTTTATAGTGTTGTCATTTTTAATCACAATTTTTCAAAAATGATAAGCATTGAAAAAAGATCATGTGAATAATCAGAGATATATTTACCCTTAGAAACATTCATTTATTAACTCAATAGCTGAAAAAGGAAGCTTGAGGCCAGCATGAAAGCACTATTTTCTTATCACACTAAATTTCTTTCAAATGTTATTTTGGAGACATACCAACAGATTGTAATGTATCACAGCAGACTTAAATGAATAAAGATAGCTAAAAATTGAAGATGCATATAAAAACTAAGAAAAATTCCTGTTTTCTGATGCAGATCTTTCATTTTGAGATGTTGCAGACATTGCCAGGCTGCACCAATGCAAATATTCTAAGGACTCGATTGTGAAATAAACATAATGATTTCAAGTGCATCAGTACAAAAACTGACCTGGGGAAATATGAGCGATACGTTGAGGATGGAAACTGAATCTCATGGTAAGTACAAGATGGCTTTTTCTTCTGATTTCTTATTATTGACACAACATGGGTATTTGTATATGTGTGATTATTGCTGTGGCTCCATCTCATTTATCTAATATACTAAAAGGATGCTTTTCACAATGAGAATGCCCGAAAGTCCAATTTCATTACACCTCTTTTTCATATTTAAAAAATAAAAATAAAAGCTATGTCAAAATCAAAACTCCTTCTTTTCTGAGAATGAGTAACAAGCTAGATTAGCAACCACCTCAGATGCAAGGCTAATCGTTGGATAATGAAACAATTTCAGCAATCCAGGAACATGCTGTTGATTTTGGCTTGCCCCTGAAGTATGTTTGCCCAAATATTCAGGGTGGAGCTGACCAGTTTTTTTTTTTTTTTTTTTTTCTTCCTGCTAACAGGATACTTAAAAGGAAATCTACAACTCTCTAAGTGTTTGTTTTTTGATTAAGTTGCAAGAGGAAGTTTTAAAATTTTATCATTTTTCCTAGACATTTAGTCAGATCTATTTCTATAAAAATCCAGGATCTTTATACTCCTGCTTTTTAAGCAAATCATTAAATCATTACTAAGGGCACACTTGTTTCCCTGGTCCTATTGAAACAATGACAGCTCATTCCTCTCTGACACAGAAGAACTCAAATTTCTATCTAGATGCTGACTTTAAGTGCTATAGATTCATAACCAGTGGTATCTACAGTGTTCAGTGTCGAATGATTCCTGTGCTCTTTGCTTTTGTGTTGTATGATTTGTTTATTCACTTTATATAAATAGTTCATACTGCATATTTTTCATGTTTGTTTATAGATATCAAATTCCAACCTGAATGATCTTTGTTAAAAACTAGATCAACATAGAAATGTCACATAATTCTTTAATAATTTTAGCCACTTGTACTTATGGGGAAAACATTTAATAAAAATTAAACAAAATGTAAATAAATGTTTTTTTAAATATTATTAAATACGATGTTTAATAACATTTTCAAGAAAAGTCTATTTTATCATAGATTCATGGTGCCAGCATAATTGATTGAACGCTAAAATGACTGACAAATAGGTGAATATAGAAATTTTCATTTAAAAACTTTTTAGATGCATTATATATAACACATGTATCGAGACTCAGCCAAATATAGCAGACAAAACCTTCCAATCCAAAATTTACATGTTGAGTCCCATTGCACAATTTTACGCTAGACTGCTCTTGTTTCTCTTTTGCAGAAATAAAAAAATAAAAATAAAAAGAGTATGATTGTGAGGAACTAAGTAACTGTTGGTATCAATGATGAACCTATTGCATTTGAATTCAAAATTCTACCCGATTTCATACTTTTTCAAATTTCCCAGACACTTGTTACTGTTTTATTTCTCTGAAAGGCAGACTATATATACATACACATATGTGCATATATATATTCTTTAATAGAGATAAATTATTTTAATATGGATAAATTATTTTTATATGTATAAATTATAAAAGTATGGAAACTAAACATCACATATTTTAAAAGAGCATAAATGATAATTTTGGCATGTGTTTAGCTACAAGCTTGGTTTTCAGGTTCTACAGATGACATTTACTTATAGTTAGAGTTTGTTTTCCTAGAGTAAAAGAGCACGTGAACAAAGGAATAGATTTTTTTTTCATTTTTAGCTTAAAAAAATGCCATTGGCCTTTGTTAAACTCTATGTTACTATGGTTATTACTGCAGAAAATTTAAATTATATGATGCTGCTTTCTTTTTAAAAATCAATAAAATGCAATTTTGTTTCAGCTGTAATTTTCAAAATTATAACCTACAGGTTTAGATTCACTGGACAATCCAGTGAGAAGTAGGATATGTTCATTGGATAGCTTTAGCAGAACAAGCTGTTAAAAGAAAATGAATTTTACATTACAGATAGTTGATGTTAGTTTTCTTATATTTAAAGAGGCATAAGTAAAATAATAATAAAAATAAATGCAGCACTGCAGTCCATTTTGTGTTAGTATTTTCTAGGGTAAAAGACTATCATGCTGTGTACCAAGTGCAGAGTTGACCCCAATAAGAAGAAATAACACACTGAGTACTCACTGTGGGCCAGGTGCTGTGTCATAACTCAATATAGATCTCTTATTTCATCATGCAACAGTCCCTGAAAGGTAGGCTTTGGTTTTTGTTTTGCTTTGCTTTTTTTCTCTCTGTCTTTAATATCTGGAAACATAGTTTAAAGTAGCTGAATACCTTGCTTACGGTCAAATCATTAGTAAATATTTGTACCCAGACTTGAATCCAAGTGGTTTGACCCCAGAGTGGAAGGATCTTCTTAAACACTATCTTGACCCAGTTTTGAAACCTTGACTAGATTATTTCTTCTTCTTAAACAGCTGATTATGTTTATACTTTTCTTTCTGGGCTCTCAGATCCTGGGCCTCTAAACACCAGATCTAATCTCCCCAAAGTCAAGTGCTGGACAACTAGAGCCAACTGCTTCATGGAGATGAGAAAATGTTCAAATTTGCCTGTGGCCAGTGAGTCCAAGCACTGTAACCCCACCTCACTTGCCATAGGTAAGCTGCTTCCTTTTGTCTTCAACGTGATGCTTCCCTGCTCCCAGGTGCCATTCCCATGTGGTTTTTCCTGGCAGTTGGAATTTGTAAATAATCAAGAGTTATGCCTTTTATCTATCCAAGTGTTATTGCGTCATATTCTACCAACAAAATATCTTCAAATCATATATACATGGAGCCCATGTGTTCAACCTCTACACTTCCTCCCATCCAGATAATCCAGAGACAGCATTGAAGCAGTTACTCGTTAGGTTAAATCTGTTACTGTCATGAAAACTTTAGACCAGAAATATAAATTGCAAAGGAGTTAATCCTATTTTCCGTATATAGTTAAGTCGTTTGTATTCATATTAGCTAGACTTAGACACAAGCGTTTCACAAAGCACTGTCCCACGTGTGTATAATAAAGATTATTTCTAAAGTAAAGATTATTGTAAGGTTGAAATAACGATAAAGTACAAGTATGAAATGACTCAAATGAGTGATTATTTTAAATAGATCCCTTACACAGAATATTTAGAGACAAATGCATTTGTGATAATTTCCCTCCTCCAGTGTAGGAAGAAATAGTTGTGATATGTAACTTGCTATGTTTTAATAGTCTGATACAAGGTTCAGAAAACTAACTCCCTTCCCTTCCCTTCCTTTCCCTTCCCTCCCCTTCCCTCCCCTCCCCATTTCCCTTCTTCTCTTCCTCTCTGTTACCCAACCTCCTTCCTTCCCACACCTAGCCCTTGTGTTGAACCTAGGTCCACGGACTTTACATGGCCTGCACCTTAGCCATGTAAGCTTCAGGAGTACCACAAATCTCTGTCTTTAAAGGGTCAAGTATTAAAGCCTTTGGAGGTCATATTCTCTTTATTCCAAGTACTCCACTGTGCCTTTGTAGAGTGAAAGCAGCTGTTAGACCAAAGGTGTGTATTTTTTCCACTAAAATTCTATTTATAAAAATTGACAGCAGTTTGGATTTGTCTTATGGGTTAGAGTATAATTACTCCTGGTCTAGTACCCTGCAATGTGACTCATTCTCTTTCATGTCTATGATTGATACACTTTTGTATAAGGGGATCCTTGTTTACAAAATATGAGGTTTACATTCCAGGAACAGTTCACTAATATAACCGAACAAAGGAATTGTCTCTCTGCAACATTATGAGTATAGTTCAACTCATCTTTTTTAGGACAGTTGATGCTGCACAAGCAGTGAGAGTGCTGAGATAATAGCAGCTTTGCAAGATCACTGATGTTCATAAGGCTTAATTTTCAAAAAATCCTGTGCTCAAAATATTCATCTTTCATGTGCAATAAATGATCATTTGGGACTAGAAATTACTAACAATAAATATCTTTTCTAATAATAACATAAGTAGAAGTAGTGGTAATAATAGCGATAGGCACTGGTTATTGAATAATTACTGTATGAAAACTGCCTTAGTCTTCAAGGTTCAGGCTCACTTTATCCAGGAAGACTTCTTTGATACCATGAACTAGGTTTTGTGTCTTTTCATTCCCCACCCCACATAGCACCCACATTTTCTTTGTACTTATCACACTTAGATGTTCTAACTGGTATTTTTCTCCAGAACTGGTAATATATCTGGGAATTATGAAGTACATTTTATTAAACTTTGCATCCATAGTGTTTAGAACAATACTGGGCTTCTAACAGACCCTGTGCCACATACTTCAAAAAAGAACTGAATGTATTGTACATCCTAGTGGAGTAAAGATTAGGCATAGTCCACATATAACCAAAGGACCCAAGTTCATATCCCAGGGCCAGGGGAAAAACCAAGATGAATAACTAAATAAAGTAAATGCAATGCTTCTTTCTCCTCTCTCTTCCTGCCTTCTTCTGTTCACCCTCTCTCCTGACTTTGTCTTCCTAGAAAGAAAGAGAGAAAGAAAGAAAGAAACACAAAGATTCCTCCAGAGATAGTGTCATAGAAAACAGAAAAGAAAGGCTGAATCTTGGTGCAACACTGAAGCTCAGTTGTATGAAAGGCCCATTACTCTGAATCACTCCAGCACAAATTACAGGCTTTAAAACTGTTTTTTGAATGTTGCATTTTTGAGTTTGTTGCACTGTAAGATATCCTCAATTTCCCTCCCTTCTCTGGGCAGCACTCATTCTGACCGTTTGCTGGTTTGTTTGCTCAAGAGAAGGAGAAACCCAGTTTGAAAACAAACCACGAATAGAGATTACTTTCCTGCTCTGACTCCTCCTTGATTTGTGTTTATCTCAGTACCAGAACTAGGATGCCTTTAAAGATGTGTGCAGATAGGCTAGCAGGAATGAAATTTCAATTCAAGTTTGGCATTAAGCAGGCTGCTCTACTAAATGTCTTTTACAATGTGCTGACTGTAATACTTTGACCATAAACCACTGGTAATAGCAAGAAATTAGGCTCTGGTTAGAAACATATTACTGTTTTGCCAAATCCTTCTGTGGAATTCAACTACTACATATTTTTAGGTTAAAGAAAACTAATCTTCTGCACTTCAGCCAAATTTGACTTTAGTTTCAAATTACCTCAGAGGAGAATTTTTAGCTAATTTATTTTATATGATTTGCTTCACATGGAGATATATTTAAAATATTTAGCAACTAAACATCTTTTCTGTTAAAAAGATGATACTTACTAGTACAAGTTCCTAGTGGAAAACACTTGATATTTTCTAGGGGGAAAATGGGAAGTAATATGAATTATGATATTTATGTCTCTGCAAAGGGAAGTGGGGATTTGAGAAGAGAAATAAAACTGAGAAAAGAAGAACAGCCCCAGAGCTAAGAGAGCTCCAGAGAAGTATCTGGAAAGTCTAGATCTCATTCTAGGGAGTATTTATACTAGGCTGGGGCCAAGATATCTGATTTTGATTGGGCTTGGATGGTTATTTATGTAATTCATACATATATACCTTCTATTTACTGACATTTTTCACTATATTGGTTAATCTCTCTTCATTCTCTTTATATTCTCTTTATATAAAATGAGGTAATAAACACGTGTGAATGAAAAGAGACATCACCCTTAAACTCAGCAATTTGCAATCCTTGGCCTTACTTAAGGGAGCATCTGAATAATAATAGTGCCTCAGGGAAACAGCTCATTGGAATTGCTAAAAGGAGAAACAGAATATTTCTAGGGTAATATTAGTGCCAAGGAGAGACTTCACTAGCCATTTACAAACATTCACTGAGTGCTTGTGTTTGGAAATAGGCAAAAGTAATAATTTGAAAAAGCATTGTAATTCATAAGCCCTTCTCTCAAGGGAGCTTATTTTATAGTAAAAATTTCCAATTTGACATTTTGAAAGAATGGCTTCACTGAGAAATTCTAACTCCCAAATTCCAATATAGATTGTTGTTTGTGATAAACTTGAGCCCTAACTTATGCAAGTTTTACCTACTTGGTCATTTTTATAATTGATCTTAATGTAGGCTTTCTTATTTTTCAGATATCTCTCAAGTCATTCCTGACAATTAGTTTTACTAACTGTTCCACCTAATCCTCCAAAGAGATTTGTATCTATAAGCTCCAAGATTATCATCAATCTAAGAGATTTTAATAAGAAACAGTGAATATATAGTCTCGGTAAAATAATTTCCATTTTCTTTTCATAAGTAAAATGCTTCTTTCTCAATGATAACTTTATTAGTATGCTTATCCATAGTTTTCTTTTCAATTCAAAAATTTATCTTACATTTAAGGAAAGAAAAACGTTCCAATTTTAGTTCCTGATTTATTTTATCAGGAAGACTTAAGACTCAGAAATTGGTCATAGCAATTATAATGGTTTCTACTTATTCCAGTTTTAAAAAGGAAGCATTTAATTAAAATAGAACAGACAAGCAGGCAAGTGCACAGAACAATAATATATATTATTTCTTTGGACTAATGGGCACAGCAATATACAGTTACAGGTTGCATTATATATGCAAGGTCACTCATTTTAGATTTATTTTCCTGGCTTCTTTTTCTGTTGGAAGTAAAATTAGAATAAAATACCACAGTTTTATTAAATTTAAGCCATTTAACTTATAGAGAATCTAAAACACGCTTGGTCTACACAATATGAAGGAACTTAAGGCTATACATAGGTATAGGTCCATTGGAAAGGAGAAAAAACATTACAGTTCTTAAAAGTATTGTTCTTTTGCAGGTTTCCCCAGTTTGTTTTTATAGAGAATAATCATTATAACAAAAATGTCAAGAAATTAATGGTGATAGGTGATAATGATTTATCTTTTTGTATACTGTTTATAAATAGATACCTTCTTTCAATTCTAATCTTTCCATTGAAAGTTGTTCTTTCCATTCATTAACAGATTTCACCTAACAGAAACAAGAATAAAAATGTATGTTGCAAAATATTCACCAATATATTCGGTCATTCACACAAACATGTCATTTTATTTATCAATATGTGTAAGCAATTAGTGTAGTTTATTTACTCAGGTGTATAAGAGTGTTCACTGCAATCAGATGGTTTAGACTACAAAGTTTGTAAGAGTATAATGTAGCCAAAAGAACACAGAGGTTGCAATCAGCAGACATGTTCTGATTTATATTCTGCCACTATTTGCTATGTGACTCTGGCAGATTCATCCTAAATGAACAGTGTCCTTATCTCTTCAATTTCCATCCATTTCTCACCTTCAGTAACTCTTTATGGCTGAGTGTTTCTGTAGAGACAAATGATCCAGTTTGAATGGACCCATTGTTTTTAAATGATTACCTGACTGACTTGCTTAACCTTATTTTTGTAGTTTCACTATCCTAACTTTTTGTTTTGTTTTGTTTTATTTTTCATAGTGTCATCTCTTCTGGTTGTTTTTTATAATTCAACATAGATGCTTTATTATATGATTATATGACTGTTTGATTCAGAACAGGTACAAAATCCTGACAGGAGAATCAACAGTGAGCAAAGAAATTACTGAGCAGGATCATGTAATTGAAGTAGGGTGCTGAAAAGGTAATTTAACTTGCACAATTCATTGAAACTTCTTTTTAACACCATGCAAAAGAGCCTATTAATCATGCCATTTTAAGCATTGCTTTCTTGCTTATTCAGACACTTAGGATTACTATTTAGTTAATTAAAATCTTAATTTTCTCCATATTATTTCCCTGAATTTGTTATTATTAAGACTTCCTAAATCCTGTGTTGAATCATTAACTTTCATTCAATTATATGTTTGACTTAAGCTTGAGGTATATCTCCCATTGCACTCATCCAGAAAGTTAGAAATCTCTTCTTTCTTTTCACTGGCCATTTTGATTCAGAATTCTTGACTGGCTCACTTCCTCTCCCTACACACTCAATATTGATCTTCTCTGTGGTTCTAGTATGGAATATCTTCTGATTTTATTCACTCTTTGGTGAATTTAGGACATCAGTGCAATGCTATGTATACCCATCTGTAATTTCCAACTTTCTCTGAGGTCTAGATTCTTATTAGTAGCAACAGCCTACTCTATTTAAATCGTCTTCAAGATCTTGAAATTAAAATGCAATTATCCCACCTCCCTTAAGGCTCTTTCACCTCACATGTGGTCTTCTAACCAAAAAAACAAAAACAAAAACAATTTTCATATTAGTCTCACCCCCACCAAATTTACTGATTATAAAATCAGAGGCCATAGCTCTTGTTTGAGTTTTAACTCCTGCTTAATAGATTGTCTATTTACTTTTGGTTTAATGTTGGGAAAGATATTTGACTCCACACCTAGTCTTCTTATGTGCAAAATGAGAATAATAATTGAATTAATGGGAGCTTGCTTTGGGGTTGTTTTGAACATTAACTGTGTTATCTATGCAGTTCTTAGAATGTTATCCCACAAGAAGCAAGCACTCACTAACTGTTAGCTCTTAATGTTCTCTTTGTCCCCATAATTGTTGCATTCAGATCATTGTCTCCTGACATTGCTATACCTTCCTCTGGAATTTCATGATCTTCATCTGGGACTACTGAACTATAGACTTCTCTGACACTTGAGTGATTCTACACACTGAAAAAATCCTACCTTATTACATTCTACTGGCATTGTATATTTCTCTACTTGACTAATATTCAAAGGGAAATGATATTATCTTATACATCTCTATAGTTCCAACACTTGGCGTAACACTAAAACTTAAATCTTTGTTAAAATAGTGGAATGACCATTAACTCATTTAGAAATACAATATAATGACCAAAATTAGAAAAAAAATGTAAATGATGGTATGGTTTTGTGTGTATTTCAAAGATACAATCAGTAAAACTTTCATGAGCAGAAGAGAGTTGTAATTTCTAAAGTAATGCCTGTTAAATTTAAAGTTCATATTGCATTTAGAGGAATTTTACACAGATTGCTGCAGGAACTTTTCAAGTTTAATTTAACACTTTGTTGTCTAAATACATCCTTTCTATTTAATCTTGTACTTCATTAGAGGCCACTTAGTAGCCACTGTTGATGTGTCTGTTTTTGGTGTGTTTTTCTTTTTTTTTAGAGAATTAAGAAGTCATCATAGGCTTTCTCAACTAACTTGCTAGGGAATTCAAGAAATTTAGTAACTTTTGAGCCGAGCATTAGGTGATGGACAAATATTTCACACCTCCCTCTTTGCCAGAGTATACAGGACAGCAAAACAGGCCCTGTCATTAGATAAGGTTTAAATTAAAACTGCCAATCCATGTTTTATTCTGATTAGTCAGCATCTGATTGACTGCTAATCTTTCAGGAAAACAAAAAAGGTGGAAACTTTGCACTTATAACCAGCTATATTGAAAAGACAGGGATTCAAGAGTAATTTCTTCTGAGTTTGATCTTTGAATATATTCTGGCTGTGCCAAGGGATTCATTAATTCAATCAGTGTGTAAGCATCAAATTCAAATAATTCTGGGAAAAATCGTCAGTTTATTCAATAGTAATTTACTTAACTTCAAATTTGGATAAGGCCATAAAATTATACTCTGCAATAATTCTGAAAATTGACAAAATGATGGGTTTGATTAGGCTTGACAATTAATTAAGTAGAACGCAGAACTGTATATTTTCTTTTGCTGGTGAATTACTGCCTGAGTTTGAAAAGTCAATTTGCTGTGGATTTTGATGCCAGGGACATTTACTTCTAAATGATCAACTTGGTTTATGCATATCTACCTTAATTATAAATGTAAACTTGACATTATAATACTTATTCTATAACACAAAAATGAAAGTAATCATTGTATCTTCTAAAATCATTAAATATTTCATTCAGTTTCTATATTAGAATTTGTTTGCTTTTGTGTATGCTGTAGTTCATTACTAAATTATATGCTTCTGAATTGAGAAATTGCCTCAACTATGTCTTTGTATCATCTTTTTACAATGCATTGTACATGTTGATTATATAAAAAATAAAAAAAAACTTCCTTTTTTTGTTCTCTAAATTTGCCATTTATATGGCTTTAATGCTCAAAACAAACTTATAAGCTAAATACTATGATGCATATTTTATATATGAAACATCAGAAGTCCAGAGAGTTTAAAGGACTTCTCATCCAATTTCACCTGGGTAAAAAATGCAGAAGTAGATTAAGCCCACGACTCTACCATGCCATGGTCAATTACTTATTGATTATTACTAAAAACAGTTACTTGAAAAAAATCAAATAATTCCCAGAAAAGTCTTTGGGTAAAAGTTGCTAAACTGAAGCTGAGAAAAATTCCCTGAATCTCATGACTTATGTTTTCTCCTTCATAGATATCCTGATACCCAAGTAGATGAAAGAGAAGAATCATCCTGTATTAATCATGACTGGGCTCAAAGCAAAATTTAAGCTAGATCTTCTAATTAATGTTGAATGAGTCATGGAGCAATGGGATTTGATTTGGCAGATAAGGCTATTTAAATGTTCTGGTCTTGTACCTGGTGAAAAACTAGGAAGTGGGTCAGTGGAAGTACTCTTTCATGAAAGCAGCCATGTTTTATTACATTGAGGATTAATTAGGATCTTACTAAAAAGTTGAGATGTAGGAAGAGAATTTGTCTCTAAAATCTCCATAAAACACCTAAATGTGAAATGCAGATAAAGCTAAACGGGTAAGTCACTAGTCAACTTGGTTTCATGTCATGCTCCCAGTTCCAGTGGGCACAATAAATTTCAAATTAAAATCTCCCAAAGAAGTGCATTCATATCTCATGGGTACAAACACTAAGATCTGGTGAGAAGGTAGTTAATCAAGGTGCTCACAGTGATTGGATTAAGGATGTATTCATCTATCAAACCAGAACATAAAGATGCGATTCTACACATTTTTCATTAAACTGTAGAAAGAGAAACTGGTATTTTTTTAGAGCAATATGAGCTACAGTTTCTGTGAGTTACCATGCAAACCATGTAATAATAAAACTAATACAAATAAAAAATCAAAGAGTGAAAAGTGAGAAGATAAAGGAAGTGAAAGGAAGGGGCAGAGAAAGTGAAAAAGAGCATGGGTCTTCTTACATTGTGCAACAAGTTCTAGACATTCCTGATTTTCACAGAATTTTCAGTTTCACAGGCTTTTCGTTCACTTGAGATAACTTGGTTTTGCAATGAAAATTTCTCATTCTGCAAGTAGCAACATTAACATAGGCACTTCATGGAGATATTTAATAAAGAAACTAAGGAGCAGCTTCGAATGACTGCTGATTGACGAATGATACTGAAGCAAAAAGGAACATAATTATAGATTTTTACTGTTATTTTAAGAGTTACCTATTTGCTTTGCATTTTGTGGACACACATGTATGTAGCATTGGAAAAAAAGATAAATTATCATTATTTAAAGATGATAGAATTACTTATTTAGAAAATCCCCCAAATGCAGAAATTTTCAAGAATAATATGAGGTTTTAGAAAAATGTTGATACAAATAAAGCTCCTTTTTGTTTTAAGTGTGTGTAACAGCCAAATCGCCTAGAACTATTATTAAAGAGAATAAATAAGCCACAATATTTTGAGACACTATCAGTTAGTTAAATCTAACATACAGAGGACAGGACCTCCTCAGAAATTTCAAACCTTATTAATTTGTATGGAAAAAGAAAAACCAATGTGAAGATCATGTCCAATTTCCCCCAAATGACCTATCAATCGAAAAAAAAACCAAAAAAACAGACTGAATCAAAATACTAACAGGATTTTTCATGACATTGAATAAAATTTGTGTTAAATTCCCACTATCACTAAGAGACTTTTGAGGAGGATAAGGAAGCAAAGACTTGCCATCTCCAGTCAGAGCTTAGTTTGAAGTCACAGTAAATGAAAGAGTGTAACGCAGGTATGAGTAAAGGAAAAAAAGAAAACCATCAGAATTCTCAACAGGAAATATAGAAAGATGCATCCATGCAGAAGCTGTATACTTTACCTAAGTTGGAAACAAGCTTCTCAGAGTTCCCGTAGTTCGGCTTGGAATGTCATTTTTGAAAATTAAATTCAATATAATAACTCAAGTACTGATTAATCTTTTCCTGATCACTTTCACTAGAAGCGGACCCTACTTTCTCTTTGATACTTCTTTACTTATTTTCAAAAAAAACGATAACTTTTGTAGAAGGATTAGCACAGTCCCTTATTTCTAGGAAGTAATAACAGTTGGCCAATGGGAAAATTTTAAACAGTATGTAAAAACCAACTTATTCCTAGACTAGGGAGTTTAAAAATGACACATTGTTTTTGCTGGAGAAGTTATAAAGTTCTAGTGAGGACATATTGAAGGAATACCACAGTATTCAACCTTCAATTTAAGTAAACAACCACAAAAATTTTCATTCCAAGATTGCTGCCTGTTGGAATATTTTATTAAGATGACTATATAGAATATAATTTCTTAAACTTTACTCTTTAAATTATTAATAAGTATCTTTAGAAAGAAAGAAAAAGGAAAGAAGGAAGTACATTTGCATACATTTGGTAAATGCTGTCAAATATTATCTATCCCTTGGATACTAACAATGAAATCTAGCATGAAGAATTCTCTAAAACAGCTGGAACTAGAGTTCCTAAATTTGTTTAAATGAGTCTTTCCATACTTATTTGCATTCCGAACACATTTGTCTCCCCCAAATTTTAAATTCCATAATATTGAAAGAAAATTCTTATGGTGCTCTCTTTCAATTTTACCAAAATTTAGTTTTTTGAAAATGCATGTCAAAAAGCATCACATTTAGGTTTTTCTCTTCCAATAATGTCCTTGTCCACTACTACTCTTATGAAGTCACTTTTTCAGATTTTTGTGTATGCTTCCAGTTTCTTCAAACACAAAAAGTTAAATATATGTATTTATATACATATATATAGTTTTATACTTATTTTTTCCATTAGACTATTCCATGGATTCATTTCCCCATTAGTCTTCAAAAGGCTACTTTATTCCTGTCTACAGTTGCATATGTTCCATGGAGTGAATGTATTATGATATATTTTATCAAATCTCTAAATTTGGATAGTTTTTAAACTTTTGCTATTGCAAATATGCCACAATGAATACACTTCTATGTGTGTCATGTCATAGTTATGCCAGCATATCTGCAGAGCAAATTCCAAAGATAGTAAGTCAAAGAGAAAATATATTTGTAATTTTATTAAACCATACTAATGGTGCTCCAGAAAAATCAAATTAACCTTTTCATAGCCTGTTTCACCATAACCTTGAGAGCTGAATATTTTTTCAGACTTTGAATTTTGATTATGATATAGAACGAAAATGACTATTTTTTCTTGTTATTGAAGATGAATAATTTTAATATATTTAAAGATCAATTATAACTATTTTTATAGGAGATATGAATTTGAATCCTTTAATTCAGAGATGTATATATCAGTGTATTTAGTGCTATATAACTTGGCAATAAAGAAACCATAAAAATAGTTTTCTAATTCTATCATTCTGAAACTAAGCATTAGAGTTAATGAAAAATACACTAGACAAAGTCTGTAAGAGATAGATGTCTTTATCACAAATATATTTTACATTTTTGGAGAGCTTACTAAATAAAAATGAATTACATTTATAAAATAAAAGGAGAGTATTTTTTTCTTTGTAAATTCAATTATTATTTAGCTGGAATACTAAAGAATCAACTGAAAATGAGTTTGTTAGGATAGTGATTTAAAATAATATAGAGATATAGAGTTATAAATGGAAATAAATATATATATGTATATAAGTGGAAATAAAATCCTCTTTTCCAGTGAATTTTATTTTAGTCAACTTTACTGCTATTTTTGGCAATTTCGTAGCTTTAATTTTCCTGTGATATTGTATGGATTTTAAAAATGTCAATAAAATACCTATATTTAAGAGGTATAGACTGTACTCTGAATTACTAGTTAAAGATTCTTATGTATGTGGATGGGATAAGGAAAGTATCAAGATAGATTCCAAATTTACTATTTTGATTCCCTATCTCTCTAAGTATACAAGTTTCTAGAACTTATTTGAACTATTTGGTCTATGTATAATTATGCTCATTTCACTGGTTTGTTATGAAGAAAATGTCAAACACAGGGATGGTATCCCCTGATTTGCCTTTTTGTCTCTCATCTCTGAGAGTCCATAGTTGTTTAGTATTCTCCCTCTCTCTGTCTGTCTCTCTCTCTTTCTCTCTTCCCCCATCCCTATTTTTGGTGTTTAATTTATGACATTTATTTGTTTTCTCTTTACTCATCATATGAGTGCAATCATATGATGGCTATCCCTCTCCTGGCCTATCTCACTAAGCATAATTTTCTCCAAGTCCATCCATGTTGTTGCAAATAGCAGAGTCTCTCCCTTTTGATGGCTGCATAATATTCCATAGTGTATATGTACCATACCATCTTCTTTATCCACTCCTCTGTTGATGGGTATTTAGGTAGTTTCCAGTTCTTAGCTTTTGTGAGTTGTGCTGCAATGAACATGTGGGTGCATGTATCTTTTCGGATAAGTATTTTTGTGTCATTGGGATAAATGCCCAATAGAGGAATAAGTGTTATGGAATTTATATTCTCAATTCTTTGAGGACTCTCAAACTGCTTTTGAGAATGGTCGCACCACTTAACATTCCCACCAACAGTGAATTAGAGTTCCCTTTTTTCCACATCCTCTCCAGCAGTTATTATTTCCATTTTTAAATTTTTTTTTGATAATAGCCATTCTTACGGGCATGAGGTGATATTTCATGGTTGTTTTGATTTGCATTTCCCTCTTGACAAGAGACTTAGAGCATCTTTTCATAAACATGTTGGCCATTTGTTATGTCTTCCTTGGAGAGATATCTATTAAGGTCATTAGCCAATTTTTTGATTGGATTGCTTGTAGTTTTGATGTCCAATTTTTTGAGTTCCTTGTGTATCTTAGCTATTAACCCCTTATCTGAGGTGTACAAGATAAATATATTTTCCCATTCATTTGGATGACTTTTCATTTTTATGTGAGTTTCTTTTGCTGTGTAGAAACTTTTTAATTTTATGTAATCCCACTTGTTTATTTTGGATTTTATTTGCCTTGCAATGGGAGTTGAGTTGCCAAAGATATCTTAGTTCTATGTCTAATAATGGTTTGCCTCCATTCTCTTCCATGTGTTTAATGGTTTCTGGTCTTATGTCTAGGTCTTTAATCCATTTTGAGTCAATTTTTGTGTATGATGTTAGGCAATTATCTAGTTTCAACCCTTTGCATGTGACTAACCAGTTCTCCCAGCATCATTTATTAAAAAGGCCGTCCTTGGCCCATTGTAAGTTTTTGACTCCTTTGGCAAAAATCAGGTGTCCATATATATATGTGGATTTATTTCTGGACTTTCAATTCTTTTCCATAGATCTGTCTTTCTGTTTTCATATGAGATCATGTTGTTTTAATTATTGCTTTGTAGTAGAATTTGAAGCCAGGGAGTATGACTCCTCTGTTGTTGTTTTTTTTTTTTTTTTTTTTGAGAACTGTTTTTAATATCCTGGGTTGTTTGATTTTCCAGAAAAATTTCATTATTTTGTGTTCTATGTCTTTGGATTCTTCCAGTCCTTGAGCATGGAATATCTTTCAATTTCTTTGTGTCATCTTCTATTTCTTTTAGCTATGTCCTCATAGTCCTTCACCTCATAGTCCTTCATCTCTTTGGTTAGGTTTATATCAAGGTATTTTATTTTTTTTGGGGTGCAATTGTAAACAATATTGTTTTCTTCAGTTCTCTTTCTGTATTTTCATTGTTGGCATACAGAAATTCAGCAGATTTTTTAATATTAATTTTGTAGCCTGCCACGTTACTATATTTGTTTATTATTTGTAGCAGCCTTTTACTTGATTCTTTTGGGTTCTCTATGTATACTCTCATGTCACCTGCAAAAAACTGATAGTTTCACTTCTTTCCCTATTTGGATACCTTTTATGTCTTTTTCTTGTTTAATTTCATTGGCCAGGATCTCCAGCTCTATACTGAATAGCAATGATTAGAGTGGGCATCCTTGTCCCTGATCTTAGGAGGAAAGTTTCCAGTTTTTCTCCATTGAGTACGATGTTGGCTGTGGACTTGTCATATGTAGCTCTAATTATGTTGACTTGCGTTCTTTCTATGTGTAATTATTGGAGGGTTTTTAGCATAAAAGCGTTTTTAATCTTATCAAATGCTTTTTCTGCACCTATGTGGCATGATCTATGTGTATGTGAGATGATCATGTGGTTTTTGTCCTTTTTAACTCATATAGTGTATCACATTTATTGATTTACATATATTGAGCCATCCCTCCATCCCTGGTATAAATCACACTTGTTCATGGTGTATGAATCTTTGTATGTTGCTGAATTTGATTTTCTAGTATTTTGTTGAGAATTTTTGCATCAGTATTCATTAAGGATATCGGTCTATGGTTTTCTTTTTCGGTGCTGTCTTCATCTGATTTTGGAACCAGCATAATATTGGCATCATAAAAAGTGTTTGGAAGATTTTCCCTCTTCTATTTTTTGGAGCACTTTACAGAGGATAGGAATTAATTCTTCTTTGAATGCTTTGTAAAATTTGCTGGTGAAACCGTCTGGTCCAGGGCTTTTGTTTTTGTGAAGGTTTTTATTACTGTTTGAATTTCCTTGCTTGAGATTGATCTGGTCATGGTTTCTAGTTCTTCTCTGTTAATTTTGGGTTATTGTACTTTTCCAGAAATGTGTCCATTTCTTCTAGTTTATTCTGTTTGTTGCCATATAGCTATACATAGTATTCTCTTATAGTCCTCTGTATTTCTGTTATATATGTTGTAATTATTCCTTTTTCATTTTTAATTCTATTTATTTCTGTTTTCTCTCTCTTCTTTTTTGTGAGTCTGGCTAATGGCCTGTCTATTATGTTTATTCTTTCAAAAGATCAACTTTTGGATGCATTGATTTTTCTGAATAGTCTTTCTGATCTGTATTTCATTGATTTCTGACCTAGTCTTTATTCTTTCCTTCTGTTGGATTTAGGCTTCTGTTTTTCTGCTTTTTCTAATTAGTTTAGGTGATGACTTAGGTTTTTTGTGATTCTTCCTGTTTTTGAAGTAGGATTGTATCACTATAAATGTCCCTCTTATTACTGCTGTATTTTTGAACCTTATAGGCTTCCGTAATGTGTGTTGCTGTGTCAGGGAGCAATGATGTCTGCCGGGTGGGGGTGGAGTTGGGGGTGTAGTGGTCATCTGTGAGTGTGTAGTTTTGCCACCTGATGGTGGGGAGGAGCTAGGCTTGTTTTGTTGGTAGAACTCTGCTGGCTGGGGCTATGTGACTTGAGTCTGCTGTCTGCGCTTAAGTCCCTTGTATTCCCCAAACCATCTGTGTCAAGTCTTTTCCTTGGGCCATTCTTCCAGCATCTTAGCCACCGGATCCCAATTCCCAGGGTGCCCAAGCCCCCAGGTGTGTATGGAGGTTGCGCAGCACCTGTATGCTCCTGTTTTTTCTGCCTCCAATTTTCTCCTTCTGGGCTTTTTCTAGTTGAGTTGCCAGCAATGCTGCTCAGTTTGGCTCAGATTTGTGGTTGCCTGCTCTGTCTGAATTTGTGCTGTTAGAGGTTAGGGAGACTGCCTGTGCTCTTTTGGCAGGAAAAAGGCAAGGAAGCAAGGGAGTAGCTGCTGCTTCTAACTCCTAGCACAGGAAGACAAAGGCCGTGTACTTTTACCACCTCTGGGCTTCCATTACCAGTTTCCCTTTGTTAGCCAAGACTTGCCAGCGGCAGTGTTGCTCAATTTGGCTCAGGCTTGTGGATCCCTGCTCTTTCTGAGCTTGCACCACTAGAGATCAGCTGGCCTGCCACTGTACTCTATGCTGGAAGAAGAGGGACTCATCAGCAGGATCCTACTATCTCAAACTCCGGGTGGGTGCTGGAGGTCACCGTGACTATTTTGCACTCTGTGGAATGTCTGCATGGCCCACACAACTCTAACTAGGTGTTGGGGGTAAAAAATAGAGCAAGGTCAAAGTGGGAGCTGGCAGAACATCAAGGACATCAGACCTGGTGAGGATCACCATGGGAAATGACTGGGGCAGTGTGTCTGTAACTGTTCACTCCCCCGCAAAAGGTAGACACAATTATGTAGAGAGCAAAGGGCTGCATAAGCAAATTCAATGTAACTTTAAACTTGCTTGTGTAAGCTGCTTGAAGAAATACTGTGTATGAACTCAATAAATTGGCAGAGAGCAGGATATTCAGGGCTCTCAGTCCATGAGACTGTTGGCCCCCTGACCCCAGGTTTCTATCATCTCACTCTTTCTTGAGTTTCTCAATCTCCTGTGATGCCCCCTCCTCACCCCTGTTCCCAGGAGTAATCCTGGCAAGTAGGCTCTGGTAAGGGATGGGAGACCACATCTGCACCATGAAACTCTCCTTTCCGGGGCTTCCCTTTGCTGCTGCATTCTCCATTAAATCCTCGCACCTTTCACCAGCCTGTAGAGGTCGCTATTCATCTTCTTCTGTTCTTCCAGTTGTTCTGGCCAATACTGAAGCAGTAAAATCCCTTTTTTTTTTTTGTGCTGGCTCTGAAAAACTGTTTTTTCTTTTTTTCCTCTGTGGCATCTCATTGCTTGCTCCCCATAGACGCCATCTTTGAAATCCAATAACCACCTTTAAGACTAGGAAATATCTTCCAGTGTACACTTTATAAAAACTGGATAATTTATGAAATTGAGCTTGGCAGTTCAAAAGAGAGAGAGCCAGAATTTATGTGCTTATGACTATTGTATTACTTGCTTTGAAAGCAGCTATTTTATCTGAATAATTTTTGAGAGAAACGAGAGAAATTAACAAAAAATCTAAATTTATTGTCATTTTTGGCAAGTCAAACATTTAAAAGTGTTTGTCCAGACATAAATAGGTTTGTTTTGCTTTTTGGAATCGTAGCTAAAATTTGGTGAAAATGAACTTTCTCTTCAAAGATTTGCAATTCATTTTTTTTCATGGGAACAGAAATGCTGAAATATCAATTTCTCCTTAAGAGTACAGTATTTGTGTTATAGAGCCAAACCAAACTAAAATCGTCTGGGAACTTGCCATTCATCACCTTTCAATTTATACACTGAGTGAAGATGATGACCCATAGCTCTTCTTATTTTGGCATTTGAGTTCACCTCACAATTGTTGAATGAATGCCATTCATTTGCCCACGTGATTTTTATCTGTATATAGTATTATCAACTTGTTTCCTAAGAGTCTATCTCTTGATTCAGCAATATTACAATAAGTTCTTAAAAATGCATAATTCTCTCTCTTTGATTCATTTCAATTGCAAGTGTGGTCTCACACAATAATTATTGATGAATTTAACAGACAGTGATAATCTATGAGACTTAGATTTTAGCTTCTAAATCTAAAAAAAAGAATTTTAAGCCATTCTGTTTTCAAAATCCTATTGCATATAGCAAAAAATGGTATAGCACACCTTTTAAAAAATCTTTTGTGTTCTTTTGATATCTGTTTTCTCCTCTTTGTGATTAATCTAGTTCTAGACACCCACGAGATACTGATTAATGACAAAGATATTGATTCTTTTATGGAGGTCTATCCTCTTAGAAATGATAGACTAAAAAGGAGTCAAATTACAAAACAAAAAATGTGATAAAAACTATTAAATAATAAATAAGTACTGAGATAGCAGGTTAACAACAAGATGTTTGATTGGGTTGTCAGGCAAATTTTCCCTGGGGAGGGAAATTTAATATGAAAGTTATAGAATGAAGAAACAGTCACGTGAATAGCTTTATATGATCTGGTCACTCAATGTCAGTATTAAGTTTTCCTTACAATGTATTATTGTGTACCTCTCCTTACTGCTTCACCATTTTTTATGCTTTTGAAGTGTCTTTCTTTTACATTTTCCATCATAATAATGTTTCCTTAGATTTATTAACCTTGTTAGGAACAAACTTACTTCTTCATTGACTTCCCTTTAAAATTTTTCTCACAACACCTTTACATATCTCTTATAAATTCTCTAACCAAGTCCTACAGCCCTGAAATTTTAATAATCTTTTCTGGTTCTCTGCTTTGATATTATTTTTATATATTCCATTTTTAGGATGATTTCTTTGAAGATGTTTTGGGTTGCCTGTTAAGGAACTATCATGTTATTTGACATTCACAAACTTTCTTTTCTAACCAACAATTTTAATAATTGAGTAGAGCAGAAATAGTTACCAAACAATATGCTGAAATATGAACTTATTTCTTAAGAGACCCAATTTCACAAGAGCAAGTGCATTGATCTAATTATGAATTCTTCCAGGCAAAGAGACTCTGAAATGGAGGTTTCTGTGCAGGTAATTCATGGAAGAGTACCCTGATGATTAACCCTTCTGAGAGAGTGAGGGAGGATGGACTGGGGAAAGGGAGCAGTTTAGCTGAAATAGGTTTGTCACCAATGTCTCAGCTCATAGGGTACTCTGGCACTGGCATGGCTCTTCAGAATTGTCCTTCCTTGATTTAAGAGACTTGGACTTTAAATATTTATATTCTTAAGTCTTATGGTGGAGACAGTAGCTGTCTGGTATGTGGGTTCTTTCAGCTGAGACAATTTTTCAGAAAGTGACTTTAGCTTTGGACTAGCAACTGCTGATTTCCTCAGCATCTGAAGGAATGAGTCTCTTCATTCTGAAGGGGAAATCAGAACTGCAAACTACATATCCAACAAGAAATTAAGAACGTAGAGTATTTCTCCAGCAACACTACTTACTTAAGAAGGGAAAATATAGCTTGCTGCCAAATATCACTTCGTATATTTACATATATTAATAATAAATATTAAGGACATCCATATACAAGTATCTCTTATCTCTTCTTTATAAATTACCAGCAGTTGCAAGAATAAATAGGTAAGTAAATAATTATAATTTGAAATATTTACACACATCTCAATTTTTTTTAAATGTCAAATTTATTTAATGTAGTAAAATTTAATTGCAAATTCAAACCAATAAGTGCATGAAGGTCTAAATACTAACAAAGAGTAGATGCATGTTCTTAGAAAGAATACACATGATATTTGCAAATAGTTAATGAAATCCTTTGTCAGAAATCAATATTAAATGAGTTTCAAGGAATGAATATTCCACATGCTATATTGTCTTACCATTATGCAATAAAATGATAGCTTGACAAAATCCCATATATATCTGGAAACTCAAGAATATATTATGAAATGATCCCTGAATTAACAAGAACCAAGGCAGTTGTGTAATGCTTAGAATTGAACCACAATACATAAACAATTAAAACAATAAAACAAATAAAAACAAAACTCACTTAAATTTGCGAAACACTGCTGAATCGTATATATAGGGGATACAGTAGTTGCAGACATCAAGAAAAGGAAATATGCAAAGATATATGATTGAGTTCACCTGAAAACTTGAAAAAAGCAGCGAAGTATAAGCATACAAAATTTTTAGAGATTGAGAAAGGAATGAATAATATAGAGAACAACAATAAAGAATGAGAATAGGAAGAAATATATAAAAAATTAACAAAATAGACTTTTGTCAACACGATGAACAAAGATAGTAATTAATTATAGAATTAAGCATAAATAACTAAAGATTCTAGGTATTTTATATTATAGCATTAAAAATAATAAATTTGAAAACTATGGACTAGAAATTTCAAAAACATAACAAAATAAATGAAATTCTAGGAAGTATAATTAAAAAATAAAATCAAACTCTTAACCATTAAAGACTGTCTCAGGAACAAATTTCATAGATCTTGTATCAAAATCCAAAAAAGAAAATAAGTAATTTTCTTATACAAGTTTTGAGTAGAATGAAGCATAAAGAACACTGCTATTATATTCCTTTTGTCAAGCTGGTAGTATCTTGATTCCAAAACAAGATGCAGACAGCATGAAAAAGGCCTATTTCAGTTTTGAATAAAGATTCAATAATACTAAATAACAGCTAAAGTCAATTATTATTAAAAACAAAATGGAAATTTAAAAATTTATATAAAAATAGAGGGGTGGGTATCAGAAAAAAATCTATTTTTTAGATAAGGTGTATGAGTTTTTAATCGTCCTACTCTCAAAGATATGTCAAGCCCTTTATAGTTTAAGGGAGTAAAATGTCAAATTTACCATTTGGAAATAATTTACTGTTCTATCTACCATGTTCAATATGAATTAAGTATAATAGGAATGGAGGCTTGAAGTTCATTTTTGTGACTGTTGCACACATCTAAGGAGTGGTGACAAGGATTTTAAGTATAATGTATCATTGGCTATGGAGAAGAAGAAAAGGGAAATGAACATCTTTATTATCAAGCTAGAGCTGCTTATGAATGCAAAGGGTTTGCAACCCATATTTAAGTGGGGATAACAAGCAAAATATAGGACTTTCAAGAATTAGCAAGAATCTATTATGTATATATAATACACTTTCAAAAATCAATGATTTTTTGATGTATGTGGGGTTAACCAGGACTTAATTGTGGAGGAGTAAAGTAAGTAATGATTCCCAGATTTTTGACTTGGGTCATTGACAGATTAAATAAGGGAGAAAAAAGTTGGGAGTGGGGATGTAATGATATTATTTTCAAAATTGTTTAGTTAAAGGTGTTTGGGAGATAATCAGTTTGAGAAGAGAGTATTTGAACAGATTTTCTGATAGAGATCAGAAGTGTACTGGAGATATGAACCTTAATGTTTTCAATATACAGATGGGAGTTCAATTTCTGATAGTAGATGAACCTTTCCAAAAAATAAAGATTGCCTTATGTGGAAAATACATAGACTTTACCAAGTGGACAGAAATTCTTTAGATTGCCAAGATATATTTTAAAAAGCCAAGATATATTAACAAAAAATTACATACTTCCATTTTTATATTTTTCCTTTATTTTCTCTAAAGGCTTCATCAAATTCAAAATATGAAGAATGTTATTCTTTCATTTTTCTGTTTTAAAACAGCTCATGTATCAAATTGAGATACCTTACGAAGTACAACAATTTTAAAGAAGATACAGTTCTTGACTATTCTACTTGAAATATATTTCTAATAAAATATAATTTACAGCATCTTATTGACTGCATTGTGTAAAGAACTTGTCTCAGTGCTTTATTTTAATATATTTATTTAAAATTCACAAACTATTAGAGATATTATTAGTAAAGTGCTACAATAATCTTGGCTTTGCAGTTTGAGAAAACCATGGTCCAGAAAGTTTGAACTACTTGCTTAAATTTATCTCAGTTACTTCATGATGGAGAATCAGTAATCAAAATTTTGATCAAGAATGCTAGAATAAATATATATATTTTTTTTACCTCAAATTATTTTTATTTTGTGGAGTTACACAAAATTTTGATCTTAACAGTTAAAAAACAAACTTGATTTGATTATCCTAATGTTGTCAGTGGAATCTACATAGTTAGGATCACATTAGATAAATTTTTGAAATTGGAAGTAATTTTTCAGTCCACCCATTGCCTTCTCCAAATCCAATCAATAGCCAAAATTTGTTGGTTCTGCTTCTCTGTGGTCTTGTATATCATATTCCCCCATTTCTTCATTTTTGTTCTTACTATCCCACAGAATATTTGTCCTTTCTTGTTATAACCTGCAAACCACTCTAAGAATTTCATAATGTACTTTTCAGTCTATCTCCATTTTAGTGCATCCTTCACAATGCTTCTAGATAAATCTTCAAGCACAGTCATAAGCATATGAGTCACAATTTCAAATCTCTTATAAAACTATCTTGCCTAGTCAGTTACATACCTACTTCTGAGCTTGGCATTCAGGACCCTCCATAATATAGCTTTTTAAATTTTGCAGCCAATGGAGACAGCTTGTAACAGCTCCCAAAGTGATATACATTTTCCAAAACTTAGAGTCAATTGTTAAACACAGCCAGTACAAAAATTAAATTTTATAAGCTTATAACTTAAAATTTTATCATAAAAGAAAATAAATACACAAAACATCCTTCTTAGTCATTTCCCACATTTTAAAATTATAATCTTGTGATTATATATATATATATATATATATATAGTACATGAAGGTTGGAAATGCTTTGTAATAATATGGGACATTGCATCTCTTTCTAATTCTGCATTAAGAAAAAGAAAAATAAATTAAAAAATAAATTAAAATCACCAATGTAAGAATATTTATACATGAAACTGAGAAATACTACAAAACTGGTGTTAAAATTGAGTTTTGTTGATTGTCTAGAGGTAGAGTAAGCCTGTGAATTGGTTGCCTGTATTAGCACTGAGACATGCTCATCCCTTCATGTATTGCCTATGAAGTTGGGGGCAGAAAGTAGAGCAAGGTTGAAGTGGGAGCTGGCAGAACATCAAGGACACCAGGCCTGGAGCACCTGGCGAAGGCCACCGTGGGAAAGGACTAGGGTAGTGTATCTGTAACTGTTTACTCCCCCCAAAAAGGTAGATACAGTTATTTAGAGAGCAAAGGGCTGTATAAGCAAATTCAATGTAATAAACAATGTAAACTTGCTTGCATAAGCTGCTTGAAGCAATGCTGTACATGAACTCAATATGTTGGTGGAGAGCAAGGTATTCAGAACTCTCAGTCTGTGAGACTGTTGGCCCCCTGACCCCAGGTTTCTATTATCTCGCTCTGTCTTGAGTTTCCAAATCTCCTGCGGCGCCCCCCTCCTCACCTCTGTTACCAGGAGCAATCCTGGCAACTGGTGCTGAGGAAGAAGAGTCCGACCAATCAGAAAAGAAAAGTGAAAAGAAGAAAAAGAAAAAAAAAAATAACGCCACAGGGGACCTGAAAGGACAAGCATGGAAAACATCCTGGGACACAGTGAGTTAATTGGCTTTGAGGGACTCTATAATCGGTAAAAATGGGACAAAATAGCTCAAAGCATGCAGAATATATCATTCTGCTTCACTCGCTGCTGCATGCTGCCGGAGTAAAAGCCAAACTGAAACATTTGAACAACTGTTCGCCACTCTGCATTGCTATTGGCTTTCTGCGCAAAACTATGACTGCTATTGTGCTGCAATGAAGGGTAGATTTGTTTTTAGAAAGCTGGTTAGCCCCCAATCCTAAAATATTTGCCTTTTGGTCTTTTAATGAGAGTTTGTTGACCAGGTTTTGACATTGCACTAGAAAATCAGTTAGAGATAACAGGGAAAAAAAATGGAAATGGCTGTGATCCTATAAGACATTATTTGCTAAAACAGGTGGTAGGCTGAATTTATCCATGAACTTTTTTCTGACCTCTAATCTGAGCTTAAGAAAATGAGAGAAAAAGTGTTAATAATAAAATTCAAATTTAAATATGACATATCTTTTGCTCTCAAACCATGAATTTATGACAGATGGAGGAAATATTCTTCAAATATTCAGAAATTATCTGATTCAGCAAAGTCGTTCATAAATGAATGAAAGTCCACCATATATCTTGCTTTACGTTCATCTTACTAATTAATGTAAGAAAAAATATAAATCAATATTCATGTTGGAACTATACTGGATTGTCATTTGCAACTACAGTTTGGATATAATAGTGTAGCACAAACTGATCAAAGCACTTTATATGAACCATTTGATTATATGAAAATTGCAGTGGAAACAATTTTGCAAAGATGTGTTATACATCGTTTACATCAATAAATTCATTATAAATTTATGTACATTACTGTATATGTATAGATACATACATTTTTTAGGACTTGTTATTTACCAGTAGGTCAGTGTATGTGTGTGTGTGTGTATAATTCTAGCTTCTTCCTTCATGTATACACATTTGAATTAAGGTGACTATGTGTTCCTCTTAGTCTACCTTTCATTTTCCCCAACTCTCTATTCCCAAGTTGCTTTTTCCACTTGTAATAACCTCACAATTGATTGCATTTTGACATATATAATACTCATTTTTGACACAAATTCGTGAGGAAAAAATAAGGATGTGCATTATACATGGGTGCACTAATTCCATATCTGTATAAGTGTTTTAATTGTTTTATTTATGCTTATGAGTTAAGAAGTATAACACTAGAATATCAATATCTGCATGCAAAATAATATCCTGCAATAAAATAATTGGTTTTGCTGAATTTATGATGAACTTGCAACCAAAGTAATTTCAGCCAACAATTCAATTAAATGAAACAAAGAGCAACATATTGCTGTGCACAGAGTAACTCTGACTTGGTAATTGTTGGTGATGCCAACTTTATACCACAGGGTTAGCAGTATGATATTTCTCTTCACACACTTTAGGTGGGACCTAGCAATGTAGCTGATAATTTTTATAAAAATACAGACACTGTATGCTTTAAGCTAACAGTTATTAAATATGCTAAAGAGCAAGGCCAAAGAGATGCTAAGAGACACTTTGGATCCCCTCCCACAGAGAGTGTCATCAGATTGTGGGACCACAAGAAGAAATGCTTCTTATACCTTGTATCTGTTCTTGTTTTGCAATTATTTGTTAGATAAAATTTATTGTGTCATAATATGTTACAAATGCTAAAATTCCTTTATAGTACAAAAAACAAATACCTAAATATAAACAAATAAACATTTGAATTAAAAAAAAAGGAAACATTTTTTCCTGAAAATTTGGGCCAAAATTGTGGGTGCGCATTATACACAGAAAATACAAAAATTCTGTTTCTTTTTACCTTATAACTCTCCAAAACTTAGTTCACATAACATTCTTTAAAGATTTCTATTATCTTTTACATTTAGCTTTCTTCTGTCCTATATATTCATAACATCATTTTCATATTTCTTTCCAAGGTTTACCAGAGTACTTTGTATATGCCCCCTATGTTTGATTCAAAAGTTCTTGGTTGAATGTATGATTTTGTATTTTTCATTTTTCACTCTTACTGATTTTAGTCACATGTCTTATACATATTTTTAATTGAATTGAGTTGAAGAAGCACTGTAAATAAAATTGCTGGGATCTTTTTGTCAATTTTATTTCTTCCACCTAAACTCTGTTTAGTAAAACCGTTCTATTCCCTTTCTCCTAAAACACATCATTTCATGCATATATCTTGTCTATGTTATGTCACTAATATTGAAGTTAATTGCCTTAGTCTATTTGGCTTTCTATAATAAAAGACCAAAGACTATGGAGCTTATACACATGAAGTTTATTTCTCACCATTCTAGAGACTGAGAAATCTAAGATCAAGATACCAACATGAATCTTTTCTGGTGAGTATTCTCCTCCTGGTTAATATCTGATGACTTCTCACTGTCTTCACATGGTAGACAAGCCTATCAATTTCTCCACGGTATTTTTTATAAGGGTTCAAACTCCATTCCTAAGGCTGCTGTGTCCTAATAAGTCCCTAGATCCAACTTCCTAATAATATCATCTCAGAGAGTTAAAATTTCAACATAGGAAATTTTGGGGAAAACAAGCATTCAAATGAGAATTTCTTTGTCTCTATTTCAGTTTGTTTTCCTTTTCCAGCATTTTAACAAAATTTTTATATACAATTTTACCTCTATAATTAATGGAGATTTCTTGAAGAAAGAATAGCATCTTCATCATCTTTACAAAGCACAACATGCTCCCAAAGCTCTCATGATAGAGCCTTATACTCAGTTGCTGAATATAATGTTTCATGAAGGAATGCATTCATCGTAAGTCTGTATTCCCTACAATGCTTAATAGTGTTGAACACATTGTTGTCACTCAATAAATAGTTGTTGGCTGATTGATATGTTAGTGAAACTTGAAAACTGAGAGTAGTTGAAAATTCGACATATTTTATTGAAATGAAATAAAACTATTTTCAGTTTTTATACATTTCAATGCTTTCAATTCGTTTCATCTTTCTATAACAGTCAAATTTTTATGCACTGTCATGAAGCTGTTGTCTGCTCAAATTTATAAGACCCTTAGAAATGCTAAGGCAATAACAATACAAGGATCTAGGAAATCTGCAGTCATTTATGATTAATGATGTTCTGTGTTTTGTAAGGGATTATTAAAAACAGAAGTCTATGACTTCACTTTTTCTGACAATAACTTTGAACATAGGGTCAGTCCTTCCACTTTAACATTTCTTTGTAAGATTAAAAGAAAGTGAAAACAATTGCATTGGGAGCTTCACCCAGATGTGATAAAATAGGAGACACAAGTTTTCAATCTGTGTCTTCTAATGAAATATCATCTCATTCATAGAATATTGATGATGAACAAATGTTATTGAAGGGGCAATCTGGTCATACAAAAAACATAAGAGTTCAAGACTCTATCAGGCATCATGTGGTCAATGCATAGAAGATGTTAACCATAAGACTTAAGAGCTGACAAATGCAGTTTAAAATTTTAATTTCCTTCCAGATGAGTAATTAGGAAGATACTAAGTTTAAAAAAATCAAAGTACTCAAGATTCTATATAAAACATAAGCAAGCACTGGATGTGTATCGAAAAAAAAAAAACTGTAATATAAAGACCAGTTTTATTCAATTACTTAAAAAACAATAAGCAGTGTGCTTCAGTAAAAAAATAAGAGTAGTATGATTCTTTTTAAATGGAAACTCAAAACTCAAGGATATACAGTTTTCCCTCCGCTGTTTTCTCCTAGCAGATAAATATCCATAAATACATAGTCTATATTAGGTTACTTGATTGAAATTATTGATGTTTCTAAAAGAATTTTTTAAAAATAATAATAAAAGCTTTCAACTGTTCACTGGCAAAATTTTACAATCCATAAGAAACAAAAATTAACTTCTTATAAGAATGAGTATAATCTTCAAAACACAGCATTGTTCTCAACTCCACTTCCACTAGCATCTAAAGAGTTTTCTCTTACTTGTCAGGTAACGCGGTGGTGATATTCAGCGTAGCTGCATGGTTTACAACATTTTCTGTACCAGAAGAATTTCACTGGCTGCTAGGCCAGAGTCTGACCTTAAATTTGTATGAAAAATTAAGTGGAAGACCAATGACTGAGTTGTGGTTTTTCTCAGTTTAATATGACTGCTCTGGAGTCTGGCAAGGGAAGAAAAACCCAGCTGCTTGATAGGAGTTGTCACTTTGCAGTCTTTCAGTGAAACAGCACTAAAAAGGATTTAGTTGGAGCCAGTTTTCAGCCAATCCTTCTTCCTGAAAATGTGATGACATGAGGATAGACAGGCCTAAAGGATGAAGTAATCCAAAAAATTTCTTCCTCACTTTATTACTACAAGTTAACTTCTAGTTTTTGTTTCTTTTTAAGGGCTCCACTTGCCCTTCTTCCTTCAAAGCAGTAAAATGATGTGCTAATGCTATACAGTTAAACAGTCCTGTGCTTTAAGAACAAAGATCCTATCGTGTCATGTTTTCCGTTGTTAAGAGTACTCCAATTTAGGATACTCAAACAGAGATATCTGAAGAAAGAGCACCCATTCATAACGATGCAGTTTCAAATCCTTTTTTTCTATTAAATCAAACAGCATTTGTGAATTAGAGGGTGTTTTCACATGTGCTGAAATAAAGCTCTTTGCAGCCAATGTCTAAAGGAAGTGAGTTATTGGTTTTGTAATAAGATACTTTTATCCTTAAGTAATAAGAGTTATAGTGCTGCTTTCTACCAATGACAAAGGAGTTCTAAATTTACGTATTTTCTGTTGTTGTTTTTTTAATTATTTTACCTATACTTGCATCTATTTCTTCAGTATTTTGCCAATCATGCTAAAAATACTGTACATTGTAAATAGATCTAAATGTTTTGACCATGAATTTTCTAAAAATATTGGTTAAACTCCAAGAACTGGAAAATGCAAATAATTAGCTAAACCAAATTGCTTTTTAGTATTTTCTTTCTGTATTTTGTGGGCCAAATAAACCAGAAACAAATAAATCAGAAACATAAACCAGAAACAAATAAACCATATACATGTAAATATCCTGCTGTTTTAATAATCTTTCTAGATACATGAAGCAAATCAATAATATAATTTATAGCACTCCTTCCACAAAGGAATTTGTTTTTGCTTTTTTAAATGTCTCTATGCTGTCATGGCTTTCATTCACTTACTCCTTCCTACAATAAATATTTACTGAGCACGAACCATGATGAAGAATTAAGCTTGTTCACAAGGGTCTAGTAATAGTCATGGGTCCACTCTCATGAAGCTCAGTCTAATGCTGTGAAAGGGATCGCGTAAGTAAATTTATATTAGCAGAAATATTTTAGAAAATTGAGATCTGAATGACAACATGGTACTTAACAGTAATACAACTATCTGTACAGAAAATTCTAAAAGCCCTGAAGAATTAGTTGTGGTGTGTTTGAGAAACTGAAATAAAGGTAGCCATGGTTAGAGCCTACTGGAGGGGGAGAAACAGTGTTGAGAAGACAGAGGAGAGAAAAGATGTGCTAGATCATATGCTATGAAGCCCTGAGGGGCTTGGACCCAAGTTTGTATTTTCTATATCTCTGCTAGAAAATCATTAAACTATTTTAAGGAGGGGATTAATATGTCTTGATTTATGCTTTTAAAAATATCCTGGATGTACTCTGGTGACCTAGTTGTCTAGTACACCCTGGGGATAGGTAGTCCCAAATGCATCCCAAGGTCCCAGGTTCAATACCTGGGGTTGAGAGAACAACCAATGCGAACAACTAAATAAAATAAATAAAGTACTTCTTCCTCCTCTCTTCCTATCTTCCTGTCTGCTTGCCTGTATCTTTACTCTAAGAAAAAGAATCCTTCTATCTGCTCTGTAGAAAACAGGTTATGTGGCAATAGAAGGTGAGGAAATTTTATAATTTCTCCTTCATTACTAAGGGTAGACTTTGAGAGACAACTTTAAGGGAAGAAAGGTGTGTGTAAGTAACAGAATTCTGATACATTTCTCCTATTGTTTTTAAGCTGCCATTTACATAGGTTGTTAATGTTGCCTTCTTCTCAGCTCCCTGAGATGTTTTTCCTTTTATTCCCAGTCTTCCAGTTCTGAAAGTTATATCTCCATGGAACCTTCCTCCGTTATGGCAGTAAAATTTTATATATTTTCAATAAAAACAATAAATTTAATAATATATTAGCTATAATAAGAATTGGGCTGATTCGGATTATGCTAAAGACTCAATCATTCCAACATCTTCACTATTAGAAAAAATACACCAGAACATAGATAAAAAAATATTCAGAACCTACTTTCAAAGAACCAGGAAAGCAGAGAATACAGAATGATTACTAACATGTAGGTGTATTTCTGTTTGCATGTGCAATGGATACTAGATGCTTAATAATGCAGTTGTATTAGTGAATTTCAAGCAAAATCTATAGAGTACAACTTTATATCCAGTTTATGCATACAGCGTGGGCCCAAAAAGCCACGTTGGTCATCATTAATCTCTTTATTTTAGAATAAGAGATAGTCATAGATTTATAGAGTTATTCAATTCTATGACTCAGACATAGAATTGACTCAGACAACAAAGTGATTCTGCTTACCAGTTTCCTCTTTTATCTCTATCCCTGTGTGATTATATGAGATAATAGGAACATAAGGAAAGAATGATGTGTGAATTATCTATGAAGACTGATTTAGACATATTTTCAGAAAAAAAGTATCTTGAAAATCATCTTGGATTCCTCTGCGGTACTACACCAGAAACTTCTTTCAGTCCAAAGGGAGCAGAACACAATAAAATACTTTCTTCTTGATGGTTGAATTCTGATCGCAAACTTAGCCCACTGAAGGTAGAGATTGCTTTTGAATTAATAGCTTGCGAATGAGTTTTGTAGAAAAGATTATAAGGAATGTTTTTAAATCAGCCTATGCATAAAATGAAATTTTCTACTAAGGGGCTAACTTTTATTCTGTGTTAGCGTAAATAGAAGAATTAAACAATTTCTGGTTTCAAGATGGATTTTACTTTTAACAGAGAAAAGTGGAAGATATAACCACTTTAAACAACTTAAAATAAAATTAAAAGCAGCATACTTCACCTACAAAACAATAGTAGCTTTATACTGAATTAAATTTTAAAGGGATGAAAAATGTAGATGAAAAACTGTACTTAGAATGTAGTTGATATTTTTGTGACATTCCTTTTCTATTGACAGCTCATGTTTGCTACTGGAAAGCTATGTACCTTAAGTTCAGTTAGGTGACATATTTATTTTTCAGAAACACTTATCTTGATGCATGAAAAATCTTATGAGAATTTTGAAGTAGTTAGAGTCAAAAGCTATATTTCTCCATCAGTATAAATCTGGCTTCAACTCTTGGATAAATGGGTTGATTATTCTATCAGAATTGACAAGTTTTTGTTAAATATAATTACTCACAGTCTGTCCAGATTCATTGAAATTTAATAGAACAGTTTCACAACTGCAGCATACCCACTTTGCATCATTTAACTTCACATTCATTTAATGCATATTTTGACATAACTGTGGAGCAACTGCAGGATTTTAGAAGAGGAATTAAATATGTGCTGCATCTTTTAAAACAATAATGTGAAAGATTTTCAAAAGAAATTTTAAGTTTTCAAAAGAAAATTTACTCCATTTCCAGAAGAAAAATGGAATATCAGTCAGCCATCTAATTATCTGGACCACATAATATCAAATAGCAAATATTAAGCAAGACTGACATATTAGGCAGCATCAATATCATGAAATTTTTATTTTAACTTTACTTTGATTTTGAGGATCACTTAAAATAGTATTAGATACATGTTTGTTCAATATTTTTAAAGACATTATTTAGAGGGAAAAGCACAGATCTTTTCTTGTTTGAATATAGCAGTGACTCAATAGCTGTTGGATTTTTGGGACATTTCTTAATGTTGGCAGACATTTTTGGTTGTTGTCACTAGTGCCAAGTTTGAGAAACCCTGTAGTCGAGAGGCATTAAAGAATATTAGAGAGTGCACTAAAAATGAAATAATAAGAATAATATAAGAAATAAGCATTGTGACATTTGGGGCTGAGTTTATCTGGCTCACAATGATGTCTTGCATGTTATAGAAACTGAGTAAATATTTATTGAATTAACACATTCATAGATAAACTACAGGTAATTTTTCCCTGAAGACTCATTCAGTTTCTGTCTGTAAGGGGGCATAATTATTCTTTCTATGCTAAAACAAACTAGTAATCATCATTGTAGGGCAACATGCCTTGTTTAATGTATGCGAAGCATTTTTAAGATTATGTTTAAGACATACTTCAGAATGCATGCAAATGAAGAGTTGAAATGTTTCAGCTCATTTTAGTATATGGGGCATATTAAGCTGGATTTGGAAATACATACATGTAGTCATTTTATTATAGAATGAAATTACAGCTCATTCTTATGGAAAAATAAAATTTGTGGAAAGCATTTTTATGTAGTTTCTAGTGGTAAATGATAGATATTTTTATATACCCCAGGCAGTAATATTACCTAAAAATTTATACCATACACCACTTTAACTTAAACTTTTTATTTTATTATTAAGGAAACTGATCAGAGTCAAAACCATATGCTGTGGCTTTTGCCCTATGGAACTCTCAAATAAACTGCAAGAATAATTATTCCTACTTAATGGAGTTACCAAAGAGAATGTGGTGCTGGATGGTAAGACGTATGTAATCTAATGAAAACCCTCTGTAAATTCTCTAAAGGCTTGTGCTAGGAATTTCGAGCTTTGTGAGTTTTCTCTTATTAGAAGACTAAAAAGTGGTTGAAATCTCCAAGAGAATAAATGGATGCTAAGGATTCAAAAGCTTTTCTTCTTAGGAGATTCCACCATAAATGTATAATACAGAATTTGATACTTTGGGATGTCCTTATGGACGGAGGGAAGGAGGTGTAGGGAGAGATTAAAATAGAAGGAGGGAGGGAGGGAAGGGGGGAGAGAGAGAGAGAGAGAGAGAGAGAGAGAGAGAGAGAGAGAGAGATATTTTATATTTTTCAAGAATATATCATATTTCTTTATTTGAAAACTAAAATAAAAATTTAAACTCTCCTCATTTTGTTTTGATTAGCCTCTAAGTGTCCATTGGCTCACCAGCCCTTTTCCCTTCCAGCCCATTCTTCACTCTTCAGAGCTTTGTTTGTTTTTGTTTTCAGAAGGACACAACAGGAGATGCCTGTCCACTGTCTCCAGATACTTGACTCCCTTCATAAGGAAATAAAATTATTTAAAAAATCTGCTCTCTTCCTTCTTGCCAACTAATTTCAACCACTTGTGCACTATCCATACTAATCTTTCCCTATTTCTGGAATGTCATGGCCTTTAACTCTTTCATGTCTTTGTTTTCTCTAATTTTTTTCTAACTGGGTAATGTCAAGGTATCTTTTAATGGCTAAGTCTTTAATAGTCTTCCCTAAGTTTTCTTTGACTTCTCTTCCCAATGGTCTTAAAATAATTTGTTTGCCTATATTAAAGAATTTACTAAAATTATGCTTTTAGAGTATTTACTTTCTCATTGGCTTCCAAATCTGTGGAGAAAGGGGAATATGTTATTATTCTTAGTATTTCTACTTCCAAACCCTGACACATAGTAGATATTTTAAAGTTCAAAGGCAAACCATTATATGCTTATTAGACTGGCTAAAATTAAAACATTTTAACCAAATCAAGTCATTCTAGGCAAGGATGTGGAAGAACTGGAACCTTCATACATTGCTGTGGGAATGGAAAGTAATACATACAACTACTTTGGAAAATAGTTCTAAACATTCTGAAATAGTTAAATGATTTGGCCATTTCATGCTTGGATGGTCAATCATATGTCCACGCAAAAACTTGTGCATGAATTCTCATAGCAGTTTTATTTTAGTAGCCCTCAAATGGAAGCAATCTAAACTTGATTAACAGATGGATGAATAAACAATTAAGTATGTAATATAAAAGAGTACAGAATGTAATATGATATAAAAGAATGTAATATAAAAGAGTAAATTATGGAGAATAATATCATGAATGAGTTTCAAAATAATTATGCTGAATAAAAGAAGCCTGACAAAAACAAATGAATAATACTTCATGGGTCAATTTTTCTAAAAACTTAGAAAATAAAAACTCTTCTATAGTGACAGAAAGCAGAAGAGTCATTGCTGATAGGATTATGGGAGTGATGGAGAGTTGAAAGAAGGATTACAAGGTGAGAGAGAGGAAACTTCTGAGAGCTATAGATATATTTTCCACTATCTTAATTTTGGTGATGATTTCGTGGGTTAAAACTTGTCAAAACTTATCAAATTATATATTTTTGATACATAGAGATTGTTAGCTCAGTAAATTTTTTTAAGGAAGACAATTAGAAAGTGAATTGGTTATACTTTTTTAAGTAACTTGTAAGACAGAAGCAATTGATTTTCTTAAGCATTACTAAATGAATATAAATATATGTTTATTGACATAATTTGACTTTATATTTTCCTTTTTTAAAGAAATGACAGAATTATTATCTGGGATACCATCGTATCAGACACGGTTCTATTCCATTAAATAACTTTTTGTTTTCTTTTGTGTTAATCAAATGTATGATTATTTAATAATCCATATTTACTGTGGTATAGTGGAAAATGCAACAGAGTAATTCTCATATTCTTTACAAATAGCTATGTGACAAGGAGGCAGTTTATTTAAACTTGTTGGCATCAGCGTTTCATTCTATCAACTAAGCGGTTAGTGTAGAGCAAATAGAGTCTAACGAATAGTCAGGCAATATCTTACAAAAACATTTCAAAAAACATTTGGGAATGATGTTGATGGTGACAGTGAGCAAAGATAAACTGAGGTACAGTAGAATCTTCATGAGTTTTCTTGAGCAAACATTGAATAGATTTGGATGAAAGCTAGACTCTTGCAGAGCAGATGCAAAAGAAAGTAAGGGCATTTTGATTGGGGCTGTAGTTAAATGGTTGCTTTATTTGGGAAAGCTTTGTTGACTTTCTTTAAAAGAGCATGTTTAGAGAAATTGACTGGGGCTTCATATACAATTTGTTTTGGTAGGCTAATAAGGCATTAGAACCACCTCAGTCTAATGGCTTTTTTGTTCGGTTACTTTAACAGTAGATAATATTTATGAACTCTCAAGCAGTTTCAAATCTACAAGGGGAATAAGGTCATGCGCAAATTATTTCAAGAAGTGTTAAGGACCAGTGTAATATATTGTAAGTAAGGTAGGAGACAAATATTGTAAAAGGCCAGGGGTGTCCTGTATGACTGGAGATTATGGAAAACTTGTGAAGAACATCTAGTTGGAGTTCTTGAAGGAGTGTACCCCACCCATGAAGTAGAATTGTGCTATTGTTTCAATGTACAGTCTAGATAGTATTGGACTAAATAGAGAAGGGAAGACAAATAATCTAAATAGTGTCTTGACAGCAGTGCAAAGAGCAGGTTTGATAAAAGGTATGTACTGGTATTGACTGCGGCTGACTTCTTAAAAAGAAGGTATATGGGGTAGGTTTGAAAAGGATTTAGTAGAAATCACTGAGGAATTTGTCAATGTTAAAAACTTTGGACTTTCTGTTATAGACTCATATTTCAGAAAGCAAATAAATGAGACTATGCTTCAGCAAAGTTACAAGATAAACAAGAAAGTATTTATTATTTAATGTATCTAGCATCTATTTATGTATTTATTAAAGGAATGGTTCAGGCAGGAATGAAGGCAAGCAGAGGCAAGCAGACAGGAAGAGAGATGAGAAAGAAATACTTCATTTATTTTATTTAGTTGTTCATCCTGCCTGTTCCCACTGGCCTCAGGATGTGAATCTGTGACCTTGGAGTGTATGTGGACTATGCCCAACCACTACTCACTTCATCAGGGAGCACCCAAACACTTTTTAAAAAAAAATTAATTTTGCTTTATCTTGTCTGGAGAACGTTGATAGTTGAATCCAACATAAAGCACCCAAATGGAACATTTCATTCAGAAGGTAATAAGATCAGTATGGACACGATGACTTTGAGAGGCTAATTGAACAATCAGGCACAGACATCTGTTGTGCAGTTGATACTAAACATTTTAAGTAAACCTAAGTCTAGAGAGGTTACTATAAATGAAATATTTATTTATCAAGGATTCTAATAAGGTATTATATGTGATATAAATAAATATAAATATGCCCAATAACATTATATATACCCTTTAGCTCATTTAAATTCTCACAATAGCCCAATGACTTATTTTACTACATGTCCTTGACCTCTAAACATAAGAATACTCCAAGGTTCAGTCTTTGATCCTGTACTTCCTTTTAACTATAATCACTCCCTAAGTGATTTTGCATCTAATCTTATGTCTTGAAGTAAGATCACTATGTTAAAGACTCCTACATAAATATACTGAGCTAGACTTTCATGGAACTTTGCATGTCTAATAGATAAATGATCTTAACATAGCCAAAGGTAACATCTTGCTTTCATGTTTGTCACTCACATATTTTACTGCTCTTTCACATGACAGAAAATGGCAACTCCATCTAGTTATTGAGGGAAAACAAAGCAAAACAAAAAAAGTCAAGTTATACTTATTTTCTCTCACATTCCATAGTCAATCCAAATGTAGATATGGCAAGCTTTACATTCAATATATATCTAGACTTCATCTATTTCTCACCACCTTTGTTACCCTGGTATAAAACAGCATTATTTTTCACCTGGATTATTTGTTATTCTCTACAATGATCTGCTTTCACCTTTGCCCCCTTTCAGCCTATGATCCATAATGACAGTTATTCCTTGAAAACGTTTAAGATTATGCCATTCCTCTGCTAATACACAGCATAGAAAAGTCAAAGTCCTTACCAAAAATACCCAGTGGCCTCTCTGCTGTCTAAGTTCTTTATCCTTTGTTCTATTCAAGATTAATTTCTTTTATTTCTGGAGATCATTGAGCAGACTTCATCCTTACCTTTACATATGCTGTTTCTTCTGCCTGGAATGCTCTTCTCTTCTACATTTCCAAGATTCATCCTTGCTCCACCTCTAGGTCCCTGCTTAGATATCTGATCATCTAAGAGATGTTGCATAATCAGCAATAAAAGGAGCAATACCAGTATTTCCTCCTTTTTAATTTGTGCAAAACCCTTTTAATTTTGCAAAATATCTGTATCTATATCAGCACCACTTTTTCTTAACAGAAAGAAATCAAAAGAGAGTTTTTGCTTTTATGATAAAAAACTGAAAATAGTGTTTAGCATTTGTTTTGAAATGAACTACTACAGAGGCAGTGTGCGACCTAAGGAGCGATAATGGAATACATTGTATATCAAGACTTCCACACCAGCCACACAGGTAAATGACAGATGAAAGACTGACCTCAGCCTTAGTTATCCAATAGTTGCACCTCTGGATTTAAAAAACAATCACATGGTAGCAGATTATCCTTCTCCTCCCTCTCCTGTGTCTCCTCCAACAACTCTACTACATGCACCTGTTGGTCCTTCAGTGTATGTGTTGTCTTCCTGATTCCAGTAGGTGAAGCTATGCTGTGCATAGATTACTTCTATTTTATATAGACTGTGAATTTGTCATATTATTTCTGTTTTTACTACATGTTTGCATTATTTTAGGTTTTTATCTCATATTTAGTAGTATTTGGTAGGTTATTTTGGAGACCTTGGAACTCATATTTTTTTCCATATGAATGAATGGTAATTGTTTCTTTGTTGTACACATAATTTTGGCTTATGAAAGGGAATCTCTATTTTCAGATAATGGGAGAAGCTTTCATCTATATAATATTTCTATTTCTACCTCTTTCTGTCTTTACCTCTATATCTACCTAAAAAAAACCATGTCCTCATCATTGACACAGAGCAGTTTCTGAAAAAGATGTGAATGTGTGTTAGATATTTCAAAGAAGAGTCTACATTTTGAAATTGAGTGCCTTGTGGCTCAAATAAATTCCCAAACTTTCATATCTAGTAAATTTGAATTATAGATATGTAACTCAGCTCTAATCATTTCTAACTTCAAAACTATAATTATGTTGTAGGTATTCAAATCCAAATTTGATTTGGAAATCTTCAAAGAGAAATTTTGGAAACAGTAGGAGAAAGAATTATATAGCAGCTAAATTGTATAGAAGAACTAGAGATAGACACAAGAGTAGGGATTCTTAATCTTTTTCAGTTCACATTTCCTTTGAAAATCTAATGAAACTCTTTAGTCGTCACCACCATCCTGCGTAATATTGCATGTAATTAGGGAATCTATTATTTTGCTCTAACTTAAAGGAACAGAAGATGGTGGGAGAGTGTGAACTTGGGAGATAGTTTGTGTGGATCAGGCTTCAGGAATTTTGAGAATGAATGTAAAGGGAGGGTCAGTGGGACTTCTACATCTAAAAGCTAGAACTATGATTTCTTCCTTTAGGTCTAAGTCATTTAAACATACAAGTCACAATAGAGTCAAGATATAAGGGAAAAAGGAGAATTTCTAACACCCTCAGATTGCACATGAAATAGGAATGAGCCCAGACACATCTCAGTTGCTTGCCTGTGTGCTCCCAACTGGCTATAGAGAAGGGACTAGATTCCAGATGTCTTGACTTAGGGTCCACAATCCTTCTATTTTACTGTGCTGCCTCCTCAGAACATGTGAGTTGAGCGTCTGTGTGTCTCAGCTTTTCTTTAACTGCTTGAGTATATACATATGATGTTTCTCAGCTTCAGAATACATTGAATATCATGATAGACAGTACTTTCCACTGAATTATTCTTTTATATTCCCGAAATATAAAAACATTACTTTGAAACTAAATTGTGGATTTGAGAAATCTACTGGTTAGTTAAAAGTGGTTAAAAATTATTTGATAGTTACTGAAGACTTAAAATCTAGACAAGGCTTAAAATTCTAGTGCAAGACTTTCATTCCATCACCTAACTCATTTTAGTATGCAATTTGGTTTTCATTGTGGAGACAGCTGAAATAGTGCAAGATTGTGACATTGTGGTCAATTTCACAATTACGAGGCAGAAGAATGTTATATGTTCCAGATCTTTGGAGAAAAAGTGGAAAATGTCAGTGTATTGTCACTCGCTTGGAGAAGCTTAAATAACGTTTTAAATCCTCAAGATCTGATAGTAATACTAAGGAATGATTTAATAGAACAGTCAATCTTTGTGCTTCTCTATTTATCTATCCATCTAGCCATTCATTCACTTATTTAAAACGAAAAGGCTTTGCCAATAAAGTGGAAATCCTTACACATTATTTATGAAGTCTCTCAGTGATGGACATGACTACACAGTGCGCTCTCTGCTGTGGGTTATCAGTCAACTAGTGAAATTTAACACAAGTGGTGTCAACTTTGTATTTAGAGTGTAACTGTATAAACAATAAAAGCCAGTAGGAGAGTCTTGTTTTGGAGATTTTACCTCATTTAAATGCTTAATTTGCCCCTTCAGTTTAGAAAAGGCTATTGCAGTGTGGTCCTGCTTCCAATTAATGAGCTTCAGAAAAGGATTAGGCTTGCCTCACTCAGTCTTTCCAAAATAGACTAACCTTGAATCACACAAGCTCAAAGAAAAGGTAAATACTCTGCTCTGATTCAAATTAACTTAGACAGGGAAGACAATCCTAGGTTGTTTATTTTATTACAGCCTGAGCTAAGAGTCTTCAAAAGTTAAAGTTAATGAAAGACATTTTTTGAAAGTTAAAAAAAGAAATATTAATTCAGTACCCATTAATTTTATTCATTTCTTCCACTTATCTAACATTTTCTGTTTTTTTTCATTCAGTAAAGCAGTAGCATAACTAATATCTAGTATCATTTTTATAGAGACTAAATATTTGGTAAATTTTTAGTTGGAGTTAAATATTGAGGAGCCAGTTACCAGAAGAAAGTCCTTAATATAGTGAATATTTTAAGCCTTTTTATGAGATTATAAAGGAAGCATAACTGTGTATATTCTGTGTAAGTTCACTTTAAGGACATCCATTCATCTAAAATAACAAGAAATTCCATAGAAATCAGGACATCTGACAGCATCACAATCTAACATCCTTTTTCATGAACTAGTTACCCTTCTCCCCTAAAATTTATCCTTACATTCACATCCAAGAACAAAGACTCCATGTGGGAGAATCTAGGATGGTATCAATTTCTATCTTAGTCCAGTTTTGGCAATATCTTTATGTACTTCTACCTGAGTCTGATTTATTTATTCCTGAATTCTTTGACTTCAAATATGTGCTGATCATGCCCACAAGCACATATACATCTAGTCTCTTTCAAAGATAAAATTAAACTCATACCTTATTTACATAAGAGAGGAATGTCATACATCTGTTGGTGTTTAATGATTAAAGATCAAATATCTTTTTGTAGCAAAGAAAGCAACAAGGAAATTCATTGATTCAGGTCAACTTATTCATGTTGTTAAAAACATCCATTTTAGGGTTTAGTTTCATGTAAGTTACTCAGCCTGTGTTAAAACAATCAACACAATTATAAATGAAAATATATTTGAATTAAAACCATTAGGCTTAGTTTTCCTATGTCTTGCCTCTCACAGCAGGTATTTAAGCACAGTCAAAATTTGGATGTGCTGACACCTGTAATCAACAGGAAAGGTCTCTTTCAAACTAACAAATCATCCCTCCCACTGGAAGTGTAAACAAAACCCTAATTGGAGGTTTTGCTAACTATTCTCCCCTGCTGTGAATACTAGTTACTATATAGTGTTTAAGTAGTAACCTCAGCTAAACTTATAATTGGCAAAAGATAAGAACCAATTCTCTTGATTAAGTGGATATTTCTGTGTGTACTTAAATTGAGCCTACACGATTCAATGATTTTTCTAATTACAAGTTTCAATTATCTTAAAACTATTAACTGCAAGGAAACAAATAGTAATGAATACATATAATGTTGATAAATATAAGCATATAATGCTGAAAAATGCCAGAACCTGTCCTCATGTTTACACATATTAACTCATTCCATATTCACAAAATACAGATGAGATTGATAATATTATTCTCAATTATGAATGAGGAAATTGAACTACGTAATAGCTTCTTCTAAGCATTGCAGCTACTAAGCAGTAGGGTTATATTTCAATCCCAGTAGTCTGTGCCCAGAGTTTGTGCTTTGTCTTGATCACTAAAAATTAAAAAATGTGAATATATAAATATTATTTACTATTCCATTTTAGACAATCAGATTTAACATGTCTGCTAAGAAAACCCGTCGTGTAAGCTTCCTAAGGTTTATGAATTGCCTAGAAGGGAGCTTCATGGTTCTGAATTCATAGTTTGCAAGTCTAGTCATATCCTTGATTCAAATAATTGACTGGAAGAACCAATGAACTAATGAGAACTAATGAGATCTAACGGCACAATGAATGAACACAAACAAGTAGCAAAAATGGTGCTTATTCAATAATAAATATACACTTCACTTTATCTCAGAGAATACTTTTTCTTATCCCATGAAGAACGCAAATTTCCCCTCTGTCTCATTCTCAATGTGGTTTTTCCTATACTTAGATGCCCCTGCTCCCTAATGTATTCATAGAACACAAAGAGTTTTGAAAGTTTTATGAACTCTTTAAGGTATTATGCTAGTATAATTAATTTAGATAGAGTCACAATTGTACTCAAAGTCCGGTTTTGGTTCCGGTTTGCTTCTCTGATATGGCTTTGATAAAGTTTGATTAAGATGCAGGATGTCAGGCTACAAGACCCACACCTATTGAATCAGAATCTGCATTTTTTAACAGAAAACCTACGTGATCTTTTTGCACTACATAGTTCAAAAATAAATGATTTGTAACAACTCCTCTTAAAGAGGAATAAAAGCTGAAGTTTAAATTCCCAGCTGACTAATCAGTGGGATTAGTCCCAGTGAAGATCAAGAAACCTCCAAATATTTCCCAAAACAGTGTAACAATATCCATCCCTATCTTCAGTTCATAGAGTCCCCTTTTCTCTACCTCTTTGCCAACACTTGTTATTTCTTATCTTTTGATGATAGCTAATTTAACAGGTGTGAAGTGATATCTTGTGACTTTGATTTGCAGTTCCTTGATGATTAGTGATTTGAGTACTTTTTATGGACCAGTTGGTCATCTGAATATCTTTAGAAATATGTCCATTCTGAACCGTTGCCGATTTATTCAGTTCGATTGTTTGGTTTTACTTGCTATTGAGTTGCATGAGTTCTTTACATATTTTGGATATTAATCCCTTATCTGTCTTCTTGTTTTGTTGATGGTATCATTTGACTCCCTTTTTAAATGTGGTTTTCTAGTTTCTAAAATTATTTTACTTCATTCTAAAATCAATTTATTTAATTGGCAATTTGTCTGTAGTTTTTGTTTGCTACAAAAGGAGCTTAAGGTGACTTACTAAGATAAAAGCATAGTTTGAAAGCTTTCAATCTAAAGTTATGCTACCTAGATTTGTTGTCTTGTTTCTTACCTGCCGTGTGAACTTGGTAAAATGACTTTACTTCTTCCCGACTCATAATTGTGCAATGTGGATACTATTATAATTATGTTTTCTTCTTGGGCAATTAGGAGAATTTAGTTATTTATATATCAGTTACATAGTACAGTTCTGGCATATGATACATAAAATGAGCTTTAGGTGCTACTAAAGTATAATAAGAGCTCTGCAAAATTAATTGAAAATAAGTAATGAAATGGAAGAAAGTAACATAATGATTAAAAATGAGAATGGTGATAGATACAGGGTGACATGTAAAACATGTGCTACAAAAAATCCTGCATACATGCCAGTTGCAAGCCCAAATTTTGGCTCTCAGCTTTTTAGTGCCAGAATGGAGACCACTGGTTACTTGATGGGCTCAAAGTAAAAATTAAATGCTTACTTAGGTTCTGTTCACAGTTATACCTAGAATTAGAGGTTGATTTGTTTTTCTGCTTTTTTAAAAAAATGGGTTTCCATAAAGAGGACAATTCATGATGTAATAAAAATATATTCTCAACACACTCCTTAAATTAAACATGGAGAGGTTTTATAGAACTATTTCACAACTTTTAAATCACACATATGACTAAATATTTTACTAAGTATAATACAAAGGCAATAAGAAAACCCTTAATAAGGACAAATTTTGGGAGATATATACATATATATATAATAGTAGATATAGACATAAATAAATAAATAAGTAAATAAATGATATATATGAAGACACAAACTAATAAGTAGATATAGCACGATTATACTAAACCTCCAATTTTGTGTAGACTTTCAATGTGTCCTTGCAATTGATTATCTTTGTATGATACATGTTCTTTTGAACAATAAATAAAATTGCAGAACAGTATGTAAAAAAGAGCATTAATTTTGCTAATCTATGTCCTGTTCCTGGACATGTACTTTTGTTTTCTTTTTTCTTTTTTCCATGAGCAAATCTTACAACTGAAATATATTTTTGTATAACTTTATATATTTACATAATATGTTTTAGCTATATCATCAACACTGAAGTTAAGGTTGGAGACTACAAGCATTTTTGTGTTGTCTTTTTTAATAGTGTACTTTTAAATGTTTCATAGGGTCCATTGGACATTGAAAGACTTCATCAAATAAGTTTCTAAGTACATTTCAACTTTTAAGTAATTAGATACGAGCAGATGTGTTAATACTGAAACTTTTGCATTGGTAATTTTTATAGTTCAGGATGTTGTGTTATATCTATACTATCACTAGGAAAAGATTCAGTATAGATAGCAATGTCAATCCAATGGAATTAATTTTGTACATGCAGTACATTTTCTTTTCCTTTAATACACTCTAAAATAATATTTAATGAGTAATATCCTATTTTACCTACAAGAGTTTGAATGTTTAAATTTATGTTGTCTTTATTACTGTAGTGGAAAATGTTTAGCAATAAGTATAAAAACTGCAAAATTTTAGTAACAGCATTACATAAACTTATGCCTAACAATTCAATGTAGATGTTTCTAGCTGGGATTGAAGAGGATCTCTGTTCCATTCAGTCGTTCAAGAACCTATGTTGATGAAGACTCTGACAAGATGGACAATGACTTCCACCTTCACCCTGGGTATCAACATAAATTGGAGAACTGGTGAAAGTGAGGGTGGAGAAAATAAGCCCTTTTTTTATTTTTTTCCCCAATGAGAAATTGCTTCTATTACTGTTCTGTTAGCAAGGAATAGTCATATAAACTCCGCTAAGATATAGTTGTATAATCTTCAGCAAATTGCTTAACATTTCTAAGTTTCAGTAATCCTGTTTCTAAGACAGGGATAGCAATAGTCATTACCTCACACAGTAGCTGTGTAATTGTATATATAAAGCACTTAGCTCAGTGTCTGACCCATATTAAGATTTTAATTAATAAAAATACTCTTGCTACTTTGTATTAACATTTACTTTATATACTCTACTATGCATGTATTAAAATATTCAATTACATGTAATTATATTTGACATTTCTTAACAGACAGGAAATATGTTACCTAAGGAAAAGAAATTATCTCAGACTTCCATAGTACTAAATGTAAGGTGGAAAAAAGGAAAACAAAAGGGAAAATGTTATGGTTGTGAATTTGACCACTAAACTAATGAAGGCAGTAGGAAGATAAGTTTATATATATGGTTACATAGAAAATACAGCTTGTATCCTTCATTCAAAAAACACTTACAGATATATTCTGAAGAACTGAACACAAGAATGAAGACTTTAGATTAAAAGGATGATGATAAATTAAAATTTTCTGTTAGGTTTAAAGATTATTATCAGTATTACTAATCTAAAAAAGTTAACAGTAATTATTGAAAGATAGTGTGTGTTGTGAAAGTAATGAAATGTTTGAAGCATAAGGTTATTTAAATAAAGAAGAAATGAGAGAGGTTGAAATGAAGACGGCACTCGAGAATGAGGGAAAGAAGTGACATGGAATGTACAGAAGTGGCAAGAAAGGAACCAGACAGAAGCCTCTTTATCAGTATATTGGGAAGAACATTGTTTTTAAGTACGCATGTGGTAGAAAGTAGGCTTGATGATATATGAATTTTCAAGAAAATCCCTTTGCATGCATTTTGATGAATGGACTGGAGAAATCTTAGCATGAATATGTTAAGTTCAGTTAGTAAATTGTTAAAGAAGATTAGGTAAGAAACACTGGTTCACCTAAAATATTGGCATTAAAATATGGAAATTTTGATGCAGTTGAGAATATTTAGACTGGAGGAACTGTAGGTTAGTAATGGATTGGAGTTGTGGATGAGGTAGAGAGATGTGTAGGGTGACTTGTGACACTAGGTAGTGACTAACAAGATCACTCACTGACTGGGATTGAGGATTTGGAGGAGAGATGTTGAGATTAATTTGTGACTAATTGTGTTTGAATGTCTTGGGGACATGCAAATGAAGAGGTTATATAGACATATGGATATCTAGAGCTAAGAATCTAAGGAGATAAAATTGAAAGGTGGTAAAAATTTTGATGCTTCATGTAGATGCCATAATTGAAACGTAAACCAGATATTTTAGGCCAATAATTCTTTGTTGTCAAGGATGTACTGTATATATTTATCATGTCTAGCCTCTGCCTTCCAGATGATAGTAGCAGTTCACCAGTCATGACAACCACAAATGTCACCAGGTATTACAAATGACTTCTGGGTTATAAAATTGTCCCATTGAGAAATATTGACTCAAGTGACAGCAATTAGGAAGAGAGAATAGAATAATAAAACCTTGTAACTCTACTGAGATCAGTAATTTGCTTCAAAAATAAATAGCTTAGGCAATTTTCCTTAATTAGAATAATTGTTATGGATATGAGTCAATTATAAGAACAGGAACACAATATATTATATGCACTATTGGAAAACTGCTTAAAGTAGAATCCATCATAAATGGAGAAATGAAACCCGAGGATTAGAGATTTCAAAGTGGTTGAAGATGGCATTTGCTACAAATAAGAATAAAATATTATGAAGTATTTTAAAATTCCAAATGGAAAGTTTTATATCATTTTTATATAGTTTGTTAATCCTGAATATCCCTGAATAGGCTTAACTGAGAAATAATGTTCTTACTGATCTCATTTCCACAAAAAGCAGGTCTGGACTGCATCTTTAGTGTCAATGTGAGCATGGATCAGACCAGAACATTCTCACTGAGTTTTGGTTCTGTTATTGACAATAATATCTAATGGCTTCATGGAGTATTTTAGTATCTTTGAAAATTAATGGAATATTATGACTTTGTTGAATTCTTTAAAATTACATAATTAATTGTATATAATCAAAAGTATTTTCAATGTAGAATTGTTATTTGTTTATTTGCATAATTTGGATAACATATATTAGGTTATTTACATTATTGTTCTGATTTTTTGTTGGTAAGTATTTTTTTTTAGTCTCAGAGAATATACATATATAATTTCACAAAATAAAACTAGAGGAACCTGAAATTTAATTATGCAATATTTAATTTTTTCTTTAAAGTCATCTTTAATATACATATATATATATTCAGATGAATAGTGTCTTTTCAAGAACTTGCATTTAACTTTCTCTTGATCATTTGTTCTCTAGAATTTTCTTGATATTCTACATCTCAGAGTTTCTTTGCTGCTTAACTTTAATTTGGAATACTGAATATATGGCAAGTTGTAATTTGCCTACAACTGCCAACTCCTTTGAAAGTGAGAGTGAAAAAAATACAAATCTCTTTTAAAATAATTTAACGATCTCTTTTTTTCTGTCTTAATGACCAGGAATTTCTAAATCCTGGTTTCTAAAAACCATGCTATTTTGAAATTTATCTGGCGGACAGCACTGCTGTGCTGCATTACATGTGGTTGATGTTAGTCACATCCTTGATGTAACATAACACAAGCTGGTTAAGGTAATCTGATGTGACACATGACAGCATTTTGAACCAGTCTGGGATATTTGAAAATATGCCATCTTTCAAAGACCATGGACAGATAGCATGATGAGCCAAGATTGTGAACTCTGTTACTTTCATTTTGAGCAACCATAAAAGCAAGATTCTGTGATAATTAAAGACAAAATTCCAACCTGGAAGACTCTAACCAATACTAACAAAAGTACACTTTTTTCTTGATCATAATTTATACCTGAAACCATTTAGCTTAAGTCATTAAGAAAACAACCACTAAAGGGTATGATTAAGCATCATTACAGGTATATGAAAATGTGTATGATAATGCAGAGATGAACTAATTGTATCTGGAATATAGAAAGAAGGGACAATTAAACGTTTGGCACCTAGTTACTTGCCATTTGTCAAAAGTGCTCAGATGGAATTGCGTATCGATTTGTTAGAGTTTTTGGTGGAAAAATAATCTAGAAACACGAACACCCAGGCAAAAATGTAAGTTTCTACATATGTTGTTGAGTTTCTCTGTAAAAAAAGTCTCTCTGTCCTCAGTCTAATTTATTGTGCAGGCTGTGGAGAATTTGAAAGCCATGTTTTCTTCTAGGATTACTTCAAGATCAGCTCCCTTGGTTTTAAATTTGTTTCACATTTGTTTAAGCAGAAAATACTAGCACTAATACTACCTGATGAATAGTGATGAGTTACAGAAATGAAAATAACCTGGACACTAAATTTGATAGAGGATAGAAAAGGAAATTGAACATAATATGTACATCTTAGAATGAAAAGGTAAAATTGAACTACAAGGCAAAGGGTCAAAAAATGATTCTTTGTGAGATTTACAACTGGAAGTTGTAATATGCTATAACCTTACTCAATTATATTTTCAAATAGCCTTAATTCAAAATAAGCTTTTTTTATCTCTCTATATTTGAAATTATTAAATAATTCTTGTACCCTTGTATTAATAGCATGATTTAATCAAATGTTAAAAACATTTCATTTTTTGATAATTAAAAAATACGTCCTTAAATATATAAATATATAGAAATAGATTTTTCATTATTCCTTGCACATATATTTCAAAAATATTAGTCTTCCTCAGCTGCTGAGATGACATAGTAGATAGGAAAAATGCTTTATACATTACTATTAAAGGTACAATAGGAAAAATTCCTAATATTTAGTAACATTCTTACAGTTTATAGCAATGCTTGTCTAACACTTTCCCCTTTGAAACTAAAAAGTATTTTGTGTATCATGAAGACCACTATTTATTTCATTTAACAGGAGGGAAAATTGAGGTTCAAGATTGTTTTAGTAATTGATAAAATCCCAACTTCAACCTAGGTATTGAATTTAACATCTGTTTCTCTTTCTATAGTTCTCATAAAATTAGATTCATGCCAAATTTTTATGTAAAAATTAGCAATTTGGCATTAAAAGGATGATGTGTCTGTCAACTGATATACTTTTAACAATGCTAAAAGTGTGCACAAAAATCTGCTCCAATTCTGACTAATTAGATTGGAAAAGCATGTAGTTAAAAACTGTGTGGTATATTGTACTTAGTGTTATAGGATGCACAGGAATAAAGAAGTAATAATGCCCAATAAATCTAATATGGAAGATCTAATATTTTTGGATTTAATGGAAAAATAAAACAAAAACTATTTCTGAACTTAACTGCTATTAAACCACTACCTAGAAAGCCCATTAGAAAAATAAAATGAAGTATAAATAGATTGTCTCTTTGGATGAAACTAAAGGTTAAAAGGTCTAAGTTGAGAATAATCATGGTCAAGAAATTATTTTTTCCCCTGGTTTCGACTGTTATATATATATTTTACCATGAACTTTAACTGACACTTTGCCATCTCTTCTAAACAGATGTTGTCTCACCAGGAGAGACAGGATACTAGAAATGAGAGTTTAATATTTATATATCTGTTATTACTACACTTTTCACAGGCTATTAGTTCTTGCAGAAAACCTGTGAAAAGGTATTAACCCATTATATATACCAAATACACTGAGGCTCACAGAGATGAGTCTTGCTGAAGACAAAACAGATAATAAGTGGTAAAATAGGGATTAGGATACAATTATGAAATTGAGATTTAATACTAAAATATTAAAAATTATGTTAATCTTGGAAAAAGTCAGTAGATATTAAGTGATAGAGAGTGGTGAAGAAAATTAAACAAGAAAGAACAACGAATTTTAAATGATTGACAATTTTGCATCGGTAAGAACCTATCTGGAAGATTTATTTTGTTCAGTTGGATAACAGATAAATCTCTCATGTTATTTTGTTGAGTTGAATATCTGCTAGATAATGAGTTGGCATGCATTTTTAACCTCCTAAAATACTATAAGGCAGACCATGGGGCACAAAACCAGACAATTCTGAATTAAATTCCTTACTGTTTAGATTACTACCAGTCTTACTTTCAGCAACATAATTCTATTTTCCTTAACACATTCCTCTGCAGAATGAATATCAGTGTCACTTACCTGCATTTGTAAGTTATAATGTAATAACGGACATTGCCAAAATTGCATTGATGCATAACAACAGAGGTCTTTTTTCTTGACTGGAATGTAGATCCTTTGTATGTCAACCTCAGCTCTGTGCCTGTTTTCTTCCTTTTGGTAGGAAAAGTTGCCCCTCTGTTGTGTTTTTGTCTTATGGCAGAGGAGAAAGAGAAATGCGGGAGCCATGGGTGACGCTGGGAGGTTTTGCTTAAAGGATTTGTGCATCACTCATAATGACCTTTACATGACCCAGAGGAGGTCACATACTCCAGCTTCAAGTGAGTGGGGCAGGAGCATATCATCACCTCCCAGAGAAGAGCAGTGAATAATTGTGAACAATCCGACAATCACCCACTGGTTTGTTGTGACAATTAAATGAGATGAAAAGCAGAGTTCCAGGCACGTAGTGTGTGCTCTAGACATTTTATTTAATTCTCACCTCCAATTTAGCATCCAGAGTCAAAATGTCCATTTTGTCTGAGGCCTTTTTTACAATACTTGAGAAAACTACAAGCGAGGAAATTATAATTTTTCCTTAGAGACTATAAAAGAAGAATTATATACATTTAAAATTCACGGTAAATTAAAATGACTTTAGTTCTCAAACTCTGGAAAAAGAACTAACAAATTAGGAACTTGACATTTAAAAGTATATTCTTAGATTTTTAGGAAAGACTAATTTTATAGGTACACACAAAATACAGTAAACAATTTAATGACCACTATTAACACTATAATAGAGCCAAGTTTCCATTGAATGATAGCTTTTGGGATAATAAATGAACATATATTTTGGTAAGGATTATATTCCAGAAAGAAGTCTCACAGGAATTTTGAGAGCTTTAGCACAAGAGGAAAATTCCATATTGAAAGTTTCTGAAAAGTTCTCTTTTCTATGTCATGTGGTCAATTCCAGCAAGAGTTTTGTATGAGTAATGGATTTGGTCTTGTAGATTTTTGGATGAACCCTTGAGGAAGAAGCCAAGTCTTGCCTTCCATCTATGAGATCAAAGACACCACTGTATTTTTGGTATGAAAAGGGTTTTACCATGGTTGCCAAAAATATACACTTTCCCCATCAGCTGTTTAGTGGCCATATGATGACTGACAACTCAGTCTCTCCAGGGTGGTTCCATTTCAACGTAATGGTTGTACTTAATTTGAAAAGTACGTAAAGTCCTTTTTGGATGAAAGTATAACAGTACAAAAATAGTTTTTCCCTCATCTAGTAGTCAATCAACAAAACCCACTGTGTGAGGTGTTACTACGGTTACCACCATAAGAAGCCGTTCTTTGTGAACTCGTGGGATCAGTTTAGTCTTATTACCAAAGTAGTCCCTGTGATGATTTACCTGCTTCTCTTTGCACAATAAATTCAATGGAAAAAACATAATTTCAGATAAAGACTAAATTTTCTAAATGCTTCCACAGAAACACATTTTTGAGAATTATTTTTCTGGGGAAAATGTGTTTACAAAGCTATAGGTAAGCCATTCTTTATTATGAACTACTTTAATCATGGAAATTTGTTATCTCATGATTTTAAAAGTGAAGTAGATTGAAACACACCCCTTCAGAAAATCCTTAAAAATCCTCATAAGGTCCTTAGAAAACTCTGGCATGTGAATGGCAGGTGAATGATAGTCACATCGTATTAAGGGGTAGCATAGTATTTAAATTACATTTTGATAAATCATATGAAAAAAAATGAGAGTCCTTTAGTTTATAGTTTAGCATGCATGGTTTTAAAAATTTTATTGCAGAGCAATCAAGTAAATTAACAAAAAATCAATTAATAAAGGATTATTAAAAAACCCCTATTAGTCACTTGTTGGAAAGAAGAAAAACATGCAAATAAGCAAACTTCTTCTTAAAGGAGCAGACCCTTTAAACTGAGGTTTAGTATAGATGAGAGCAGAGTTCAGCTAACTGAAAAAAAATCTTAGAACACTTTCACTAATAGGAATGACCTGGTCTTAGACTAGCTGTATCTAATCTTCTAAATTATAGTATTCCTTAGCTTTTCCCTGATCTCATTCTCAATCATATATGGTAATGTTAAATAAAACTTTTAAGCACTTTATGCTCCAAATCATAACACTGAGTATGTGGCATCTTATATGATTAGGACTAATTGGTGACTGCATTCAGGAGTCAAATTTATTAGAAATCTGCCTTACTTTCTGCTTTAGTTCACAGGCACTCTTTGAGATCAAAGGTTGAAAAAAGTTTGCATATTGTATTCATTGATTCAGAAATATGTTTTGTCACTTTCGATGCTCTGAAATGAATTGCAACAGTTGGGAACGCAAACTGAAACAAGAGGTTAGCTAGGTGTGGTGGACTCATAAGGTAAGTTAGTTGTTAGTACACCAGTAAACCTTCATTCACTCCTACTCTGATATTTGGACCTTCCCCCTAGCCTGTTAATGAAAAAATGTGAAATTCTTTTTGTAAGGATAAAATACTTGGTTAGGTTTTGAATATTTAATTGTCTCAAATATGCATATATTTCCTGAATTCTATTTCACCTAATTTTTACAATGTCTCCACTTCAATGTCTACGTATCTAGTCCTAAATATTCTGTAGCCTGGAGGGACATTCAGGTATGTATTTTGCAATATAGTCTTACTATTTTTTCAGTCTCTAATGCACAGATAATCTGTTTATTTTATTAAACAACATAACAAACTTTTAAAATGCAATCCATGAAAACCTAAGTAGAAGAGTTCACTTATATAATTTTATTATTACTGGAAAATTGTGCTTCTTTTAGTTATAATGTTGGTGTTTATGTGTACATGTATCTTTCTAAAATGAAAATTGATAGATATCTTTCTTCTAACTCCTGCTTTGCAAATGTCCAGATCTGATAACAAGTTTATACTTTATGTCAGATTAATCCATGGCAAAAAAAAATCATGCTCTGTGATAGAAAAATATACATGCAGTAGGCTTAAATTTTTAGATTGAAACATATTTGAATGATACCTATCTATAACCTATTCTCCTATGATGTTTACATTTGCCTTATCATTTCTGCCTGAATGATTATCAGGAAATGCCTTTTTAAAAGATTTCTCCTACATGGTCAGCTTTTAATCAGTTTTGTTCAATTAGGAAATAAAATCCTTCCATACAAAAATCAAAACAATTAATGTAGTAGCATTTACTCTTAACAGTGTATTTACGTTTAGACTCATGCCATTATTTGAGTCAGAAATTAATAAAATCTACCGATATTAGTAAAAATAGCTAACCTATTTAAAATATTCTAAACTGAACTCAACCCATTTTGTGTTTGAATTCCTAAAGCTTTGATTAAATTCTAATACATATCATCCAGCTGCATTGAATTCATTTGATGGAAACACTTGATAATCCTTCACCTTATTCCCTTATCTTTTCTACGTATTCACTAGCACTCTCAACTCACTATTCCTTGAAATAATAAACTCAAGACACCAAAGTTGAAAAAAAAAAAAATTAAACAGCAGCCCTAACACTGAATAAAAAAGTAGCATACTCTGAAAATAAAAACAGAAACCTCTAAAATAATGTTTTATTTATCACATACAAACGTGTTTTCCTAAGAATTATTTCCAGCATGGGCCACCATATGGAAGTAGAAAGCCATTATAGGAATGAACTAAGATGGTTTGTATCACCTGCATAACTTGTTTTGTTCTGTGCCTTCAGGCTCCAAAATCCGCTTCCCATATTTTTTTCCTTTCTTTAAAAATAATGTACATCAGTTTAATTTATCCCAGGTCCTGACAGAAGGATCGGATTTTAAGCATTTAATGCTGTGGTTTCAAATCCAATTTCTCAGTGTTCATCGTTTCAAAAGTAGTAGAATTCAGTTTTTGAAAAGGTTCAAGAACGTAGGAAGGATTGGCATACTTACTAAAGTCCCACATTGATGTTAAAGGCTGCTCTGTACGGGAGAGAGCAGTCGGGTCTGCATTTTTCTATAGTGCTCCAGGAAATACTAAACTCCCTGCCTACTTCAACAAGAGCCTCTTCTTATGGGTGTCAACCTAGGAATATTTTTTCAACTCATAAAGCATATTGAATAAATAACCTATTTACAGATTTTCTGAACTCGGGCACTGATTGGTTGGTGCGTTTTCCTAAAAGGAGAGTATCAATAGATCTGCTTAGGGCTTGATTCCACTGCATGTGTTCGGAAACAACTTTCCTTGAGACCAATGGGATTTTTATCCATTCAGACACTGAAGCACTAGATCCGTGCACAGTAAATTCATTGTAGGCCTTCTTTATTGGCGGTGGGGGAACCTCAAAAGGTCAGGAGTCCAGATTGCTTCAAATAAACATCCAGAATCTCAGATGCTTTTTTGAAATAGGCCCAAGTTTACTTGAACCTCTTTTCTGGTTTGGAAATAAGGCTGAAAATTTCACAGAAACAGATTTTCTTGTGAGATCTCAGAATGTTGTGGTTTAAGTAAAGTAATAAACAAACTTGAAAAATGAAAGGCAAAATTGGCTCAACCTCACCTGATTTCATTCTATTAAATGCCTGAAACTGAGTGGCATTGTGCAACACTGAAAAAAAAGAAAAAAACTGAGTTTGGCTGTGGTTTCACCTAGAATCATCAAACATTCCTGCTGAAGAGATTTAAGGGAAATTCTGTCCCTCTAACATCCTCTGTCCCGATGTTTCAGTGGCTTTTCATCTTTTATTCCCCTTTATTTTCAGTTCAGGAGACTTCAGAATTATTAGTCTTCCAATTTAAATGTTAATGCAAAATAACTCTTTGATCTTTTTTTGAAGTAGAATAATTTCCATTTATTTATGGCTATGATTTCCTTAAAATGCTTAGTATCATATATGATACTTCTATGGTGTATATATATACATATATGTGAAAAATAATGTAGAATTTTTTTAATACTTAACTGTTAATTATAAGGTATGAGTTAAAATTTACACATCACTAATTATTTAATAGTCACAGCAAAACCGTTGAAAAAGTGTTATCTCCATGTTACAAGTGATAAAGCAATTTATGAAATTATGATAACTTATCTAATTATATAGTTACATTACTTACAACAAGTAAGTGGCAGAGGGAGGATTGCAGCTGAGAATGTCTGACTTCAAAGGCCAGACACTTTATTACTCCTTTACAAAGTTTCCTGTATAGTTGAAGTTTTCAGTTTTTTTTAAACCCCATTTATCCCAATTAATAACTTTAACCCTAACCTTTATAATAATGAGTTATCAATATTGTATGTTAGGGAGAGTGTATTTGCTTTGCAGTCCTTACTTGTGAATGGGTAATTTCTGTAGTTATGAAAATCTTTAAGAATAATAAAGCCTTAGGTTCGTGTGGCACCAGAGTAGACAAAGACCTCTTGTGTTTGTTTACTCACTTTGATTCTTTTATCAGGAAGTAGGTGGATAAAGCATCTTGATCTGCTTGTACAAATGAGGTTCCATAAAATTAATGTATTTTCCCAATGTCGTCATACTAAGAGATATCCAGAAGAAACGAAAGATCAAATCATTTACCTGTGTAAACTGCTCTTTGCAACTCAAAATTTCATTCTGCGATCGGCTACAAATAGATGGTTTGTTTTTCTCACTCTTACCTCTTTTCGCATAGACTGTATTTTCTCCACAGCCCTTTTGCATATTTTAGCTCTGCTCCTGATAGAAAGCGTTCTACTCTAACTGATAAAATCCAAACTACTTTTGCAAAGCCCAAAATAGTCTGGACACATGATACCAAAGCTGTTCTTGTGCTACCCATTTAAGTTATGTATCAAGTCTTAATTTAATCAAGGCCACATTTTATTTATACATTTCATGCATTAAACTCATTTAAACTTTTAGTCAGATTTCATTAGAAGAAATACTACCGTGCACATCATGCAGTAGTAAAGCTAATGTGCTTCAGGAATTTGAAAGGAGTTAGAGATCGGGAGTCTGATTTCAAAATTTCTTTTTCTTTCTCTCCTCAGTGCTTGCAGCAGGTCTGTAAGCAGCACAGTTTGTTTCCTAGGACACTAATACAGTCAGCATGCTCTGTACAAATGTGTAAACACAGACATTCCCTGTAATCAGGGAGGTTGGTGTCTTAAGGCAAGATTATGTTTTTTTAGGAAATGCAATTTATGTTTAGGATTAAGTTTCGCTTGCAGACTGATAACGTCTGAGGTTCAGGGAGATGATAATAAGTATTGTGTCCTAACTCTCTGCCCTATATCTGAAGCCTTGAATCAGCCTTCCTGGAGAGCCCTCATTCTCTGAGCCCAGTAAAATTACTTAGCTGCTTCATTTCTTAGAAAGATGAGAAAAGTAATGATATGAAAATGCAAAACATATTTTCAAAAATTTAGGCATCTGTAAGCCTCAGTGTTGAAAATACAGACACTTGAGGAAAAAAACACAGGTGTTACTGGAGCTAACGTCCTTCACAAGTCAGGAAACTTAAATTTATGTTGGGTATTTTGGCATTCTTGAGGTTGAGGTGGGTTGAGTAGCAAGTTAGACATGATTCTTAGAACATAATCATTTTTGTCTGCTCGTGGCATGGCCTTAATATTACCAAACAAGCTAAATATGTGACAAATGCTCTCTCCTTTTTAAAATAAATGTCAAAATAAATCCATCCAGAATATCAAATAAACCCTCTCTATAAATCTTTCCATCAAAAAAATCTTAACTTCTGTTTCTTTCCCAAACCAGGGGGAAATCTTTAGTTTTCACGAGCTAAAAGGGTAATTCCCATGCCAAACACACACAGGTTTTTTTTTTTAACCTAATACTAATTCATGTTTTTAGAATTTCTTTTTTTATATGCAGACTTAGAGATTTCAGGGCCCCCTAAGACCTTTATGTAGTGAATTGCAGATCATGCAAAAGGTAACTATGACCTTGATCAGACAGCTGAGTTTTCTCTATTTACCTTTTTTCTCCAAATAAATTGAGTACTCAGAACTGGAACATTTCTTCCCACAAGGAAGACTGAAGTGCTTTTTATCATGGTAACAGGTACTGCACGGGGCGAGGCTTACCACCAAAACCTCAATCTGCTTGGGCCGTGACTTTGAGAGTGAGAATGCCATTGGGCAGACTGAGGAGGGTATGTGCTTGTTTGTTTAAACATGCTTTCTAAATTACTTGTTTGTGTCACTTAGCAGGCTAGGCTTGGATAATGCTATATTTTGAGCTCTTTTTTTTTAGCATAAAGTCTGTAAGGCATTATAATCTGAATAACTAGATATGTTCTTAGAAGCAGAGAATCAAGTCTGGTAGGCCTGGACCAACTCTCTTCAGACTGAATTCTTTCAACACATTTGAAAGAAAATACATTCTGGTATAGAAAAGAAGCTCCTTATCCTCCCATCTGTTTGTCCTACCTACCCTAAAAATAGAATTTTATGATTCCCAACTTAATTTCTTTTCAAGACCATTTATTTAATAAGAGGAATGTTCTCCTGGCCCAAGATGCAATATTATTGAATATGTATTTCTTTTCCCATAGCATTAATGTTTACAGCAAAGAATCAAACATTGAAAATAAGGAGCTGAAATGGAAACTCTGACGTCACTTTAGTTGCTGTCCTGCTGCTTTCATTGGGGAGAAAAATATTAGCCCTTGTCCCATTTACCTTTTCCATGGGATGTGAAAAACATCCCATTCAAAAGGAGACTATGAACCCAGAACTAGTTTGATTGCTTGCCTGCTATTCATAACACTCCCATTGTTGTAAATCCGCACTGGGTGGACTCGCTGATTCTAACCATACGGCCGTTTCCTCTCTAGAGTGCCTACACAGTGTCCTACTGGCTCCCCAGGCTGCCAAAGAAAATGAAAAATCTGACTTCTCTCAGTAGATTTCATCCAGATTCTCATGAAATTACATATTAAAATAATGAAAATTGCCACTTTAAAATTTGGTGGACTAAATACGTTACTCCACTGGGTGGCGCTCAAATACTGAAGACAAATCAGACGGGGGCCTGAAAATCTAATTTTTTAAATATTTTAAGGATGGATTAATTCAGAACTACTAGGCTTCTAATCAGATTGCAAGATCATCATATCTAATACACTCAGAATGTACTTATGCCGCTTGCGAAGTGGTCGATAATAATTCCACATCACAGAGAACATGCAGAAACTTTTGAGCTATGGGGAGGTTGTCTGGTGGTAAATTATGAAAACGTGAAAATAAAATGTTTTCCATTCAGTGTATAATTGAATAGTCAAATGACTATGACAAATTCTCTAGTATCAAATATTTCCACCTCCACTATCTTATACAGGTTTTAAGGAAGATATTTCTTGTCTTAAGTATCTTTGAATATTAAAATAAACATCATTTTGCTTAATAGTTATCCTTAGTGATGGCCCATTATTAACAACTCTTAAGCATATACTGATTATTTCTGGAAATGTAATTTTTAGAACTATATGGTGCATTCATTTCAGTATAATAATACATAGCCCTTGTGTGTTACATTGGTCATCATTGCAAATAGAGAATCTCATGTAGAGATTTATATTCCAGTGTTGTATAGTCAAGATTTATATTCTACATGTGCCTCGATTTTCAGCCTTCCAAGTTGACATTTTATTCATCTTCATCCTAGCATTAATTTTTTATCTTTCTAGAGTATGTTTGCACTGCAAATTATATTTTGGATTTTCTCAGCTACAGAAGCAAGCAATATTACTAATATAAAGTAAGACATATATGAGGGCCAAATTCTTTACCTGGTTACAGTCCCATACTCCACTATACACCTTTGATCACTGCCAGAGCCAGATACATTTTTTCGGATTCACACCTCTTTCATTGACTTTATCTCCACATCACATATAGTGTAGTGGCAAAAACAAACATAGGGGAATTAAAGAAGCTTGAGTTCGACTGTAAATGCTACTATTATTGCATCATCATGGGTAGTTTACTTACTATCTCTGCACTCCCATTACCAAATTTGGAAAATGGGAATAGTCTTTATAACACAGAGTGGCTTTAAATATTTAGTTTCATCAAATTTATGAAGCACTTAATCATCTGACCTATACTAATTTCTTAATAGGTGGTAGTTATTGTTATCAGTAAAAATAATTATAAAATCTAGCTCTGTTTGACCCTGTGATACACTGAGGTGTAAGTATGAGTCTAGTTGGAATAATCACTCATTTGTTCATTCATTCATAGCAAATGTTTATTGAGTACTTAACAATAATTGTTTCGATGATGATATTTAAACAACAAAAGCAACATGAACCTTCTCATGGTACACACGGTTTGATGGGAGAGGCAGTCTAAAGAAAAACACATTTTTCAAATAATTTTTTAGTTACAGGTACAATAAGATTGTGGACAAACTCGGGGTTAATTTTACATTTGAATTAAAAAGAAATATTGATACAAACCTCTTTCATCATATAAATATGAGTATATATATGTATATACAAAGACTGATATCCTTTTCATGTACAGATTCATTCGCTTTTATTTTTCTGAGTTATCTTTTTTTCTGATTTCTTACTCCTATAATTTTTATTCCTCTGTGATTTTAACTTCTACAGGATTATTTTCTTCTTCCTCTGATGTAAGCCAAGATAGACTGCCCAGATTTTCTAAAGCTAACAACAGTGTTTTGGTTTTTAAAAAACAGACCTTTAATGTGAAAAAGGGTTCACTGTTATTTGCTAATGACAGTGATGATGAAAATAAGGACTTAGAAAGAAGGCCTAAGATAGTAATCTCAGTCTGGTGGAAACATATTTTATGCCAGAAATCCTTTGCCATGTCTCCTCAGTCATATCAAATTGACTTACATAGTTCATTACCAAGTTAATAAATAAATCTCTAAAACCCTTGAGAAATGTAATGTCCAATATAGCAGCCGACAGCCACATGTGTACATACACATTTTTGATAATTAAAATTTTGAATATTCAGTAACACTAGCGTCTTTTAAGTGTTTAGTGTTTACGTTAATGATTAATGGTCAGCACAGGGGACAACTCAAGCACAGTTGTAACAACAGCCCTTGCACAAGGGTGTGTTAGGATATATATTCTCACTTAAAAGTTCTGTTATCTCGCTTTGTGTCTTGCCTTATGTATCACTATTTTCTTAATGGCATGTTTGGGCAACAGGACTTTTTAATTTCAATGTGCTTCAATTTATCCATTTTTTTCTTTTAATGGAGAATATTTTATTTGTTTAAAAAAGTTTGCCAACTTCAAGATCATGAAGAAATTCTCTTGCTTTTTTTCTAAAAAAAAGAATAATTTTTCTGTTCTATAATATTATGAAATAGCATTAAGCTTGCTGGAAACTTAATAAATTCTGATTGATAATGGTGTTGATATTAACTGTTATCTATATATTCAATTAATAAATATTAAAAGAAAAAATAAATATCACTATGAAAACATCTGTTTTTTCTTCAGATAAGAGGATAGGGCCATGGAAAAGTAGTCCAAAATACTTTCTTGTGATTAAACTTCTTTTTCCTTTGTTTGAACTAAGTATCATCAAAGCATATTTCATTGGACTTCATGTCAATAAGTAAATTGCTGGAGGAGATAAACTATTTGTTTACTTGTCAGATGATGTAGATTTATGGATCTTATTATTTCTCCAACATAACTTACTTAAAAATGCCAGCTTTACGCATTAAATTATGACCCACTACTGAGACAGATATCTTTTTATCGATTTTTCTAAAGCTGTGGACTTTCAACCTTACCTTGCCAACCCTCATTTGGTAAAGCAAAATGCTATATTTGATATAGAAGAACTATTTAGATCAATACATTTCATGCCTTATGAAGTTCAGGGAACATTTAAGTATTTGGGTTTCCTAATTTACATTTCATTTAAAGTTTTTCACATTTCTGTTCAACTATTACGACACATTAAAATTTTTTTTTATCTTTTAGAGTCTCAATTTGAGCTGTAACTCTGAAGGTCAGAATTCACTTTGATGACATCAAAGCAGTTGCTATGAGAATTCTCCATCACCATTTCAATTTTATTGTCTTCTTAGCATTTAAAATTATCTGGACTTTCCTGGTTTATTCTACTGAGTACATTTTATTATTTGTCTGCATCAACTAGAATGTAAGTTCTAGTTTAGCTGTTTTCCTGCTAGCAATTCACTGATTATTCTTTTCATACCCCTTATCTACACTTGATTTGCTTTGTCCTGTTAGAAGAAATACAAACATAATCTACATCCTCAGTAGATTAGGTTAAAGAAAGTCAAAATTATGATATTAATTATAAGAAAACTTTGTGTCCCTATGTTTTGCCTAACTTGTTTTAGCCCTATCCCTAGTATCAAGATTATTGACTGACACATTCAATAGATATTTTCTGAATGAATTTATCAGATTACATATGCAAAAAAAATATTCTACATCTTGAGGCCAATCTGGGATAGAAATGCAAATTTGCTGAACATACAAAGTCATAGTTTTCTAGACCGATCAAACTCTGAGCTTCATTTTGAACAATAGGAACTCATTGGCTGTTGAAACAGAATTTGAAGAATCTTAAAATTGATATATCATATGATTTGGCTCTAGTCAAAGATATGCTATTCAGAAAAGAATACATGATTTAAGAAAATAAGCTTTCCAAAAAGTTTAGGTAAAAGAAGTTTGAGTAAACGACTTGGGGCTCTGAAGGAAAAATAGCTAAAAAAAAAACATGAGAGAACACAGAACAAAATTACTGTATCTGTGCTCTGATACTCATTCTGCATTACACACTTATTTCTCTCCGTTTTGTGTACAAGTTTACTGAGAATCTACTTTTTTGCCTTCATTATATTTTAACTTGAATTTATCCTGCTATAATATCCATGACATGCAAGTTTAGCATCACAAGCAATACTCAAGGAATTCAATCAGATTATCTAATTGAAGAAGAAATAGATATATCCAAAGAAATAAGGACTTGGAAACAATTTGATTTAATTAGTTTGCATTTTTAAATGTTTTATATAAGCAAGAGATGGAGTGAATATATAAAGAGATATCTAGAATAGGTAATGGCATTTAGAATACTTAACTCATTTTGCCTTATGTGTTCTATCAAGACTCTTGTCTTATTGTCATAGGAAAGAATAGGGAAAATTTAAATATGGAGGGTTGGAAAATACAATTGGTGAAGAGTTTGTGAGAAAAAAACTAAAGGTCAAGTTTTTGGGAATTCACGTCTCTTAGAACTGCAGTCTATAGAGTTATTAAGACATCACAGAAGCACATAGTCATCCTGAAAGGAAGCAAAAGGTAAATGACAAAACTAATGAAACAGAGAGGAACTTAGGACAATAACTTAGAATGACAAATTCAACATTAACCCTTAGCGAATTTCTAAAATAGTATTGATCACTAGAAATATCATAAAATGACTTGGAATAGTTTGCTAAGAATTACAGTGACTCTACTAGTGAACTAACAGGTGAGATGACAACACTTTCTTAGATGGTGGCAGGAGATAAGACCAAGAAAATTATTACTCATGGAAGAGCAAACAATGTGCACATCAATGTGTTCTGTGTCAATAGCAATTTTCTAAAACCCAGTGAGTGAGTGTGGCAAAGAGGGCCAATTACACCTAAAATATAGTATTACAGGAGAGGAGCTCCAAGTTTAGAAAATCAGAATATTTTATTCAGGGTAATAACTATACCTGCCCTTTGTTCTAGAGAGAGACACTCTGTCTTCCAAGGTTATTTGCTTTCCTGACATCCTTAAAAAGATTGTCTGGAATAAAAGGAAGCTAATGCTTCTCTCTCAAGATGTGCAGAAATGTAAGAGATTCAGAGATAGTTGTTTCCCAACAAAATTATGTGAAACTGAGATCATTTTTTAGATAGACATATTGTTTCAGAAGAATTCTTTTAAAACATAGTTTTATCATTTAAAAATATTCTCTACTGACAGGTTTATACTTGATATAGAAAGCTGTAGAGGAGGATTGATACTGCAATTGTAGGGATTTGTTGTTGATTGAGGAATTGCATACAGAATGCTGATTAATTTGTGAAAATCTTAAGGTATGTCTCTGTTAATTAGTATTAATAATGTAACCCCTCTGATATAATATTCCAAGAATGCTTTTCTCTGGCCTATGTCCTACCCTTTTATTAAATATATTTTATCATCCTCAATTCAAAGTTCCCTTGACCTCACAAAGATTTCAAATTGATCCTATCACATTTTCTACCCACTAGGTGTTTATTCCCTACGTGCATGGCATACATTCTAAGGTTTTTCATTAGGATCAATCCCTCCAACTATTAGCTAATTCCATTTCATAGAACCATTGTGTGAATGGAGAAAAAATAACCATGATCCAAGTATTTTCAATTTCAACTAGTGACTGCAAATAAAAAAATTCATTTAATATATGAAAAAAGATTTGGTTTCATAGCCCATCACAGTAAAGACACTTTCAAACCGCATATTCTGCAGCTATATCAATGTCAATAATAGGAATCTTGAAGGTATGGAAGGCAAAACTCAAGACGGGGATGTTAGCAAGAATGGAGGCGAGTGTGGGGGAATAAATTCCGCTAATGAGAAGTGGGTGGGTAGATGACAGTGTTGGTGTACCAGCAGCTCTGATTAGCTTTTTAGGAGCATGAGAGATTTAGGATTATTTAAAGCAACCAGTAGCTTTCAATCAATAACATATGCTGTAATAATTGTTCTGCAGAGTAATGCCTAGGAATCTTATGAAAGAGACTAGCGTTCAGTTCATGAGTTATCTATGTACAATTCTTTATTCTCATAGCTAGAAGATGATAATTGCTCAGTCATTCTTCCAACAAATTTATTAAAAGTCTGTTACTGTTCTAAATATAGGGAACAAGGTAAATAGAAAACAACAAACTTGGATTCTAATGGATGAGGTCAAATTTAAACAAATGGAGTAAGTAAAATATATGCTAGATACTAATATAAGATACAGACAAAATAATGTAGAGGATGGGGGAGGTTAAATGTGTATGTAAGAGAACTGCAAGATTGAACAGAGTGGGCAGAATACTTGAGAATGTGAGATTTAAAGAAAGGACTGAAGATTTAGAGGACAGGGATGGGAGAAAAGCGGGTACAGGGAGCATTTTTGCATGCAGGTATCTGGAGGAAGTATCCTGGTAGAAGGCACAGCACCTTCAAATCCCTTAAGCAGGGCTGACTTCATGGATACTCAATCTGTGCTCTTGCACAAAACTCGTATGTCTTGAAATTATTAATATTTTTTGAAGAAGGGCCCTGCGTTTTTATTTTGTACTGTGCCCCACAACATTCCTTAAGCACTGCAGGGGAATAATAAGGTGGTCCCATGGTTAAAGAGGTGTGAGCTAGAGAGAGCAGTGGATGCCAAGGTGAGGCAGCGCATCATGTATGACTTTGAACTATCTTAATGATGTTTTAGCAAGATAACTTCAACTACTGTCTTGAAAACAGAAGGAAGGAATCAAGAGTACAAAGAAAGTGATGTTTTAGAAGAATTATTGCAGGGAAGTCTCAACAAAGCTTGGTACCAGAGTAATATCGAAAGCATAGCAGTGTGTTAAGGATTTAATTAAAGGCCCATAGATTTCAGTGCATTTGCATGAACAAAAGGGAGAAGCTTTGTTATAAAGCATCATTTGCTTGTAGGATGCAAACCCTAAAATAAGATTGTCTCATGTCAATGTACTGCTTCTTAAATGGAATCTGAAAGTCTCATGTATGTTACAATTGCCTTATACACTATATGAAGCTATTCTGAGCATTATTATAATTGGTTGGAAGTAGATAATCTGTAAAGACTCTTTCCAATTCTCATTTTCTTTGCTTTGTACATTGTCTTTGCTATTTAATACCATATTAGATATGATTTCATTTTAGTTACTTTGGCCCCAGACAGACTGGGTTTATTTTCAATTCATATTTAACTCTGAAGCTTTTGGAGTTGTCATAAGTTTTACATTTTTATATATAATTATATATATTTTATCTATTAGAATCAATTGAGATAATGTATATAAGCATGCTTTTGAAAGCCTGCATCACTCTGTAAATGCAAAAGATTAAATAGTATATTAAAAAGATTATGCTTTAAATCTGTTTGAAATAATTTGTTTGAAATCTCACTTACATTTTCCACAATCTGGGAGAACTATATACTTATTTACTATAACTAAAACATAGAACTTGCTTTCATTTTAGAAAATTAAATTTTTGGAGAAGGATTGGCTAGCAATTTTCTACATAGTGTAAAGATTGTTCTGATATTGGCACTTGAAGGCTGTTTAGAATTTTCCTGCCAAATGTGCAGTTTCTGGACTTTTTTTTCAGTTTGTGGGAGAGGATTAATTTTCTGTGCTCATGCTTGTTTCCAGATTTTGACTCTATTTACAAGTCTGAAAATAAGTTAGCCCTCACCTCCTAAAATGTTGTGTTTGAGTACTCATTCCCTGGATCAACTCGATAGCCATTAAAATGTTGCTGACAAACTTATCTATGCTCTTATGATCCAGACAGTGATGCAATTTTAGATATATTTCTTTAGGAAGATGGCCGTCTTTGCAAAGGTTAAGTCCTCCATAATTGCTCTTGATCCCTGCCTCAGACTTCAAGGATCAGCTTTTACTCAGATCTCCCTTTCCTGGCCCTCCCTAAATTCCCAGATTAGGTCACACTCCTCTACTGCCCTCAACTCTCTTCTCCAGACATTTGTCATGATTAAGTCTATATACATATATATGTATATATATATGTATGTATATATATATATATATATATATATATTAGTAGCTGTCTCCTCTATAGATTCTTAACTACACTGAAATGAGGACCATGCTAGTTTTTTCCCCCAGGCCTTCCACATTGCTTGACAAATTGGAGGTCGTGTGCATTTGTTTACTGAATAATTAACACTGAGGAGACTGCTTCTAGTTTGACTATTGTACTAAATTTGTTTTAGAAGATGATGCCATGTGCAAATAGTGATAAAATATAAATTTGACCTTGTGTTAATCAGAAGAAGAGCATCAATTTATAATTATCTACTTTAGAATTTTAGTTGCACAGGATAGGTATGCCTATGCTGCATTAAAAGTCTATCTCTCTAATATTAACCATGTCAGTGTAAGTGATTGCTCCAGAAAGCTACTCTAAACTTCAGCTAACTGAAGTTCCCCTGTGTTGGGACACAGTCACTGAAACCAGGGAAGAGAGAGGGCATGGGGTAGTCATAGTCATTCTTGTAGCTCTGGACTGGAAGTGACAAGTGTCATTTCTTCTCAAGCCATTTAGCCAGTATTTATCACATGACTCTACATAAAAGCAGGGGACTTGAAAGTTTTCTTTAATGTAAAAGAGAGAAGCAAACTAGATGTGGTGAGAACCCCCCAAAATATCTTTACGTAAACATTTTAAACTAGTTGAGATTTATTTTGAGTGTTAGAATGAAGAATTGCATGTTATACTAATATTGTAGTAATAGACAAGTAGAGAGCTTATTCCTACAAAACAGCAGGATATGATCAGACAATGTCATACAAAATTTAAAGTGCCTTGAAATAACTTCATTAGCTGAGGCCCAGTTATCATTTGGCAACAGCATTGCTGAGTTTTTCAATTCCTTTCTTCCTTCCTTCCCTCCCTGCGTCTCTGCTTCCCTGTCTCCCTCCCTCTCTTTCACCCTCCCTCCTTCCTTCACAGGTTAAAAATGTGACAAGGGAAAACAAAATGATTACCTGATAATACTTGATAAATCACTTTGATTTTGAATATATTTGAACTAAAGCATGGTAGTGGTCATAGTGAAGATGACGGGAATTGAAGGAAAAGTATTGCAAATAGAGTTCCATGTTATGCAAACCTAAGTGACTACTCATAGAAATAGGAGCATAGATTTTTATAAAAAGGTTTGCCCTAAGTCTGCATAATCAGTTTTGACATTTTAACTAATTTTAGAACTTGCTAGCTACTGATTTTTCAATTTAGTCAAATAACTAACTAATAACAAATTTGTTTAGGCAAAGTAGTTAGTAAGACTAAGAAAAATAGTCAATATGGTAGAACACAGAAATTTAGCTTCAAATCATATCTAAAAGACTATGACAGAAATGAATGTGACCAAAAGTTGTTTTGGTTTGGAATCCTAAGCCCATTTTGGTGCAAATGTTAGAGATCTCTGTATCCTGGATCAACTTCTCACAGGGACGTCTTACTGAATCAGACAAACTGACTCTTTCAGGCCACATCTGATTCCACCACGGCTACACATACACAAACTAGGCATAAATGTTCTCACAAGAAACCAAAAATAAAAGCGTGTATGCATTGATGTGACAAAAACATTCATGTTATAGAAATACATATTCCAGGAAACCTAGTTTGGCTCAGTGCATCATCTTAATTCCTTCTCTACAGAAGGAAGTGTTACATCAAATCACAGCATGTAATGTCAAGTGAGCTTTGGCAAACTTTAGAGATGACTCTTTTACTTATTGTTTAGTCATCTACTGAAAACGTTTTATATTATGGGTTGTAAGTAAACATTGTCTGAATTAAGACTGATACCAGTCATACTATATTATTGACATCTTAGGTTTTTTTTTTCATATTTATATATGTAAAGTCCTCTGTAAACCCAAAATCCAATCTGTTTTGATTGAACACTAATTATTAATGCCTTGAATATAATTGGTTAATTCAAGTATTTATTGTAAATTTAATGTCACTATTCTAGTTTATTGGTTTGAATGAGTTAAAAAAATACTGTCATGGAGTTGGGGAAGAAGATACAGAAAAAAGTAAATAATCTATATAGTGTGCTAGAAAATGAGGGACAAAGAAGTACTGAAATGTGAATGTGGCAGGTTAGGTCTCAGTGGAAAAGTACTATCTGAACAAAACTTGAAAGTAATATAGCAGTAACCAAGTCATAGTTTGAAGAATAGCATAATCTGAAGAATAGCATTTCAAATAAAGAGAAGAACTAGAACAGGAGTTCATGACTTGTGCTGGCTTCCTAGGTTTTGCAGAAAAGCAAAATTAGTATTGCTTGGGTGGAGAAAGGAGACAATTAATTATAGAAGTTGAGCCTAAAAGGTATCAAGGGACCAGATATTTAATTCTGAGTGAAATGGGAAGCCTCTGCACGTTTTGATCAGGACAGCAACATTATTTGAGTGGTGATTAAAAGAATCATTAGTTTAAGAGCAAAATTTAAGGAAGCAAAGACTGAGGTAGGGAGGTCAGTTGTGATAAGAGTAAGATAATAGGAGTAGGAATGGTTACGAGTGATTCTATTCTGTAAATACTTTGAAAGTAGAATCACAGGATTTACTAGCAGACTGACTTCACCAACAGAGAGGGAGAGAAGGGAGGGGAAAGGGAGGGAAGGGGCAGAGAGGGAAAGAAGGGGAAGATGAGCAAATGATTCCAAGGATTTGGCACCATGCAAGGGGAAAGCTGTAGTTGTTGGATGAAACAATTGTGGGTGACAGTGATGATAAAGAGTGAGAGTTTATTCTTGGACATGTTGACATTGAGATAATATATGTTTATGTAAAACACTGAGTGATTAGTTACAACATGAAGATGCAGCATTAGGAAATATACTAATATTCTAATAAAGAGTATTTGGGTAAGGCAGGCACAAAAAGCAATTTTAAGGCATTTATATGATTTCCGTTCAAATAGGAAAATTTGCCTTCTGCATTCAATTTATATTATATGTGTATATAAAACACACACACATATATTACACACATGACACATACACATACCCTATGACTATTTATAGACTCGCTGGTGGGAAGATAGCACCATCTTGTGGGTAACAATATACAAATTCCTTTAGCAAAGTCTATATGTAAATGTACATTTTTCTGCATTCAAAAGGAATTTAATTCTGAAGTAATTTGCTAATAATTTGAAAGCTCGCACAAATTTCTGATTGTATTTATATAAGCTTATGTCTGTTGGGTGCAAAATAACTGATAAAACAGTAAGTCAGTTAGGGACCAAAGAATTCAAATCAGTATCAATTTTACAAATGATCCCACATAATCTAATGACTCTTAGTAGCTATATGAATCATAATATAAAAAAGAATTTTAGAAATAAGAAATGTGGGGTGTGTCCGGTGGCCTAGAATTCTAGTATACCTGAAGCAGTCCCACATACATCCCAAGGTCCCAGGTTCAACCAATGGAACAAACAATGCGACCAACTAAATAAAAATAAAGTGTTTCTTCCTCCTCTCTCTTCCAGCCTGCTCCTTACCATTCTTGCCTGTACTTTTCTTTTACAAAAAAAAGAAGTTGAGTTAGTTTTACATATGTATAATTTGAAGTATGTATATTCAGCTGCCTTGATAGACTTTCTTCTAGAATTAGGTTAATTCAGCTATTCATTCTTCAAACATCTTTAAAAACACTTCCTGTATCTGTATAAATTTTATCAGGCACAATGGGAAACCAAAACAATTATGTAAATCAATATCTGTGCCGAGAAAACTTACTACCTAGTTGAACTTACTGCCAATTAAGATTTAAGGAGTATAAAGATTGTTAAAGCATAGTAATAAGAGTAATAAGTTTACAGTGGCTATCTAAAAGCTAAGATATCTGTTTAGATTATTGATTTTCAAACTTAGATAATTGGAGTTTCTTCATTTAAAGTGCCACATTTCATGAAAAGATAGAAAACTTACTATGTAGGAAAGTTTGCTTTGATTGTGCAAATAAACATAAAATACATTATCTAAAATATGTTTTAAGATATAGATTTCATACGTACTCTATCTTTTCACTTTACTTTTATTCTCTAAATTAGGCAAATAAGAGTATATTTAATTCATTACATGCATTTAATATAATTATAATTATGAGACGAACATTTTAAAACATTTAAAACAAAAATAATTAACCAGTCAAATAACATGTAACTTACCAAGAATCACATAGCTAATCTTATTTCTTATTATTCTAAAAAAGAAATTCAGGAAGGATGAACCAGAGTTCAATGAATTATTTGTTAAAAAATAGTGGATGAGAGAGAGAAAGGGGGTAAGGTTTCTTCAAATATATCTTTCCATAAAGTTTTTATTTTTAACTATGCAAAAATTTTCTGTATTAAAAAATTAAAGCATGAAGAAAATGTTAAAATTTAAATTTAAACAGCAAATTGGTAGTATAGTGATTCTGAATAGTTAATTTAGACAGATTTTGAGCATAATATTTTGATTATCACACACATAACTTTAAGGTAATATTTAACCATATTAAGGAGGCTTGTTTCTAATTACTATTTAGAAGTGGAATTATTGTAATGATTCTTAAGCAATTTCTTGTGAATTTTATGATCGAACAAATATATCTATTGATACCATAAAATATATTCATATGCATTTTTGCATCTATATATAGAGTAATATAATGTTGCTATGAACCTGTATTTTCAACTTTGAGAGGAGGGAGATACAAATTTGGAATGGCGATATTTGAGAAAGAAATTGGTAGTGATGGATTTTAACTGTAGTTTTAAGTGTGAACTCACATTTATGTGTATAATTATAAAGCATAATGTATGTATAACATAAATACATATTATATACATGAGCTCATAATTGTAGACCAATTAAGATATATATTATATGTTATATTATTATATACATAAAATTCCTAGCTCTATCCAGAAAAGAATGTAAAAGTGAAGTAGTCTAATAGCACCACTAGTCTCCAGGTCTTGATTTCTGAAATAAAAAAACATGTTGAATTAAAGAAATCAGAGAAAAATGAAGAAATTAATGATTTCCAGTGTGGGGCAGAAAAGAATAAGGTGAAACTGAAATATATTTTTGTGACAGAAACCAAAGAAGAACTCAAAGATTAACGCATTCACTTGAAAACAATAGAAGTGCCAGTCTGATAGATTCTCACTGTCCATGTATGAAGAACAATTTGAAATAGAAAGAATAATGAAAAAAATGAATTAGAGAATGATATAATCTAATAATTTAGATAAACTGATAGGAATAAAAAACAATCATTTTGTAACCACAAATTTAATAACTAATTCAGACATGGGTTATTGATGTATGTTAAAAATTTCTGTCTGAGGATTTTTTGGGAACCTGAAGTTCACATGGTCTGAAAGTATATGTATCATGACAGATAGATATAAATTACAAAGGAAAAAAAAAGTGTCTTTAAAATACAGGAAATATGGAGAGAACATCACTTTGCTAAGTGATCAAGGTAAGAGTCTTCTAAAATAAGATGAAACTAAATTGTATGTTCTCCGTGATGATGCAGTAGGAAGTACACACATCACCTAGGAAGAATATTTCATAGACATAATATTTCAAGACATAAATATTTAACCGGACTGAATCCAATCATGAAAAAACAGTTAGATAAATCTACAAGCTACTATATACAAGTACAGATTCAGATAGTATTATCGACATAGATGTAGAGATTGATACAGGCAACAAATAGTTTTCAATTTTAGGATTTGCTTCATCCCTTTCATCTTTTTAAAATAGAATGTTTTGCATTGTTCAAATTTTAAAAAATTGCAAAAAATTATATTGAAAGAAATCTTACACTTTTTTCTCCATTAACATTTACTCTATAAAAATGTGAATGTCACAAAATATAAAATAAATCTCTAGGTTAATTGAGCTGATGAGTGGATAAAGAACATGTAGTATATACACTATAGAGTACTACTCAGCTATTAAAAGGACAGACCTAGAGGGTCTTAAGTACAGTGAAATAAGTCAGATAGAGAAAGATAAAAATCATATAATTTCACTAAAATATGGCATATAGAGGAACCAAACAAATGAGCTAAATTAACTGGAAATGCATTTTTATCCTATAGCGATAAATTAGTGGTTATGGGTAATGGGGTGGGCAAATAAGATAAAAGGAGATAATGATATCACAAAAACCAGAACTGGACTTTTAGTAGTGAGCTTATTGTAGAATATATAGACATAGATTTGCAATGTTGAACATATGAAACTTTTATTGCGTGCTGATGCAGTGTTACTTTACTGAAATTCATTTGAAAAATAGATGAGTCAAAGACACAAGACAAATAGATGTAACATTAATTTATAATTCATATTTGATAAATGGGGAAAGGCTATAATTTATACTGCTGAGGTAGTAGGATGATTTTTATGCAAGATATTATTATTCTATTGCTAAATTTCTTTGGTATGATACATTTTTTAAATCATATCCTGATTCTAAGGAGCCAATGGATAAAGTATTGCGATGCTTGAATATTTAGGGATAAAGATTTTTTTCACTCTAGGTAAAAATTGTGTATACAATTTACTCTAAGATTTTCATGGAAAAAAGACACTAACATCTGTATATATTTATATTTCAATGCCTATATAAATGTCTCTTTTTAAAAATAACTATGTCTATAATTATATTCATATCTCATCTATGTCTAAATCTATGATGTATGTTCTTTGGGGTTCAAACTAAAGAATTTAGAAGAAAAGTGCTAGAAGGAAAATGCTCTAGTTGTTTACATTCAGAAAGATGACCACATATTTTTATTATGAAATGGTGTGCAAAGCACACTGGTAACTAGTCTTTATTCAAAAATGTTATGTAATTTTTCCCAAAATACAAAGTTAAAATTTAATGAATTTGTAAATCTAGACAACTCTAAATCCTCTGCCCTTGTCATATTATGACATTGCTTTCTAGCATAATCACAATTTTCAGACTAATTTGAGGAAAGCACATTTCTTCAATCTCTTGATGACAATTCTGTTCTGATTTTTAATTTTAACTGTAGTTGATTATTTTATTAATTTTCAGAACACTTTTAATCTATGAAATAAGAAATATGAATAAAATGAAGATTTGGGTTCCAACTAATTTTGAGTTTAGTCTTTCATTAATTTCAAGTAAAGAAAAATGAAATCTGATTCTGTGTATATTTTTAATATTTAAACCTGTAAACTTTAAGATATTTTCTGAATTTAAAACAATATATAAATTTAGAATCATTAAGGTATACTATATATCTATAGCTCTCTTTATATGATACTATATACTTATTATTTGGATATTATAATTCATGTATACTATATTATTCAATGATCTATACCCCACTACATGCAGAAATTTCAAATTTTGCTATATACATATTTTTTCTTTAAAAAATTGATGCATTCTATCATTGGAGTTATAAATAGATCTTTATATTTTTATTTAAATAATTCAATATTTTAAAATTATTTTAAAGTACCTTCTCTATTAATGGATTTTTTTTTCTCCTTCATGATTCTTAGCCTCTATCTGTACCTTGCTGTGAAAGTCTCATTCACTGTAGAAGGAATTCTGAAAGGTTTTACTTTGTTTCTTTTGCTAGGATAAACCATTTCCTTTGCATTAATTAAATTCAGCAAACCTGCCTTACATTCCACTTTGCCTTAACAGAGAAAGCATTGAGGAGTGGTATAAGGAGGGAAAAGGTAGATATAAACAAGGAAAACACTCAACAAATGCAATAAAGAATGAACATAAATGCTTTGGTGTAATAAATTGAGATGACTCTAATATGGGTGAGGGAAATTTTGTAGACTCTGTAAGAGCACTGTGAATTATGGGATTATGTTGGCAAAAATTCCAGTGCAAATTTTTCTCTGTAAAATCTAGCTCAAATTAAAGTTGATGTAAAAAATATTCATAATATAAGAAAGTTGTTGGTTATTACCAGGAAGTAACTAAAATAGATTAAGTTTAGGATTAATATCTATAGTAGATATATATGTACATATTTGCTGTAGATAAACTTAACAGTATCCTCTTTTATACTTGTCTGTCAAATATATTTAATAAAATTTAATAAATTTAATATAATTTAATTTATTCACTTAACATTTATTCAACATCGTATGCACCACACATGTACTGAACAAATTTATTTAAAATAAGTGAAATGATTTTATTAGTATAGTCAATTGGGTAAGAGATTTTTATCAAGCTGCACAGGATGTGGCTTCACTTACTTTGTCCTACAAGTTTTGAGCCTCCCTGTTTCTCCACCTGTCCCTGAGTTCTCTCCCTTGAAACTACTTAAGAAACACTTTCTATGAAAGGTAGCCATTGTTTAAGTTGGAGCAAAAAAGAATTGAGACATACTTTTTCTTCCAGTAGAGTTCTATTACTTTCAAGAGTTCCATGTAATATTTTGATCACATATCTGTAAAAATGCAATTCAGATTTCTTGATGACAGTTTTGCTCTAATGATGCTCAGATATGACCTTCTATCCACATTGAAATATGGAAAACATGAAGCAAACAGAATTGCTAAAGTGCCACTGCTACTTTAACCAGCATAGTGTTTTCTTTCTTAAAACAATCATACTAACTTTTAAAGGAATAGCAAATGAACAACAAGATAAATAATATACAGAAGATGGCAGACACTTGGCATATAAGAAACTTTCAAAAACATATTGGACTCGATTTTTAACATTTTAGTAGCACCATTACTGCCTTGGATAGTGTGGCATAGCAACAATATTGGTATTTTGAGCAAAATAAAGTAAATGGATTTGATCATAACTCATTATTGGATAAAAGCTAGAAAAGTTTCTCTCTCCTTACTTCTGAATTACAAAAGTAATTGTCATGTTATTTAAAGCATGCATTCCTTGATTAAGTGATTCTCTTCAGTTCCAGTGGCATTCCTATCTAATGGATTAAGTTTAAAATTAGGTAAATGTCCTCAAGAGGCTTCAAAGCAAACCTCAGCAAAGGTCCAAAATCAAAATGCTATCACTCTCAGTTATTATTTGCATTTATTCCATTTTCAAGGGCCACTAGAGATGAGAGATTCACATGTCCATCCCATATTTAATGGTGAAAAATGAATAGCACAAATAAAATAGTTTAAGAACTATTAAATGATACAAAATGAATCTGGAAGCAACACTTAAAACATCAGTCATTTGTTGTTTTATTTAAAGATACTGTTGCTATACCATCTTTTGATGATGACTTTGCTTTCCGAGAGAGGAAAAATTTTGAGATTTTTATAATACTTATGCTCTCTACTCACTAAGAAAATGGGACCTCGTAAAGAATCTTTTCCTTTGTAATACTGACTGGTGGAAGGAGAGACAAATAGAATCCTGCAGAAATACTCTCTACTATCATGTGTTTCTTGGAGAGATGTGCATTTCAGTAGATAGCAGAAGTAAGGTTTAAATTCAGGCTGGACTGAGAAAGCATGATGAGTTTAGACCTGAGAGTACATGAATAGTATGAAACTTTTCTAGAGAAAGCAATGACTAAAGAGAACTTTTCAACAAGCACCCTGTGGTGAGATTCCATCTTTGTGCTCCCTATGAGAAATGATCAGGAACAAAGCTTGCCTTATTTTAAAGGCACTTTGGAGATGGAGGTCTATAAATTTTAGATGAGATGCTGGACTGAGATATCTTAAAAAGGAGTTTGTAAGCATTTTATTGTGTTTACTCAGTTTTCCATAATTCATATATAAACGACTTCTTTTCCTCATCTTTTTCTGACTTTCTTCTACCCTTTTCACCTCTTCACACTCACCATCTAGTTTCTTTTTCTTGTCAACTATATAGGGAAAGATTAAATAAAAATCGTAATGTAAACATTCAGTCCTTCTTACCTTTTACAGTCTCTTGTTTTTCTGAAGTGTGGGTTTTCAACACATGTATCCTGTTTTTTCTTACTCTTGTGTTTGTATTGACTCTAAAATCCTGAAAACCAAATTCAATTATTGCTTTTTTTATAGCATTTAAAAAACATCTGTTTTCTCACTTCCTTAAAATTTTTGTGTTTGGCACTTTGTGGTAAACTTATTTTCCTTATTTTGTGTTATTCAAATCTTTCCAAGCTCAACAATTCTCTGATGTAGGTACTTTATTAACACACTTTTATAGATAAGAAAATGGTAATGTGCAAGTTAAGTAAATTTGTCCAAAACTGCATGGTGGCTTATGAAATTTAATGCAGGTATTCTACCTCTAGAATTTTGATATTAAGTGACTATACTGAATAGTCTACAGAAAGAAGTAGCTTTTGTAATATGTAAAACTAAAAAAAAAATTTTGAAAGTAGGCAAAATAGATAAGCTTAAAGAAAAATGTGCAATTTAGATTATTGATGACTACTGACAAATCTATAATACTGAATTCTTTTGTTTCCCTAGAAAAGAATGTTATCAGACACCCTTTCTTTCTTTTCCTCCTCATAGATTTTTAACCTGAGAAGGATATATGGGCAGTAGGTTTTTCATTAACTCAAAAAAAAGATTATGTGTCACTATCAAATGTATATAATTTCCATAGCCTTCTGTTTTTACTGCATTAGCAACTACTCTCACCTACATACTGGTTATTCATCTAAATTGACACATTTTGCCTCAAATTGTTTATTTTATTTAAAACATTTAAATAGCTAAAACTATGCATTTTAATCTATTGATTCAGAATTCAATAGTCCAGAATTTAGCAGCTTATACTGATAAACACTTCTCACAAAATATCTGTGGGGCGGCAATCTGAATGATTTAAATGCTGGTTCTCGTTCTCAACATCTCATGAGGTTTCATTATATTCAAGTTTGCATTATATTCAAGTTTTCATTTGGTGTTTCAGTCATCAGAAAGCCTAAGACTCAAAAATCTGCTTCTGAGGCATGTCAGATATAAATCTGACAAGCAAGTGCAAGAAGTGATTATTGGTAAGTGTTATGAATTCCTTGTTCCATTGATATTGACCTCCATCACATGGTGGCTGACTATTCCCAAAATGATCTGAAAGAAAGAGCAAGGTAGAAACTAATCCCTTTGTTATTAGAAATTCTATTCTCTTACAAAGCCTTTTAGGTTTTAATAGGTCAGAACTCTTCAAAACAATAAAGGATGTAGACTATACAGTAATACTACCAGGAAGAAAGAATCATTGAGGCCATCTTGGAAGTTGGCTATCACAAAGTACAAGTCCCAACTTCCTATCATTTATTAATTGCAAGTAAATTAATTAGTGCTAATGTTACAGCTCTCTCTCAACCAACAAAATCCAAACGGTGCTCTTTTAGAAGTAGGGAAGACCACTTTATTAAGCTTGGGCCAGAAATAGAACCTGAGCCCCGAAATACTTTTAGGATACACTTTTATTGGTGAGGGAGAGGGGAAGGTGTGAATTAGAGCGGGCATTACAAACAGAATTCAGTTATTCATTTGTAAATTCCTCACATGGATAACACACAGGACTTACATAATTGTAAATGCACATAGGGTTTAATTCTCAGAAAGGGGTCCCTTTTTATCTAGTCAGTAGCTTCCAGCCAGTCTAGACTTTCAGGCACCTGGTGGCTGGGTGGCCACGTTTGGTCCTCAGCGGCTAGAAACTGGGGTGCAGTTTCCTCTCTTCTATATTCCCCAATTTTGTTTTCAAACTGATGACAATTAGCTTTGAAAGTCCATAGATGAGGAATCAGGGCAAAGACTTGATCTGGCTACTTCCAGCTGAACGGGGCTGTAGTGGGGGGGTATGGGGTTATACTGCCGAGGCAGCAAGACATGCTTTGTTGTGACCTGTTGAACAACTGTGTTTATGGTGGAGCAAATCAAGCTTATTATGACAGGCAGAAGACAAGGAAGCAATATACAAATTCCCAAAATGAGTCCCATAATTCCCAACAAAGTTTTGAATCCACCAGCCCGGGAGAACCAAGAGAACCATTTAGAGTCAAAGAGGGATTCCCATTTCTGGACTGGGACATGTGCTATTTTCCGCATACCTCTGGCAATATCCTTAACTACCTTTCCATTGTCATCTCTTTGCAGGCAGCAGTTTGTCAAATTGAACTTAGCGCAAATTCCTTCCTCCTCCACTAATAAGTAATCTAAGGCTAGTCGATTCTGGAAGATGGTAGCTCTCATTTGGGCAGCCTGATCTGCCAATAAGTCTAGTGCAGTAGCTGTTTGATTGGTAATTATCTCTACTACTGCTTGTAACCTTATCAATCAATTCAGGAGATAGATGGGAGTTCGGTACCCCCAACTGCCATCTCGAGCCCAAGTGGCAGGGCCATAGACTTGAATTATTCTTTTAGGGGGCCATTAATTGCCCCATCCATTGGTATCACCAGTTAAAGACCAGTATCTATAATTCGCTTTGGTCTATATAACTCATCACAACTCTAATTCCCAACGTTTCTTCTGTAGAGTCTCCTAGCAGAAAGAACTGAGGCCTAATTATGCCGATGTAACAAGTGCCTGTCCAACCTTGGGGCAGGCAGGTATATGGCGTTTCACCACAGATCCCATAGTGACCCTTTAGTGCACAAGCAATGCTTTAAAAGATCTGTTCCTGGTCATGGACTCTCAGACTTGGATAATAGTAATCGCCTAAATTCCCCAAAGGGGATCCCAGGATCGGTGAGCCCCTGTAGGTGCCATATGACCAGTTCCATAGGTTAGAGCTAGGATGCCAAGTACAGCTCTTATATTGGCAGGTTAGACTCCAATACCAAGTGAATCTAGGACTATCCTCACCATTGGAGTTGCTCCAAGCCCATTGGTAAGCTATACAAAGGCTTATGGCTGTTTCACTGCACCATTTACAAGGTAATATGTTTCAAGAAAAAAACATTTGAGTATTGGTGTTATAAAATGATTTCCTCCCAACTATCTCGCTACAAAAAGTTTCCTTATTTTTAGGATCTGTCACCTGGCATGGGGTCCAGATGCCATTAATCGAGATGCCGGATTAGTCCCATTTCCCTTCCACCGCCTTCCTGGCATATGTCCAATTACAATGACTGTGGCCAAGGAAGACTTGTGACCTTGCAGTGGTCTGTTCTGGACAAAACATTCCAGGGGTTGTTTCTACCAATGGCCAATCATGGTTTGTCTCTGGGTTCCACCAACCTGTCCCATGATGGACCTCAAAGAGGTTACTCAGAATCCACTCAAGGCGAAGTGGGGCGGCGACCCAGGGCCAGTTTGCTTCTGGCCCTGGCCCACCACATACCCAGAAGCTGGGTAAATTAAAAGTAGTTGTTACAGCCTGGACTAGCTGCAAGAAGCGGTTAGGTGTATGTTGATCTGTTATTGCGGGGTGGGGAGGTCCATGATGGGTGAATGAACACCACAAACAGAGTGTGTACTAGGCTCATGGTTTAAGAGATGCAATAAAACCAGAGCAGTATTCCAGAGTAGAATTTGAGAAAGGCTGGCCTTTCCAATTATCTATATATGCTGACAGGCAGCAATCCACGGGAGAGGTCCACAGGACTGACTGATAAGGGCAACTGGAAGAAGTAAAGCCCAGAGTATGAACAGAGCAATTGGAGTCTCCTGGCGCATCATCAGATCCTCTAAGTCTCTGACGAATTGCGGGTCAGCTTGAGATAGGTGGGAGACAGCTGCTGGGCAGTGCAGGCGGAGCTCTGACCAGCGGGGTCTCCTTCCTTGCTGGGTGATTCGCTGCTCTGATGAACTGTTTTCACTAGCGAGTAGTGTGTCCACAGAGCTACACCTGAAACTTTCAGAGCAGTCGGAGTAACAAGCACAACAGTATATGGAGTTGTCCACTGAGGTTTCAATGGTTACTTCTTCCAATCTTTGACCCAAACCTGATCCCCAGGTTCATATGGATGAACCGGGTGCTTAGTGAAACCGAGGCTCTCTCTTGCACATACCTGTTATAGCCTGAAAGGTGGCACCTAGAGCCTGGACTTGTTCCCACAGATGCTTGTTCCCCAATTGAGGCTCCTGGAGATGCCATCCAGGATCAGTGGGGGCCTTCCATACAGAATCTCAAACAGAGAGAACCCATGTTTTCCCGGGATGCACCTTACCCACAAGAGAGCTAAGGGCAGAAGGTCCACCCAAGTATGACCTATTTCTTGAACTAGTTTTCCCAACGTACCCTTGAGGGTATGACTCATTTGCTCAGCTTTCTCTGAACTCTGTAGCTGGTAGGCAGTATGTAGTTTCCATGTCACTCCTAGCCCCTTTGTAACTGTCTGGACTAGATTGGCTACAAAAGCTGGTCCATTGTCGCTATGGATGGTTTAGGGGTATGTCATTCCTGGGAATTATTTCTCTGAGAAGCACTTTTGTGACTTCCCTACTCTTTTCGGTTTTTATAGGGACTGACTCTGTCCAGCTTGAATAGGTGCAGATCAAGATGAGGAGGTACTGGTACCCTTGAGCCCGGGGCAGCTCAGTGAAGTCTACTTCAAAGTCCTTGAAATGGGCATAGCCTGTCTGCTGCACCCCTGGGGGTGGACATGGGACATTGTTGGCATTGTTTCTAGCACACGTGATGCATGGCTCTGTAACAGTCCTACAGAGGGCAGAGAGCTTACTGATGTAAAACTGCTTTTGAAGAAGCATTTCCAAAGATGTCTTCCCAAGGTGGGTTAGCTGGTGATAGTCTGTGACAAGCTAGATTCCGAGTGCCATCCGGAAGCTGCCACAACTCCCCTGGTATTCTGATGTCCCCTTCTGATTTGGCCCATTCTTCTTGTAGGGCATATTGAGGTTGTGTTGGTCTTTGTACTGAGGGCAGAAGGCAGGCTGAGTCCCAAGCTCTGCCTTCTGCAGCTGATTTTGCAATTTTATCAGCTAAATTATTGCCATTTGATATTAAATTCATATTTCTTTGATGTCCATGGCAATGTAGGATTGCGACTTCTGCTGGAAGCCAAACAGCTTCTCGTAGTTTCAGAATCTCTGCTTTGTTTTTAATGTCTTTGCCTCCAGCCGTTAAAAGTCCTCTTTCTTTGTGGATGGCTCCATGTATATGCACAGTAGCAAAGGCATATCAGGAGTCAGTATAAATATTAACTCTTTTCCCTTCTGCTAGTGTTAGGGCTCTGATCAAAGCCTGAAGTTCAGCCCGCAGTACTGACCAGCCCTGGGGAAGCGCATTGGCTTCAACTATGGATGTTTCTGTGGTTACAGCATAGCCAGCTCATCTTTACCTTTCCTTCATATAGCTGCTTCCATCCGTGAAGAGAGTGAGCTCAGGATTCTGTAATGGGGAGTCTCGCAGTTCTGGGTGGCTGGCATACACCTCATCTAGCACTTTAGCACAGCTGTGCTCCGGAGCACCCTCCTCTGAGGATAGAAATATGGCAGGGTTTAGAGTCCGCACAGTCTCTAGAGTTAACCGAGGGTTTTCACAGAGTAGCCCTTGGTATTGGGTAAGCCGGGCGTTAGACAGCCATCTGTGTCCCTGATTATTCATCAGTCATTACTGTGTGAGGCACTTTCACATTTATTTCCTGACCACGAGTGAACTTATCTGACTCCTGGACAAGAAGAACGGTAGCAGCCAGCGATCTCAAGCAAGAGGGTCATCCCATCATTACTGAATCAAGCTTTTTAGATAGGCATGCCACCTGTCTTTGCCACGGACCAACTGTCTGAGTGAGCACTCCCAGTGCCACTCCATCTTTTTCATGAACAAAGAGGCTGAATGGCTTTTCTACATCCAGGAGCCTGAGTGCCAGGGCCTGTCCCAGCAATTTCTTAATTTCCTGGAACGCCCCCTCTTGCTCCTCCCCCCAGAGGAGAGAGTCTCATTCTGGGCCAGTCAGAGCTGCATATAGAGGCTTTGCCAAGGTTGAGAAGCCGGGGACCCAGATTCAGCAGAAGCCTGCGGCGCCAAAGAATTCATGAAATGTTCTCCTGGTCTTTGGTCAGGGTAGAGCTAAAATGATTTCTTTTCTTTCAGTCCCAAGTGCCCGGTGCCCTTAGGAAATGTCAAAGCCTTGATAATGTACTTTCTCCTGCAGATCTGAGCCTTTTTCCATGAGGCTCGCTACCCCGATTCAGCGAGATGCTCAATGAGGGCACGGGTGCCTGCGAGGCAGTCTTCCTAGGTTTCACTAGCTAAGAGGAGGTTGTCCATGTATTGGAAGAGAGTGCGATTAAATATTTCACAGGGAAAATTTGCTAAGTCTTCAGTCAAAGCTTCCCCAAACAATGTCAGAGAATTTTTGTAACCTTGAGGTAATCTTTTCCATGTCAACTGCATCTGCCTACTCATGTTAGGATCTGTCCATTCAAATGCAAATAAGGGCTGACTTTGGGGGGCCAGCCTGATGCAGAAGAATGCATCTTTCAGATCTAGGCACATAAACCAAGCAGCCTCAGGACATAATTGGCTCAGTAAAATGTATGGATTTGGGATCACCTGATGCAATGAAACAGCTACTTTGTTAACAGCGCTTAAATCCTGTACTGGTCAGTAGCCTCCCCCAGGCATCTTAACTGGTAACACAGGTGTATTCCAGGGCAACTGACACTCTTTGAGAATACTTGCTTCCTTTAATCAGTCTAAATGTGCTTATATCCCTAGTTTAGCCTCTTGGGGGATAGGATATTGGCGCAGGCCTTGGGGTAGGGCCCCGATCTTAGTTCAGCTATGACTGGAGGTCTTCTCTTCGCCAATCCTGGCGGATTGCCTTCTGCCCAGGCCAACGGAAAAGCAGAGAAAAACTCTGGCGGGTTTTCTTCCATTTCCTGAGAGCCGTGACTACGCCACTCCTCTTCTCAGGGCGTGCTGGTGGTTAGAACAAGCTCTGTGATTTCAGGTTTCACATGCAGAGTTGCTGTTCCCTTGTGACTAACTGAAATTTGGACCCGAGTTTAGCTAGTAGATCTCGACCAAGCAGGGGTACAGGACAGACTGGTATATACAGGAACTCGTGTTTTACCATGTGGCCCCTGAGCTCGCAAGTTCAGGCTTTGAAGAAAGGCTGGCAAGTTGCCCGATCCCCCGTGGTCCCCATAATGGTGACCGTCTTGGTTCCAAGCGGGCCCACTGGAGTTGTTACAACCGCGTGCTCTGCTCCAGTATCTACCATAAATTTTATTGGTTGGCCTGCTACTTTCAATCTGACCATAGGCTCCAGGGGACCTAAATTCAAGGAGCCTGGTCTGTTTCCGTCCATGTCGGCCTCCGCCATTCCAAGGAAGTTCGAGCCCCTCCCTTCTCTTTCACGCGGTCTTTCACGCGGGTCCAGCCTATTGGGAGTCCGCTTTCGCGGGCATTCATTTTTTCCAATGACCAAACTCCTTGCAGTGAGTACATTGGTCGTTTCTAAACTGGGGCCTGCCTTCCCTTTGGCTTTGCAGTCTCCGTCCCCTTCTGCCCTCTGGCGGCCATCTGTCCTGAAGAGCTGCAGCTAACAGCGTGGTTGTTTCCCTTAATTTACGGTCAGCTTCCTTCTTGGCTACTACTTCCCTTTTCATAAAGACCTTGTTGGCTCCTTCTAAAAGCTGCCTCATATTCATTCCAGCAAAACCTTCCAGCTTCTGGAGCTTCCTACGGATATCTGTGGCTGATTGGGCTACAAAAACGGCATTTATCGTCCTCTGATTATCTGGAGCCTCTGGATCAAATGGGGTGTAAATTCAGAATGCCTCGCATAACCGTTCGTGATAGTCTCCTGGTGGCTCATCGGGCCGCTGGGTAACGGTGGTAGTTTTGGACATATTGGTGGGTTTTCGGGCCCCAGCTCGCACCCCCTGCAAGATGGCTGCCTGGTATCATTGGATATTGGCCAGTCCCTCCCCTGTATTAAAGTCCCAGTCAGGCCGTCCCTCCGGAGCTATTGTTCCAGCCCAGGTGACTACACCAACCACTCCCGTAGGAGCGTTGGCTTCTAGGTAAGAATGAGCCTCTGCCATAATACGCCGCCTTTCTTCTGTGTTAAAGAGCATGCGGAGTAACTGCTGGCACACCTCCCAAGTGGGACGGTGCGTTTGGAAAATAGTTTCAGGAGGTCTATCATAGCCTGGAGTTTTTCTGAGTAGAAGGGAGTATGATGTTTCCAATTTAAAAGGTGTGTGGTTGAAAAAGCTGATAATAAACCATGGAGTGTCTAGGACGGACAGTGCCATCTCCCTTTATTTGATCTGGTCCCCACGTTTCTTGAAGGGGCATCTGGAGGGCAAGGTTTTGATTTCTGGGGCGTAGGTGTCTGCCCTGGTCGGGAGAGTGGGGATCTTGAGTTGGCTCTGGCGGGGAGATGGATGGTGGTGGAGTATTTGGATCTCCTCCTGGTGGGGCTGTGGGCGTGCTGGAGAAATATAAGGGGGAGGCTGTAGCTCCTCTCCGAAGTCGCCCCGGAGGATGGGTTTATGGTCTACCGGGGGCTCTAGGGTGCCTTTTAGGGAGCGTTTTGGAGTTTTCTGGGGCTCTTGGGAGCTTCTTGATGATGCTAAAAGAATTCTAGCCTCACCCTTCCTACTTGAGCTGAATCGTACCGACAAGGGTATTGTTTGGATGACTTTTAACCAAGAATCTATATACGGGAACTGATCTGGATGGCCAAGGTCACCTGCCACTATTCTGCAAACATCCTGGACTACTGGACTTAAGAAAGTCCCTTCTATTGGCCAGCCGGTTCCAAAGGCGGGCCAATCTACTTCACATAAGGTTTTTAGCTTTCTTGGTGTCAGTTTTTTACCATAATCCTCTGAAAAACCTTTCTTAAAACTCCTCAACATGCAGTTTAAAACTGTAGGCTTGCTCTGATTCCCTCTCATCCCTGCCCTTGAGCAATGGCGCAAGACGGACAAGAGGTGGGGGGGTCGGGGTCGCCTTTATTCAAAAGCAGCCCATTCAGTCGCCATCCTGGCCATTCTTCTTACAAAGAGAGCAGTCTTAGCTATAGGTGTGTCCGTATTAGCCCCGGACCAGGTCACGCAGTTACCAGATATGTACCCGAGTCGCCGTTATGCCACATGACTGCAACGGAACTGCAGGGATTGGCTCACACATGTCCCGTAGCTCGCGCTGTGGGATAACAAATCCTTCACACTCCACTCACACAGAAGTTATCACATTCCCTCCCCCGGACTTTCCTGATTGAGAGATCCCGGTAATATTTCCAGTAATCTCTTAAATGAAAATTGATCAGGCTTTCCTTCTGCCAGCGGGCAGGCCTGAGATGGGTCCTTTTTTTATCCTGGGATATTACCTGTTCCGGCGGCCATTCCTGCGTTCACATCCTTCTCAGAGCCTGGCAGAGTGTACCGCTCAGGGCCAGCTGGAGGTATCCCATCCCCGGGCTGCCAAAAACTGTGGTAGGGAGCCTTCCCTTGGAGTCTTTCTGCATCACACCAGCCCCGAAACAGCTCCCAAAGCCATTGGCCCCCAAAAGCCAACGTGTTAGGGGTTCCCAGTCAAGGGAACCAAAATGTTATAGCTCTCGCTAAACCGACAAAATCCAAACGGTACTCTTTTAGAAGTAGTGAAGACAACTTTATTACGCACGGTCCAGATATAGAATCTGAGCCCCGAAATTCTTTTGGGATACACTTTTATTGGTGAGAGAGAGGGGAAGGTTTGAATTAGAGCGGGAATTACAAACAGAATTCAGTTATTCACTTGTGAATTCCTCACATGGGTAACACACAGGACTTACATAATTGTAAATGCACATAGGGTTTTGTTCTCAGAAAGGGGTCCCTTTTTATCTAGTCAGTAGCTTCCAGCCAGTCTAGACTTTCAGGCACCTGGTGGCTGGGTGGCCACGGTTGGTCCTCAGCGTCTGGAAACTGGGGTGCAGCTTCCTCATTTCTACACTAACACATCAATACTACGTTAGTAAATATTTGGTTTTAAATATATAAGTAAATAAATAAAATACTTATCTTGAATTTCATTTTGTTCTTCTCACATCCATTCTCTTTTCCTTTTACCATCATGAAATTTCAGTGAACTTTCTAATTCCAAGTTTTGTAGTTTTGCTACATATATGTATTTTGAGTAATTGAAATATCATTTTATGTTTTATACTACATATTAGAATACTATATATCAATTAAATTATTATATATCAATTAAAATTGCTTTGTCTACTCATATTGTTTTTGAAGTATAATTTGATTCCTTTGATTCCTTTATGCTACCATGTTATAAAAATCCCAGTATACCGATGCTTTTATTGGTGGACATTTATGCTGCTTGATTTTTCAGTCAGCATTTTTTCATGTTCATTGGTTATTTGTAATTCTTCCTACATGTTTATATCTTCAGCCCAGCTATTTAAATAAACATTTATTGTTTTAATTTTTGCTGGTTGTAGACATTCTATTGCCTACTGACTATTTAGGCTCCTCAAATTCATTATGTTCAAATTCTTTTGTTTTTTGGTTTACATGTGATCTTCCTGTAAGAAGTCACACTTTTGTAAATAGTATCCTTCACTGAGTTGTGTAAACAGAAGAATTTAGGACCACGAGTTCTTCCTTCTCAATCATTCTTGAAGTCCATCTTCTCAAATGCAGCCTTATTAGAAAGAACGTTTCCTTGATCACATTAACATATAAAAGAGCAAATTTTCCCTGTGACATTCTTAATTTCATTACCATTTTTTTTTTCACCTCTTGGCATATCATAGTACTTTTCATCCATTAACATGTGATATTTTTGCTTGTTAGTCCCATTTTTTGTTGTTTGTTTTCCACCACTCGAATTTAAACTTCTTGAGTATAGGAACTTAATTTTGTTTATAAGTGCTCAAAACATACTTAGGAATAAAATCATGAGTTATAATATTTGAATATGCTTCTTCCTTCTTAAATATATGTGTGGTTCATTTTTCTAGTAAAATCAAAATCTAATTAATCTTCCCTAAAATACCATTTATTCTCCTAGAAAGACTTAGTGGTCCCATTAGTAAAATTACTGTTGTAGTTTAGAAATAGCTATTTCAGCATGTTGTTTATAGATTTTGTTATATTGAATATGCATTTTCCTATCACTGGCTAGAATATAAAATATTATAACTGATAGATTGCAAACTCTGGCTTCAAACATGATTGAATAATAAATATAACTATTTAATGGACTACAAATAAGCACCAAGCATGCACAAAAGTATTTTCCACTATTTGAAATATTGAGTATTTTCTTTGCCTGTGTATATCAGAATCACATTTATAGTACACATATGTACAGTGTTGTTTCTTTAAACAATAAAATACAAAGGGACCCTAGACACCTAGATTCGGTTGTGACTTGACCTTTGTTAATTAATTCTACAAAAACTAGAGGGGGATTAGTGTACAAAATATATCTTTCTTAAAGGAGTTCTATTGAAAATGAAGGAGAATCAGAAATCTTTCCAAATCTGATTTAAATATTTTAGAATCTTAACAATTTAATCTGAAGTTTGAAATTAGCCTTTACTCTAAATTATAGAATTATTTAGGAAAATGTCTTCTGAAAGATTTAAAATAACCCAGTCAACTGACAATTGCTTTGAATCTGTGGAACAATTTTCTTTCACTGAGAAGAAAAAAAAAAATCACTGAGCGTTAACAGTGAAAACAGTTCAAAACCCTAAGAGCTATAACTTTTTTTTCTAACTTGCCAAATAATCTGAACAAGCCACAATTTTTCTCTAGCTAAAAATCTCTGAATCTAGTCATTTCTCTTTGTGGTTCCACTGGTCACAAAAATAGGTCTTAGGAAAGGAATCATAGATAAATGAAGCCTTCATTCACATCTTCATTTTTTAATTCTCAAGTTAAACCTTAATTAGACCATACAAGCTTCTTCTGAATCCTCCATTCCCAAAATAAATGTTGGATGCCTTTAGAACTCTATGTGTGATCCTGTTGACATCCTAATATTACTAAGATTTTTGTTTACTTTCTAAAATTGAAGGCTACCTCTGCCCATGCAATGACAATTAATTTGTATGTTTTCCCCGTTTTCTGTTAGCAGCAATTGATGCTTATTTTCTGTCTCCAGTGTAGCAATCAGTGGCCGTAACTTTTTCATTTGTCAGTATATAGAGCAATTACCTTCATAAGCACTTTTGGAGAAAATTGAAATTTTAGAGACAACCACTTGTTCATCTTTATCTATCAAATGATAATTTTAACTTTTACCATCATTAAGAATTACATTTTTAATGTTCAAGTTCCTCTATCTTGTCAGACTGAAAAGAAGGGCTGCCAGAATTGGTTCATGTTTGGTCTTGCATTTCCCAAGCTTCCAGTAAATAAATGGAAGGATATTAAATATTGGCTCACTTATTTTAATTTTGCTAGTGTCTTACTACCAATTTATATGATGAGTTAAATTTAAAATGTTATGGAGTTATAAAATATTGTATATTAGTTCTAGTCTCAAATGAAACAGCTTCGTGGTTATTGGCATTGAATGAATAAACATTTGTTTAATAAAAATTATTGTTCATCATGAGTAACCACTAAGCTACCCTCTGTTTCAAGATTTACTGTTACTATCTCTACATCTTAAGTGTCCCCAATCTTTTCTTCTGTCCTTTACTTTGACTCATGAACTTCTCTCTCAGGACCTACTCAGCTACTGTACTATTGGCCTTTGGGGTCAAATAAGTCTATTCTACAGGAAGGAGGCTGTCTTGTGTGCTATCAGATATTTATCAACATCCCTGTCCTCAACCCACTAGATACCAATTCTCTCTCTAAGTTGTGACAACCAAAAATATCTCTAGACATTGCTGAATGCTCCCTGGGGTCAAGATTGTCCCTGTTTCTACCACTGCTTTATGCAAAAGCATTTCTACCTATGTGTCACATGTCACATTCTTTTTCATATGTCATTTAGAGAGCGAGAGAGAGAGAGAGTCCCAAGTCTTTCCCACAGGATATAGTATGCTCAACCAATATCTTATATGGTCTTTCCATTAAAATTAAATCATAGTCTTAAATTTTTAAGGGATACTCTAATAAAACAACATAAAGACACAATGTCCTGTTGTTCTGTAACTGTTAATAAGAATTTATTTCTTTAAACTTAAGGGATCTTGCAGAAATACTATCTCGAGTGGTGAAGGGAAATTTATTTAAAAATTCACTGATCCCTTCACTTTCAGGTCTCTTTATATCTGATTAATTCCTAGTAAGATGAAATCGACTCCTTTCAATTAAAATATAATTTTAATGTGACTTAATTTTTTCAAAAGAAACTACTACCACTTCTATGAGTATAAACATATAGATATTATATTTGAGTGGATAATTTATATTTCAGATGCATAAGTTCAAAATCAGATTAACACTACTTGTATGATCTTGGTGATTTACTTAACCCATTTTGCCTTAGTTTTCTCATTTTTAAAATGATGACGAATGAAATACCAACCTTACAGGATTTTTAGGTTGACTAAATGAGTTAATGATCATTAAAAAACCTGTCTACTAAATGCCAATCAAAATAGTGAGCATATTCATTATCCTGTAAAGTTTCTTATCTGTCATCTTGCTTGGGGTGACAATTTCATGGATGTTTTCATACATTAACCTCTCCACATTTTACACTTTAAATATGCAGTATGTCATGTGTTGATTGTATCTCAACACTGAAAACTTTCATATCTAGCAAATAGATACATATATAAATTTTATATTATATATAAAATGGTGTTTATATTATGATAAATATCATATTTGAGGATAGTAATCTCTGACGTTTGTTTATAATGTAGTTTATTGTATTTTATTAAAATGTTATTCTTTTCTGCATTGTTTAGATTTTTTATAATGACTATTTGAGATCAACACGAAGTATTTATATTCCAGAGAGAAGCATTTTGCATATAATAATGTATTTTATTCCATCATTTTACATTTGACATGTACACATCTCAGGGATGGTTTATTTTTCCATATCTAAATATAGCTATGTAAATTCATGGCATCATTTTCCCAAATTTTATATTTCTTGCTGTATTTGTATCATAGAGTACATGAACTCTTCCTTATATTTACTTTAATTGCATGTGAAATTTAAATGCATTTCGGCTTCCTATCCACAGAACACAACTGCTACTAATTTTGCCTTAGCAAAATTTTCATGTAGAGGAAGTGCTAAACTCTTAAATTTTCTCTTAATTCTCTGCAAAATTTCATTTCCTCTAATGGCTTGTTTCTTTTAGTTTTCACAAACTCCAATGAGCATGGAATTGTTCACTGAAATGTCTGAGTGGGTCAATTTTTTTCCATTTCTGTAACATAATGATGAGAACCTCCTCCTCTTCCTTCCCGGATATATGCAAAGTGATCACTTCAGATGTGAAACTAACAGTAATTTAAAGATTTAAAAAATTAGACTATTTTTACAGACAAAACATTTCACTCTTAACAATATAACTGCCAAAAGTTTCACATATGTCTACATTTTAATTGGTGCTTGTTAAACACTTTGTAAAGTTACTTTATGTAACTTTAAAAAATACATTAATTGCTAACATTTAGAAAATGAGCATGATTACTTTATACATTTCATTTATTATAATTATTTAGTCATGGTATTGACGGTGTCAGTGACTGCCCTGGTGATTGTTTTTTTGTATGGGTGCTGGATATGGGGACTAGAAGTTTACCTGATTACAAATCTGCTATTTATTTATGAAATAAGCTACTCCTTTTGGCAATAGCTTTGGTTCATTAAAATTGTCACTTTGATTCCCTATTTAACTCTAGTTTACTTCCTCAACACTTGGTTCTTTGTTAACAATTTTCTCTACCATTGTCTCTTAAAGATTCTTATCAGAATTCTCACCCTAATTTTCAAAATACTTCCTTCACGATATCATCTTCTCTGTCTCTTGTTGTGACATGAACTTTCTGTTCCACATAGATGAATTCTCACTGTTGAATGTACTTGTCACACTATTCACAGTATAAGGTTTTTATTTTGTGCTTTTCTCCCATGTTTGGATGCCTTATTTGTCCTTCTTGGAAATGACTATTGTTTTAGTTTCTATTTAAAGTCCTATTTTCTATAAAAATATCCTTGTTCTCTTCTTAGTTTATCTTTAAAGTGTTGGAATTTAGAGACAGAGACTGAAGAACTTTTAGGGATCATGTAGGTCAATCTTTTGGTGAAGACTGAAGACTGCAAGTGAGCTTTTCAATATCAGCTGAGCACTGCAGAACTGAGATTAGAATGTAATCTCTAACCTTTATATCACAAGATGTTACCATCCCCTACCTGTGAGAGGTTCAGCTGCTTGGTGACTGAAAGTCATTGGGACAGAGACCAGGTTGGGTAAAACAGAGTCAGATCTTAATTGCTTTGCAAAACAGTGGAGAAGGGGCAACTCTTGCTCCAAAACAACTTTCTTACAGAGGGAGGGTGATAAGCCTATTTTACAGAAAAAAGTAGTGAAAATACAGATATTTCCTAGGGAGCTTGCTCAAACTGGTGCATTTTGCTCATAGCATTGTTACCATTTAGCACCTCTTATGCATGGTACTCTGTTGCCATAGGAACAGTTGGTTTAAATATATTCTATAATTGGTAGTACTTGACAACTGGTCTTAGTCACTGTTGCAAGTGTGACTGACTAAGCAATGGAGCACAGAGTGTTACTTACCAGTGGAGTTAGACCATGGGCTGGGTGACAAAGAGTGCTCTTTCTTCCACACCATGTAGTTTTGTTTAGATACTTAATCACACAAAACTGTCTTAAATTATTTTATTGTCTCATTCTATGAGTCTTAATTCTAGTTTGGTAGCGGTTTCTTGAAAATTGGCCTCATACATCTTTAAAGTGGGCAAGCCAATCTGAGCCTTTGTTTCTGTGTCTCTCTGTCTTTATCCCTGTCTTTCTCATCTGACTATCTCTGTCTCTCTTTCGCTTTCATGATTGGTAGCAATTATAGACTTAGCATATGTCTGCTATTTATAATTAAAGATTTTATTTTTATAACATTTTTAGGGTCACAGCAAAATTAAGAATGTAGTTTTCCTCCTTAATCTCTATACCTATATATGCATAGCCTCCTCTGTTATCAAAGTTCTTCATTGCAGTAGTATATTTGCTGCAACTGTTGAACCTACATTGACACCTTATAAATCATCCAAAGTCCATAGTTTACATTAAGACATAAGGTTCACTCATGGTGAGATGTCTGTTTTTTAGAGTTTTTATCATGAAGCTTTGGTACACCTAATATAGGCCCTGTTAAGGAATTTTGTAATTCTTTATAAATGTTTAGATTGATCCAATATTAGATTGCAATTTTGGGATGACTCTCTGACTCTCTTTTAATGCTGCCACCTTGAATTCTTATTAATCACATCCATCACTTTTCTTCCTTTTGCTTTCCTTGATGTTCAGTAAAACCAGTTATCTGTATATGACAAGTACTCTGTCTTCTTCTCCAAAAAAATTTACTATGACAGCCACAAAGGTCAAAGCTCAGGGTAACAATACTTTTCAGGTGTCTTTAAGGATCTGCTTCCTTTTTCTCCTGGTCAATCATATAATTTTTATTAGTTTATGTTTTCTCATGAAATTATGAAGAGAGATAGTCACTGTTTGTTAGATGAGGTATGACTTTGTAGATACGTGTGAGGGATGTTGCCTCTCTCCTGAGTCCCACCACAGATACAGAACTAAAACTATAGGACAGAGAGTGGGTGTGAGTAGTTGGTGGCAGGTTGGGAAGCAGCAACTATTAAGGGAGTTGTGTGGAAACCATATGCTTGAGTATAAAGCACGTTGCATGAGGAGAGAACAGGTTTGAACATAGAAAGTCTTCCAGTGAATTGCCCTTTCACAAGGGAGCAGTCCCTCTGGAACATCAAGTTAGTAATCTAAACTGTATTTTACTATTAAAACTACTCATGCTGAAAATAAGTTGTCTTAGTCATTAATTAAATCATAAAACCACTGAATAAACTGACATCTTTATAAAATGGGGATTTAATTATAAACTTTAATCTTGGCAATGCTACTTGAATGAAACTTAAACCTGTGGCCATAAATGTGTATACTCAATAAAATGTAACCTTTCCATGTATTAACAACACTTCCCTCACTTAAGGGGTTTCCTTTTCTTGAGATGTTGGCACATTAGACCTATTCTCCACTTTATGGGTCCTTAGGAGACTTAAAGGCTTTAAATATGAAGACAGCATTCAGAAGCCTCTCAAATGACTTGTAACTTAAAACTCATGTTTAATCATTTGGGGAAATAAGAGAAATGTTAAGTGGCAGCATGACATATTCCTTTTAGCCTGTATAATTATTATTATTTTTTACAATAAAATCATACTATTTATTACCTTTAACAGACATGAATTAAAGAAAAATCTGCTTGCTGCCAGCAATATCCCTCCACACTTAAAAATACTCCCTGCTGGAGAACAGGCTGCCTTAGAAGAAAGTACTTCTGCACTGAGATGACCTTCAGCCAAAGGCAAAGGGCTCCACCTGCTCTAATGCTCATCCTTCGAGTTCTTTTATAGCAAGCCTCTGAATCAACAGATCTAGACTGCAACCTGTTATAAAGCATTTGTTTAAATTGATGAAAATAAGTTAACTTACTAATAATATGCACAAAAATACATCATGAATTTTGTGCAGTAGATTAAAAAATTTGCTCATATAAGTTATCTGTAAAGTGAACCATTGGATTGGATGTCTTCTCCACCAGTTGTTCAGGCTCCTAAGTAGATGGGGGCTTTGCTATCTTCAATAACATTTTTCAGGAAAAAAAATGGTGGTCCTTGGACCACCACCCATTGTCTTTAAAGGGAAATGTACAATAAGAATGTGTGATAGATATTTATGGGACACTTTTGTTTCTAGAGCATCTGATTTTTACTTCCTTTCTATTGGCTAAAACTCAGTCACATGGACACAGTTAAGTACTACCTGGGAGGTTTGGATTGTCTCTGTGTACAAGAAGACAAGCTCAAGGATTTGGGTGAGAAGTTGCTTGTTTCTGCTATACCCATCATTTGATCTCCTTCTATACGAAAAGACTGTCATTCAAAAACCTTTTTTTTTTATTGCAGTAACTTTGATTTTACACATTAAAATAAGCTCATATGTGAGGAATTTCCCAATTCCTAAGATATATGTCAACACACTCTGCCCTCCACCAAATCACAAGTGTCTTTTGCCATTGTTCAGTGGACTCAGCTGCCACTTCTCCCCATCACCACCCCCATTCCATATCGGTAACCTCATTTCTATTGCAATTGTCCAAGGGTTGACTTTCTTTCATCTGTTCCTTTGTTTTTCATATTCACATTCTGCCTGTGAGTGAGCTCATCTGGTGTCTATCCCTCTTCTTTTAGCTTATTTCACTTAACATAATTCCCTCTAGTTCCATCCATGTTGATTCAAATGACAGAATTTCATTTCTTCTAAGGGCTGTGCAGTATTTTGTTATGTATACAGACCACACCTTCTTTATCCATTCATCTGACATTGGGCACTTAAGTAGTTTCTATTAAGTAGTTAGCCATTGTGAATAGGGCTGCAATAAACATGGGGGTGCATAGGTCTCTGTGAGTTAGTATTTTCATATCTTTTGAGTAAACACCCAGAAGTGGGATGACAAGATCATATGAAGTTTCCATATACAATTTTTTGAAAAATCGCCTTACTGTTTTCCACAGGGGTTGCACCAATTTTCACTCCTACTAAAAGTGTGAAAGTGTTCCTTTGCTCCACATCCTTGCCAACATTCCAGACTTTTGGATAATAATCAGTCTCTGAGGTGTAAGGTGATATCTTATTGTTGTTTTGATTTGTGTTTTCCTCATAGCCATGTTCCTGTTGGTCAACTGTATATCCCTGAGAAAAATGTCTCTCCAATTATTCCTCTTCACATTTTTTTGATTAGATTTCCCATTTCTGTGTTATTGAGTTCTATGATTTTTTTTGTGTATTTGGGTATTAAACCTTGTCAGAGATATGGAATGCAAATATCTTCTCCCAACTAGTAGGTTGTGTTTTTGTCTTAGTGACGTTGTCTTTCTTAGTGAAGATGTGTAGTTTAATATAGTCCCAGTTGTTTATTTTTCTTTGTTTTTCTTGATGCTGGAGTTGAGACTCCCACACCTCTCTAAGCTGATGTCATAGAATGTCTATTCTACGTTATCTTCCAGAATTTTATGGTTTCTGCTCTGATGTTCAAGTCTCTAATCCATTTTGAGTTAATATTTGTGAATAGTGATAGAAAAGTGGTCAAAATTCATTCTTTTGCATGTGGCTGTCCAGTTTTCCCAAACACCATTCTCCATTATATAATTTTGGCTCCTTTGTCATAGACTAACTGACTTTATGTGAGTGGGTCAGCTTTTGATATATTTTAATGCTGTTATTGTCAGAGAAGATACTTGGCATGATTCTAATCTTTGTAGATTAGTTGTTACTTGTTTTGTTTCCCAACATGTGTTCTATCCTTTAGAACATTCCATGAGCACATGAGAAAAGTACAAATTCTGCTGTTTTAGGGTCAAATGTTCAGTAAATGTCTATTAAACCCATCTGTTTAATTTGACGTTTAACACTGTTGCTTCCTTGTTAATTTTCTGCCTGGTTGATCTGTCCACAATTTTAAGTCAGTTGTTGTTAGGTTATCTGTTATTACTGTATTGCTGTAAATGTCTCTCTTTAGTTCTGGTAATAAATGCTTTCTGTATTTGGATGCTCCTTCATCTGGTGCATATACATTAAAAAGAGTTAAGTCTTCTTGCTAAATTGAATCATTTAAATAATGTCCTACATCATTCTTTGTTACCTTCTTGAGTTGGAAGTCTATTTTATCTGATATAAATATGACTGTCCTGCATTTTTGGGTTATTAATTGATTGTAGGATTATCTTCAAACCTTTGACTTTGAACTTACATTTATCTTTAGATCTTAGATGAGTTTCTCATATGCAATAGAAAGTTGGGTTCTGCTTTTTAAATCTATTTTGTCACTGTCATTTGTTTGGTGTCTATTTATAGTTAGGATGGTTATTAATATGAGAACTTTTTTTCCATATTGTTTTTTTTTGTGTATTTTTGCAAACTATACCTTTGTTCTTCTCTTATTACCTTTTTATGTGCTTTGAAATCATTTGTGTTGTACCTGATTTTTAATTATCTTCTTGGTTTTTTCAATGGATTTTTATTTTGGGATATACATAAGTGTTTCTATGCTTATAATCTTTCAAAACTTGAAAGCAAATATCTCAAGTCCCTTCTAATAGTACACATAGTACACATGTTACTCTTCTTACATTTTATTTTTGATGTCTTGCTGTTTTTAAGAGGGATCTCTTAATTTTATAGAAATTCTTTTAGTATTTCTTGTAAGGTTAGTTTAGTAATGATAAATTCCTTTAACTTTTGTTTGTCAGTAAAGTTCTTTATCATGCCTTTAATTTTAAGTGATAATCTAGTAAGACAGAGTAGTTTTGTGGGCAATTCTTTGCTTTTAGCAGTTTGACTATAACAAGCTATTTCCGTCTGTAAAATTTGCATTGAGAAATCTGTCAATTGTCTAGTGGATCCTTTCTTGTAATTCCTTTTTCTCTAGTTACTTTTAAGATTCTTTCCTTATCTTTGTTTTTGTCATTTCAATGACAAAGTGTATGTCTGTTTGAATTTCTTTTGTTCGGAACTCAGAGTTTTCTAGATCTGAAAGTCTGTTTTATTCCTCACGTTAGGGAAATTTTCAACTATTATTTCCTCCAATATAATTTTCGCCTCTTTTTTTTCCCCCTTCTGGGACCCCTATGTATGCTGGTGTGCTTGGGTACATTCCATTGCCCTATCTTCTGGGGGCTCAGAGATTTGATTGGAGACCTCTTGCATCCTGTTGTTGAAGCCCTCTATTGTGTTCTTTAGCTATATGACTTTCATTTGGAACTGCCTCACATTTTCTCGCTCTCTCTTTTTCTTGCTCCATGTGGTTTTTCTAGTTTCAATATCATTAAAACAGCTTTATGATGTGCTCTGGAGTAGTGGTTAAGTCATCCACTTCTGAAGGAGCACAGTCCACATATATACCAAGGAACTGGGTTCACATCCCAGGTCTGGGGAAACAACCAATATGGACAGCTAAATATAAACAAAGGTGAAAAAATAAAGTTTTTCTTTCTCTCTCTTTCTGCCTATCTGCCTACTTGCCTTCATTCCTGCCTACACTTTTCCTTAAACACACACACACACACACACACACACACACACACACACACACACACACACAGCAAAAAACAAACAAAAAACCCAACATATTGTTGCTTTAGAAACTTCATGAGGTAATTTACTTAATTCTGTTTTATCCATATTTTGTTTTAATTCATCATTTATGCATATTTCTCTGTATCTTTATTTTGTTTGGTACTCTGTGGTTACATCTATGGATTAGAGTTTCCTGCTATAGCCTTTCTTTAATAGTATCATGTTGTAGAATATAGACATGAGGTATTTATTCACAATGCTGAGTTTCTTTTCGTTGTGTGACATCAGCATTTATCAGAATTGTTGA